>OY728119.1:876139904-876739904 GCA_963277665.1 Viscum album | reverse complement strand
TATACGGGAGGTGAGAGATTTAGAGAAATTTGTTTTCCAATTTTTATAAAAACAAAGATCAAGTTGGTGCTAGAAATTTATTTTGAAGAAGGATAGAATTTTGAATATTTATATGTGATAAAAAATTTATATACGGGGAGTTAAATAAAGAAATATACAGGTATAAACTTAAAATTTTAGAGAATATAGAATTAAAATAGTGTAACTGAAATTTAAAGAAGTCTTTATGAGATTAATTAGGCATCCAAGTAGTGGAACTAGAAGTTTGATGTCTTTATGCCAGGAAAAATTTCAACCAGTGCAATATTGATCATTGTTGATACTAGAAGGTGTTCAATGATGTGATATACATTATACTTCTTATAAACATGGGTGAAATGATATTGGAAGGTATGGATAATAAATGTATTGAAGAGTTGAAGGTTTATTTATCTATGTGGTTTGAGATAAAAGATCTCAAGGAATCCAAATAGATATTTGAGGTAAGGATATGGTAGGACTGAAATCATAAAATTTTATTCTTTTTTAGATAGAGTATATACAAAAGATAGTGTAAAGGTTTAAAATATATGATTCCAAAATTTTCCATACCCCATTACCTAATAATTTCAATTTATCTATGGATAAGAAATTATTAATGGAAGAAGAGTATTGGTTTATGGAAAATCTTACTTATTTATAAGTTTTCATAATTTTGATGCATTCTATGATTTTTAGTTAATAAAAAATTTCTCAAGTTGTGGGAGTAGTTTGTATATTTATGGAAAGTTCAAGGGAGGGGAATTGGGAAGTGGTGAAGTTTATTCTCTAGTGTCTCAAAGGTTTGGGAGATGATGATATATGTTTCAAAATGGACCATCAAATGAAAAGGTTATATTGATTCTAAATTTAGAGGTGATATAGATAATTAGAAAAGTACTATAAGATTTGTGTTTACCCATGGAGGAACTACTATAAGTTGTATAAAAAACTTCAATTTCTAGATACAATATGAGCTACAAAATTAGAGTAATTTGTGACAATGTAAGTGGGATAAAAGATATTATAGTTGAAGGATTTATTGGAGGAGCTCGGAATAAATAAAGGGAATGGAGTGTTATTATGTTATAGTTATAGATAAATTAATATTTAAAAGAATATATTTTTTCACTCAAATACAAGACACATTAAACTAAAATATCACTTTATCAGGAAGCTTGTGGAGGAAGGAGTGGTGCAGGAATGAAAGATAGAAGGGAGTAAAAATATGGTTGATATGGTAATGAAGGTTTTAGTATAAGAAATTATGAGGTAGTGTTATGCCTCAGTGGGGAATTAATGAGTAAGGATTAAAGGTTAGAGACTCAATAACTATTTCTATAGAAGGAAGAAGGAAATATGAATGTACTGAGTGATCCAAGTACTTGGTGGTGATACCAAGTTAAAAATTCTCAAATGGGTGATTTTTATGTTTCTATGAGAAGTGTTTTTCAACAAAAAAATTATATATACTAAAATAATTGTCTCCCAAAGTTATATTCTTATAGTAGATAGAGGCTTAGGCAGTGAAACTAGGGAGTGTAGAAGAAATATTTTGATCTAGTAAAATTGATAGGATAGATCCTGATAAAATGTATAAGGAGATATGAATCATGTAGTTTTGTATATGTATTATAGTTTTTTAGAAATTAAATTATATATTTTAATATTTATATTGAGAATTATTTATGTTTATATTTCACATGCATTAGTTTTAATGACTTTATTTTAGTTTATTATGAATGTTTATGATTGTAAATGGATGATTTTTTTTCTTGGTGTAGTTTTTTTAATATGATCTAAGATGTAGATGAATCTTACATGGTGAGTGTTTTGGTTGATCTATTCTGACATAACCCAAGTTATCAAATGTTTAATATTTTTTGGGGGTAGTTTTAATATAACACAGAACCTATATTAGGATTTTTAATATATCATTAAGTGATTATGGAAATTTTTTTTCACATATCATACTACTTGTATTCAGTGGTTTATTCTTCTACAATAGGGGAATTCACTTGACACTACACACGAGAGAGATAATCTTTTAAAGTTGTGTATGGGTTGTTTATTTTGTTGTGTCCTTTAACTTGGGTGGGTGGGGGGATTAATATTCCATAGATATGGTTTTATTATTATGTTTATTATTGTTTGGTGAACTCATTCTTCTACAATTTATGTTTTAATCTTTCACAACACTAGCTATATTATTATTGTTACGGTGAATTATTCTTTAGTGAATGATCCACCACACACATGGCCCACCTACTCTTGCTGATTACATCTTATTTATTTCACCATAATTGTAGTCCCTTTTGGATGACCAAGGATGGATTCCATTCTATAGAGGCTGCACATTTTTTTCATTGAGAGAATTCAAAGAAAGAATTGAGATTGAACCTGTAAAGGGTGTTCTACTTAAATGTTTTATAGATGGTGCCTCTCACACCGAACCTTCTAGGAGAAATGTTTTTGTGAAGAGTTTATGCATGAAAATATTTTTTTGGAGTAACATATTGGATTTTTGGTGAGACACATATCCTTTAATTTTCAGTTTGAATCTCTATTTTTAACCTTACTCATGTTCTTAAATGATCATATAAGGGTTTGAGAGCATGCAGGGCCTGTTTCAAGCTAAGATTTTTGTTTTTAGAGAAGTAGTATAAGGATCATGGTAAGTTAATGGTTAGTTATAACAATGTGGTTCAACCATGTGGCTCTTATATAAGAGAGAAAAATTTTAAAAATTATGTGAGTGAAGCCACATGAGCATGAAAAAAATAAAATCCTTTAATATAGATGAAACACAAGGTTATCGCCTGGTTTTTCTAACTATAATCCTAACTATGTGAGGGGGAGACTCCTTTGGATAGTGGTAGAACACGTTTTAGCCAACCATGTGACCAAACTATTCCCCTCTTAAATGTTTTGGGAAATTATATTTTTTCCCTTCCCTATTTAAATATATTATTCCCCTGTTATTACTTCATTATCTAGTAGCCTCCTCATTCTCATTGAGATATTTTTCTATCTATCCGAGCTAGGCTCTGAAGTCACTCCTCTACCTGAAGTCTGATTCTCTCACCTTCAATCATGTTGGAAGTATACTAGAAAGAGCTTTTATTTGTTACCTCCATTTATTGGTTTATATTTCCATCATTCTCACTATTTCTATATCATCTAATATTACCTATTTTTAGGGTATTATTCTATTTCAATAATTTCTTCCATTCTAGATTGAATCTAATGGTGACATTGGATGAGTGATCCTCTACTTCTATAAGGTAGGTGGTCTATAACATTTCCATCAAATTATTTCCTATTTAAAACTTTTCCACTATTCCTCACACTTTAATCTCCATGATTTTCTTTGTAATCATGAAATATATTAATTTTCATATTGGATCTATAACATATACCCACTTATGACACTAGTTGATCTCGTTAGAGGTTGGAACCTCACCATGGATCATCCCTTTCGGTGATTCATTATATTTATGATCCTTTGAAAACCATTAAATGTATTAGATTGAATTTTTAAAAAATTAATTAAGTTACATTTAATGAAATACTGTGATACAGTTTGGAAAGTACCTTTCACTTGGACCCTTATCATTTACCTATAAAATTATTAAAATGTAAGGACTACTTATGAAATTTTTTCATTTGTTAAATGAAAAGGAAATGTTTTAATTAAATAAAACGTTAAAGTGGGTTGGATTAAAAGATAACCTATAATTATTTATGAATGGTTATAATTGATCATTGACCTTTTTCCTATTAAAGGAGTGGTCTGACTTGAGATATCATTGGATTCATGGGGGAATTCCTTGACCACTCAAGGGATGACACCCCATATTATTGAGCTAATTTATAAGAGAGATACCCCCATTGTAATAAAAGAATTGTATTGCTATATGTTTTCCAAACAATAGAACCAAAGATTAATCTGATTCATGACTAGAAATTAGAATTCCTTGGATTATCTCCTTGGATTTATCCTGATGTATTCAGACACATGATTCCATGGATCATATCCATAGGCTCTAGTCATGCTTATCTCAGGATATACTTTTGGATTTTTTCAAAGTACCTGGTTAGAGATTTTGCATAAGTGAAATGTAATTGGTTCACCCCTTGGATTACACATGGACCCCTTGGATGAGTTGAATTGTTATTACTATGACATGGAAAAAAATTATAAGGTTAAGTATGCCTATGTTTCACCTAGGGTCCTCCAAAAATATTATAATCACGTTTCCACTCTTATTATATTTACGGGACCAATTGTTTTTAGAGGTTACCTATTTAGAGACATCAATCTGAGGCCAAAGCAGGTGTGGTCAGCCGAGATTACCATGTGGAACCTATGCCGAATTTGGTTATTATTTTTGTTGTTTTTTATATTAGTTGTATTTTTAAATCCACATTTATATATTTATCACCACATATATGATTTTTTATATAAAATATTGATGTATGTATACTGAGTTTTACTCACAAACCATTCAGGCCCCCGATTAGTACCCGGACAAACTTCATGATATACTAGTCTGGACAAGGGAAAAGGTTTGGATCTAGATGTTTTATTCATGTGATAGGATGGATAATGGGAGGAGAGGACTGAGCATAGTCTTGTAATTATTTTTTAGTTTATCATTTTTGGTATTTCTATGATTTTCTATGTCATGTACTAATGTTTCCCACTTCCAGTTTTTGTATAGTATCATTACATCATCATCATATTCTTTATATGACATTGATATTGTAGTTATTCATCAGTTTATTTTATCTGGATGTCTTACTTCCACTACTCATATTATCATTTTTGTTTCCACTATTTTTTATCAATATTAAACCACAGTGATCCACTCTAACATGATGGAATAGTCTCCCCATGGACGCAATCTTGGCCCTAGATACTACTCAAAAACCTCTCGTATATGTAGGGGAATGCTTGAGGATATGTGGCCAATAGAGTTTAGTTACTTATGAGTTAACTGGGTCTGGGAAATTACAATGTTTCATCAAGTCTTTTTTCCTTCTATATTACAATTTTGGGTCATTAGATAAGAGACCATGAAGGTGAGGGAATTTGGAAATATGCCTATTTCTAGAAGTATTTAACCTATATAAAGATAAAAATGTGAAATTATCTAGGATGGGATTTTTTGTTCTATATTATTCATATTAAAATTGTACTAGTTTCTCCACTGGGTGCCACATAGGAATTTTGGCATTGATAACTATTTTGGACTTCTCATTTACCCTTGGGCCAATATGTAATAGATATAATGTCTAATGCATCATCATAGGAACATGAGGATTAATATGTCATAGATTATGAATTGCCACGTTTACTTAATGCATGTGTTGCCTATATATATTCTTAGTGCCTTGATAGTTATATTAGAGATTGTGCTAATGAATCATGCATGGATAACATAATTGGATTAATTAAAGTGTATGTACTAAACTAAATAGTACTTCCCCATATCTCTTAGTGGAGACACCTTAATTTTCTAGTTTTTGTTTGTTTGAGCAATGAACTATTAGTTAAAGGAGATGATATATTAGTTGGTTATAATTTCATGGATTCCAATCACAATTTTTGGGTTGTGTGTGCCACTCTACGTTGCGAATGGTGATCCATCTGATTGAACTGTCCTAAAATCTTGGTTATAGTTACTTGTAGTACCATTTGAAACTTGTAGATAATATGTTTTTAAAACTTGGAAATGATAGATTGATCTAACTTGAACATGATATATATATGTATATATATATTAATATAAAAATTCACATGGATTAACTTATAAACTATTGATTTTTAAATTTAAATGGAAATGGTTCTAATTAAATAGTGATTCTAAATGAAAATTATAGTTTTTTTCTCTTTATAACATAAAATAGACACACTTTATTGTAAAGAACATGATTCAAAATAGAGTACATGAACCAAAACCAAACTTATGAGTGAGATATAAGCGATATGTTTAGTGATTTATTGTAGTTTTATACTTCACCTAGACATGGATTTAGGAGAAGATGAAGGGTTTTAACTCTAATATAGAAAGTATTATTCCAATATTATCCTTATATCTTTGATTTTTATTGTTTATAAATAGTATCTGAGGGGTTTTCCAAAAAATTGTAGATATATTACTCCACAAAAACCTCAATTAGTTTGATAAGTAGGTGGAGATGACTCTGCTCTTGAAGAGGTAGTACCTAACCCACCAATAGTTTCACCAGAGGAACCTATTTTTATACCCCGTATTATACATAGGATGGGAACCAAAACTTATTTTCATAAAGGGTTTCAATGCTTATTGTATAATATAGAGGGAGATCCATGATCTGCACATACTATGTCATAGCCGATCAGAGAGTTTTAGCTGCATCACCCACCTACTTTCTCTGGGGAGGGTGGCCCCCAAGTAGTTGAAACTTGGATTGAGGCCATATAATCTCTCCTTGAGAATCTAGTGATTCCACTATAAATTAGGGTCAATATCACTACTTATATGAATCAAGGATCTTCAAGGAACTAGGTGGATGTGCTAAATTGGGATGATCTATATCGGGGTATCATTTGGGGAGATTTATAATCTCTCTATTATGATTAATTATTTCTCGAGATACTAGGAGCTAATTGAGTGAGAGAGTTTATGTACTTAGAGTGGGTTAATGTGTTAGTTATGAAATATTATACTCATTTCATAAAGATTCATCACCTTTAGCCTAATTTGTTTGGTGAAAATATATCTTTAGTGAGATGTTTTAAGGATGGTATCTAGTATTCTATATTCTGATATGTAAATATCATTCAACTGACTACCATTTCAGATATGGTGAACACATTCATTATTACTTGGAAAAGTTTTAGGGATGTTGATGGCACATGGAAGGGTATTTCATTACTAAGGTTTTGAAGTTCATCTCGTGGTAAGAAGCATCTTCGGTAAGGTTATTTATAGAGGGTAGAAGGTATGGTATTCACACTGGTATTTTAGTTATATTCCATCAGTGTGGGTGGAAGGGTCATGTAAATCCTTAGTGTGATCGAGTCCCTACTGAGTTATGATATTATGGTGAAATGGTTCATATTTAGAGATTTTTATAATCCTTAACATTTTTCCCAATGGAAGAGGATCCTCAGTAGCTCCACCTTCCAGATCAGGTATAGTAGCACAACATTATGTGGGGATTTAGAGTAATAATGGTCATATAGGGTGAGTAAGTGGACATTATCTAGGAGACCAAACCCATGATGTGCAGCACTAATAGAGTGAACTTACTTAGGGTAGTCAGGTTGTGGCTCTGGGTTAGGGAACTCATTAGATATATTCAATATATTCTAAACCTAAGGAGGAAAGTACAATACCATCTACAGTGAGAGGTGTAATATTAGTGTCCTTTAATTTGGTATCTTATTATTCGATAGAGGTGAATCATGAAATTTTTTATCTATTTATATCATGGAAAGAATTAGGCTTTATTTTTTTTACTTCTTTGAGGTAATGAATTTTGATACTCTATTGGGTGTGTGATCAGATTGTGTACACCAATGTAAGTAGTGTCCCCTAAAGATCGGTGTTTACTATTTCTTGTGTGATCTCTTTTTCTATGAGATGAAGGTATTTGATATCATTATCATGATGTACTATTTACTTCCCTATAATTCATGTATTGACAGTTATCACTAGAGGGTGTCATTCAAATTTTTAGAGAGTGTTATTTTAATAAGGGAGAATGGGATGTCTAGGCGAGTTGAGATGGACCTGAGAATAATGGGATGGATGGAGTGTCAACCCAAAATTCCCACTCTTTTGTCTTATGATCAGGGATTACGACATACCAATTTCCCTTCTATAGTAGACAATTTTAGGGACATATTAATTGATTTTTTTTAAATATTACCTATAGGTAGAGGGATTTTTTTTACTATCAATCAAGTTCTAGGATCAAAATTGGTATACATTTCACCTTAAAATATGTACACTTTTGATTAAAAGGAGATTAAGAAAGATCTAGAGAAATTCAAAACTAAGGGTTTACCATGTTCCAATACATATCCTTGGGGCTCACATATAATTTTCACCAAGAATGTGGATGGTAACCTTTGAATTTGCATGGATTACTATTGGTTGAATTAGATTACGGTTAAGAACTGATATCCACTGCCTCATATGTACAACATCTTCAACTATCTATGAGGGGTGTGTGTTCTCAAAGATTTATTTGAGGTCGGGATTCCATCATATATGAGTTTGGAATTTATAAATAGCTTGTACAATGTTTTGAAGTAGGTATAGAACTTATGAGTATTTTGTTACACCGTTCAGTTTGACGAATGCGCCCACTGGTCTCATGCATTTGAAGACCCTAGTTTTACACTCGTATCAAGATTATTTTGTGGTAGTTTTCACGGAATAAATCTTGGAATAATATCATATTATACAAATTAATTCCAAAGAAAATGGTATCATATTGGGTACATTGATAGGGACCCATCCTAATGCTATGCTAATGAAAGGATACTTTTGGGTAGATAATGTTCAATTTCTAGATCACATCTTCACATATGTAGAATTATCTGATTATCCAAAGTAGGTGAGAGATACAGTATCCTAGGATCATCCTAATAATTTTTTTACAACAACGCAAACCCCAACATTGTGGATTCAGTGTCATGATTCTATTAAATTGGAATGAGATACAACTAAATCATGCCCTAAAGGACTGAACAGTTTAGTATTTATGGTAAAATAGATACATACATCAGTCTTATATTACAAATGAATACCCAAATTACAACTTCATTTTTTAGAATAATAAATTTATTCTATCCATCACATCCTTGAATATATTTCTTAGTACACTCCAAGGAAACCTGGGTAGAGGAAACAAAATAAGGGTGATATGAAATTCCCCATAAGGGTTAAGTATATTGGAAGAAATAATGAAATAATGAGAATAATCATTATAGGATGATAAATAAATAAACACAGATGACATGTAATCAATAAAATGATAAGGTTCTGGATAAACAATATAGAAATGAAAATAACTGAAAAACATACCATTTAAATTACTTGATAAGGAGTAAATAATATGATAAGGTAAGAAACTAAAAATACAATCCATTTTATCAGTAATCTGAGAATGAAATGCATCCATAGAATTTTTCATATTGAAAATCTCATGGATAATAAATACTAAATCCAAATGAAGGAAATTCTTAATTATTAGACACCTTGTTTCTTAGGAACATGATACCTTAACCATCAAGACCTTTTAGAAGACATATTATGATGATACTATTAAGATCTTTCACAATACATTTTAAATATGTCGGCAGAAACCTATCTTTTATTCTCAAAAACAAACTCAAAGGGCTTGTATCCAACTATTTTAATCTCATTAGACTACCAATGCATCGTGGGGTTTTATTTAAATGGTACTCAACGCATGTCTTGAATTTCCAAATGTTTCCCTATATATAAAATAAAGAATTTAATTCGAAAATTATGTACCTTTTCAAATATCTATATTGAATAAAGTATAGATATTTATCCATATTTCCCCAGTAAATAAATTAACATTAAAATTAAAAACCATATTTTAAAATGGTATATGGTTTATGAAATTGGAACATCCCTAGTAAATGATATGGATAATTAGGTTAAATTCAATGTTTAATGTTCACAGGAAATTGAATATTTCAAGGGGATTTAAAAATGAATCTAAAAAGTCAATGTCAATGCTATACATGTCCAAATAAATCATAAACTAACCAAATTAATAATAGGGTAGGTATCAATACAACATATCCCAATTGGAGTAAAAATAAATTGTTGTTTTCATTGAAAAATATATATACAATAAAAAATAACTAAAAAACAATTTTGAGGAAAATGTCCTTTCTATTTTAAAAAAAATTTGAAAAATAATTTTATTTTAAAATCAGTTTTGAAAACATTTTCATTGAAAATTATCCTTTTAAACATGATGACGAATCTTAGAAGAAATAATGGTGGGTAAACCTGTACATTCCATACAATATAAAAAGAACATTCCTTTTTTACGATAAAAAGTTTTGAAAAAATACTTGTTCAGAAAGAGATAAGAAGATTCCTTTGAAAATTTTTATAAAAGTAAAAATGTGTAAATATTTATTTGGAAAATTGTTTTAAAAGGTTAATTTTTTTTTAATTTTTTTAATAAAACGTGATTTTTATAAGAAAAGAGGTTCTTTGATTGAAGGGATAAATAATGTGAGGGTTTATTAAAAAAATTTCTAAAAACTTTTGAGTTCCAAAGAGTGAAAAAATGGAACTATAATTTGAAAACGTCCATGAATAACCAGAGGAGAGTAAATT
Organism: Viscum album; assembly: GCA_963277665.1. Classification (NCBI taxonomy): domain Eukaryota; kingdom Viridiplantae; phylum Streptophyta; class Magnoliopsida; order Santalales; family Viscaceae; genus Viscum; species Viscum album. The sequence continues at coordinate 876,729,501 of OY728119.1, read as the reverse complement.
TAAACTTATTGTTGAATAATGGGTATATAAATTCATTTAATGTAATTTCAATAATAAGGAATCTAGATTCGAATAAAATTTTGAAATAAACCCATAAAATGGTCATAACGTTGAAGTGATAATTAATCAATGAGTTGATTATGTTTATTAACTATAAATCAACATAAAATAAGTGGAAATACATAAACAGATATTCATGTTAATTATACACATAATCATATAATATTAACGATAATGAGGAAGTAATATAACCCAGTGAAAAATAATTGGGTTATGAAATTATTTACCACTTGGTAACTTTTATTTATAATCCTCTAAGAAAAAAAATTAAAATTGAGATTTAAAATACCATGAATAATGAATTAATCATGATTTTAAAAGTCAAAGTGGAAGTATATACACCATATATAAGAAATTAGGTTCAAAACAATAAATAATTCCTCGAAAAATGAAAATTTAGACAAATTCCTTTCCTACTTGGTAAATTTTCAATTATAATACCAATAAAAGAAATAATATCAAATGAAACTATAAATACCATGAATATAAACTTATTAATGATATAAAATACAATAGGTTATGTATATACACTGCACAAAATAATTAAGTAATGAAAATAGTGTATGCCTAAGAAAAAGAAAAGTTAGATATGAATCCCTTACCTTGTATTTCATTTCAGGTGAATGTACTTTAGATTATAGTATAATTTTTTTAAACATGTAAATTAATTATAACAAAACTATATTAATATCTATAATTTCACATATTATCTTTTCATAATATCTCAAAATATCTTTCTATGATTTTTTTTTGCATTTCATATTGAATTACTAATTATATTTGATATTTATATATTTTAATTGTAGGGCAGCTATTTTTACTTCCAAGGAAGGTTATTACATTAGGTATGTGTTGTGTTACAGGAGTTCAGGGTTCCCATATTGATTTAGTGACTCAATTTTAGGTGGAGAATTAGATATTTGGTTGGGTAATATTTGTTAATGTTTTTACTTAACATGTGATGTTTTTATAAGCATGTTTTTAGAAATTTATAAAAGTATATGAGTTGGTACTAGTAGACATCTTGCACTATAGTCATTAGGATTATCTGTTTTATTGAAAACTGTTTGAACTAGGTGATTGGATTAAGGAGTTTTCCTGAACATCACCTCTGTTAATATTATAATTTACAGGGTTTATTTTTTTTGATTTTTTCTAGTAGTTTATTAAAAATTAAATTTTATGTTTTTATTTTTTATTTTCAATGTTATGTATTTTCATGATTTATTTATTTTAGTTTTCATAATTTTTTTTTATTTCGATAATATATGCTTGTATTTGGATGGAATTTTTTTTCTGTTTCGTTTTGTATAATTTTATGTGAATTGAAAATAAATATTATGTGATGAGTGTTTTGGATGATTAATTTGGAAATAAAACTTATTTTTTAGAGTTTAGTTTTCTCTGGTATTGTCTTAATATTTTATTACTTTGGGATTATTACTTTTAATATAATGTGATGTTCTTGGGGTGGGCAAGGTTATCTTCAACAACACTTTTATTCAGTGTTTTATTCTTCCACATCAAAGGGATTCACATAACGTAGTGCCTAAGAGATATAATCTTATAAAACTATGAAGTAGGTGTTAATATGATGTGTCCTTAGACTCTGGGGGGGGGGTGGGTGGGTTAATATTCCATTATTATGGTTTCATTTTCATGTTCAGTTTTTTCTGGAGAATTTATTCTTACACAACACAAGTCTTAATATAATGTCATGATAAATTTTCAAGTTTCATTACAATGACCGATCCTTCCATGCAAGCTCCACCAAACACGTGTCCTATAAAGAACCAAACTCTATACCCAGTATTTTGTTCCATAAAAACAACCAATTTTTGATTCTTGAAGTTAACCTTTATCCATGAGCGAATTTATATTTTTTCCACTGATAGAAATCAAAGAAATAATTGAGAGAGAACTTGATAAATGAGGGAATGTTTAAGTCTCTATTAGTGGTTATGGTCTTAACTGGCCATATGGGATCTTTTTTCAAGAGTATATTTACCATTTAGATATCTCTATATATGAATTAAACAATGTTAATAGGATTTAATCTCTATTCATATCATATATTACTTCCAATTTTTTATTTCTAGGTTCTTGGTTTTGTCTTGGATTTGTCATATTAATCTTGTTCCTTGTTTTGGTTATGTATTGTAATATATTTTATATTTATGTATACTATGTGTGTGTATGAGTTTGTAAAATATGAGAGTCTATGTTACCATCCTCAGGATTAGTTTCATAATAGATTCATGGAGCACCATAGACTATATGTTCAGATACTTTCTTTGGTTCCATCTATATGTGTGTTTTTTTGTTGTGTTTATTTTTTTAAACATATATTTATTTTTTTCACAATAAATAGATTTTAAGGTTGTTTTTTTCATCTGTATTGGTTCAATATGGTAATAATAACAATATAACCTTATGTTCATTAGTTTCCAAATATTTGAGTTTTTTTTAGATTTATTTTTGTATTTTTATCTATTGTTTTTCTTCTCTCTTCACAAATTATTCAACTTGTGTAAAGGGGATTATTATACATGAAAATTTAATGCCACTATTGAGTGGAAAACTTGTATTTTATGGCTCCCACCCCCTTATATATAGGATTAACATTGATTTACATATCAGAATGATATAATAGTTTCTAAAATCTATGTATGAATTATCATAGGTTGTATAATGATATATTTCACCGATAATTGATTTTGTAATGTTTTGTTGGTTTAGCATTTAGATGGTTTTCCTATATGGAGGAACACATGAATATATCATAAGGTTATGGTTTAAAATATTCCATTGTAAATATTCTATAAATAGAGGGAATGTGATTAATAGTTTTGTTTCACAATATTATAATATTTTTATTCTATTAGAAATAAAAAGCATCGGTATTTCTCCCCTAAAATTAGATAAGTTTCCAACCATGTAAATCCCTTGTGTTTTTTCTATGTTGTGTGTGAGTGATTTAATTCTTTGACTTGTGCATTTTAGGAGATTCTATGTGGTCATGGTGATTTAGAAATACATGTTAGACCTTATTTCCATTTCATTCATCTAATTGTCATTAAATTTAATCATGCATCTTATTTCTCTCTATTATTAGTTTATAATACCAAAAAGGATTTTATATGTTTTCTAAGATAACAATACTCAAAAAAATATTTAATCTTCAAATTATTCATATGACATGAATTCTATAAATAATGTTTACATTTTTTTATTATTTTGATTCATCAAATGATATTTTTGGTGTAGAAAATAATTATATCAGCAACCAACAATGTTTACCACGATTGTTTTTTTGAGAATTCAAAATTTTACATGATTTTTATTCATAGGTGGAACATCATTATTTTTTTTACTTTTACACATTCAATTTTCATTTTCAACTATAATTTTTAAATTTCCTCTTATCATGTGCGAGACTTCATCAAGACCCATAAACCTATAATTTGTTTTCACTTTTCTTCTAAATCCATTTCAAATTGGGTTTTTTATTCAGTGGTTTCATTATTATTTGAATTAACATCTATATTAATGTCAATTTTTATGATTTTTCAGCATAATAGAAGTCATGGGGGACTGCTCATTTTTATTGTTTTTTAGTTTGGAAAAATAAATTCAAATAACTTTATGAACAGAAGCCCATAATATACTAGAGAAGATATTTAAAATTTAATTTATAATTAATTTAAAAGAATATTAACTCAAATCAGAAATTCATTGAGATCAATTTCTATGGCTTCTCTTATCATGTTATATTTTTTATGGATAATACACTTGGGGACTCATCTAGTTGTATCCACACATTCTCCACAAATCTTCAAAAAACGTTCTTGGTATTTCAATTATATGTGTAGAGGAATATTGATCTTCATAGAATTCAATGTTAATTGGAATACAGAGTTATCTTGTTATCAATTTTTTCTTGAGATTTATGGGGGTGAATTTTTTCTCTAAGTCTTAGTATAATTTTCAAGTGTTTTCAGTTTTTAAAAGAACCCTTTATGTCATAATATGATATAACTTATAATTTATACTTATGATTAATATTTTATAATTACATGATGGATATTTATCTAATATATATTCTAAGTAATTACACATATTTAATAATAATAGTGATAATATTTTTATTATATTCATTAGAATGATTTTTTTTAATATAATTGTTTAAATAAATAATTTAATATTTATTTAAAATGATATGAAATAAAATATATCATTTACATCGGTCCATTAACTCAACCTAGAAATCCACCTTAGAATTTATTAAATATTTGAATAATTACATATTTAATTACGCCATGAATATAATTTAGATGTTGTTTATGTATCATATGTTTCCTTATAATCATACACTATATAATCCATGGATCATGTGAACGAATCACATCACTTTGAGGGGGAATTAGTCCATACTTTTTCAAACGATGTTATCATTTTTAAATAAAATAGAAAGTATAAAGATACCTGTTGTAAAATAATTAAATAAGTATAAATATATTAAAAAAATAATATATGATATATATAAATAGAGTTTATATCATAGTGTCCACCATGAGAATTGGTAAAGGAAACATGAACATCCATTGTTTCGTGAGGCAGTGGTTCACCGTACATAGAAACAATATGTTTGTTACCCATTAGATGGAAGTGTGTGTATGTGTAGGTAAAAACCTTATAATAACAACATAATTATGTATTTATGATACTTTTTTTATACAAATATAGAATAAGAATATTTTAGGGGTTGGAGAATGGAAATAAGACAAAAATTCTTAAGGAAAGATGTTACCTCTTAATCGGGTAACTCTTTTTGGTTTGAACAATAAGATTCTTTGGATTGATTTATTCACAAGGGGAGTATTATAATAAAATGGGAGGTATGTTAAGGAGATATTTTGGTAGATCATGGTCGAATAAAAGTGGCTTGATTGGTGTGAGGATGTGGGAGGAGAGGAGGTCATTTTATAGTGGAGGGGGAGTGACAGTCTTGTAATATTTTTAAAAAGAAATTCCAGACCCATTTTTTACATTGAAAGTGTATCCAATAATGAAAAATATTTGAGAAAACTTATTATAGGGTATAAATATTGTATTAAAATTACATTTTAACAAGTTTCTAGGTCATTTTTTCCCTTTAATTTACATTTTAGTTATTTATTAATCTTAAATTTTCCTTAATAATTGTAATTAATTGTAATTACTTTTGCTAATATTTTTGGTAAAAAACTAAGTTGAATTTATTATAAATTATAATTTATGATTATTAAAAATATTGAATCCATTTTTCAAAATTATAATCATATAATTTGATGAAATTAATTTAAAATTCATCTCGTAGGTGGGACAACAATGCATGTTTTTAAAGTAAAAATATCTGAAATTTTTCTGTGTTTTTATAATCAATTTCATAGTGAAATAGATTCCAATTAAATAAATTGTATTAATTATACGAATATCATCAAAATAAATTTTAAAATAAATTAAATTTAAAATTTAATATTATAACTAAATAGGTTTAAAAGGCAATTTTGAAATAAAATTTAGTATTTATAACTATTCAATAAAAAATGAAATGTCTCAAAAAATGTAAAAAATTAACCCTAACCTATATTTTTGATTTTATTTAAAATATAATGTTTATTTTTAAATATTAAATCAATAAAATATTCAAATTTCAAATTTCAATAAAAGGAGAGAAAATTATGTTTATAAAAATATCGGTTTTTATGTGTGAAATAGAGTTTGTTCTTATTTTATGCCTATCAAACCTAATATATGAATATCAAAAATATTTTATTGAATATACAACAAATAAATTTTATTAAAATAACTAAATTATTGTAATTAATTATTTTTATCAGGATAAACCTCTTTTGGAAATATAAAAATAAAAATATTTAGTTTTTATATCTAATTGTTTCTTTATTTCGTTTCTCATTAATTGGAAACCCATAAATTCATTTGATATTTATATAAAACATAAATTTTCATAAGTTAGTTAATACTATTCATAACCACTAACATAATGGATTGGTTATATCATATTTTATTAAATAATATTATTTTATCAACACATTGTTATTTGGTGAAATTTGGTCTTGCGTGTAACACAAGCTATTGTGGAAGGTCACTTTTGCATGTAATGAAAGTTATCGAGGAAGGAAGCTCTTGCATGTAATGTAAGATACATGGTGTTTCCATCATTACAATATATATAACATATTATATTTATTTAATATAGTAAACATATTTTATAAATATTATGTTTTTATTTTCCCGTTTTACAATTGATGTTGCTTGTCATACACGCCATTGAATACAAAGTTCTACTTTAAAATTTCTGGTTTTTATACCCCCTTGAATCAAGAGAACAATAGTATAATAAAATTTGATCTTATAGATGATCAAGAAACCAATCCAGCAAAATCTTGGTTTGTGGGAACCCTATTGAGATTTTCTAGAAGAAAAAGAACCCATTCCTCACTATTGTGAAGTGATAACCCGTTAGATGAAGGTGGTTGAGAGGAAAGTGGTTTAATATCTGGAAAACCCATTATTAGCTAATAAAAAAATTATTTTATGAGAGTATAAAATGATGGATGATAAATTTGTGAGAAAGGTAGATATCATTGAAGGAAGTGGGAACATTAAGTTGGATCTTGAGAGGAATTGAGAAATCAAGCACTTCATCATTGATCCAAACTTTGAGAGTGTTAAAGGGAGCAAGCATAGACATGGTAATGTTCGAATTTTCCAAGGGATTCTATTTTTAGAATCTAGGTGGCTCAAAATATACTAAAATTAACCTGGGGTGGGGTAATGAATCCATGGAAGACTAAATTTAAAAAAATTTATCCATAAAACAAATCTGGTCTTAGATTAGCTACCACAATGCCAACAGTTGCTCAGTAGAAATGACTGTGTAGTTGATGGAATACCTAGAACTTGGTCATTCTAGAAAATCACCACCAACAAGAATATACTACCCAATAACTAGCTGGTAGCATTAAAAATTAAATTGGAAACTCTGGGAGAGCTGATATCTCCCCAGTGGGAGTTCTAGAAGAATGTTTCTATTTCCACCAAGGCACTAAATATCTGGTTTAATTCATCAACCTTTCAGTACTATATGAAATTAAACAACTTCAACTGTGGACACCTACCCTTCACTTTAATGACTTATTTGGTTCTTATAAGGGTTTTAAAGGTTATTAAAGGATGTAAAAAGATATTACCAATACCTTTTCAAGACTTTAAATGATTTTTCAGATTTCATTGAATCTCACTACTTAATATTCAAATTAAATAATTAAACTAACTAAAATTGAGAATGTCAAAAATATAGGTGAGTGTTTTTTATATTGAAAATTCAATTAGAGAGAGGGTAATATAGGTGAGGGATTTTCAATGGGTCTAATATATTATTTTTTATACTCACAAAATAAATATTTATATCTCCTCTCTCAAAGATTTTTCAAATTAGGTTGTATTTTAGAAGGATGTGTTTTTCCATTTGATGAGACTAGGTTTCATTAAACTAAGAAATAACTTCATTATTATCATATTAAATATCAATTGATCCCATAGTGAAAGGAACCACCCTAAGTTGAGTGATAAACTTATTGATCTAAATAGATTCCTATATAAAATATGATACAATGATGTACTCCACTTATATTTCCAAGTCTTATATGGTGGGTTGTTTGAAACTATTCAAAATTATAAATACATCGTAGAGGAAACACTTGAAACTAAATTGAGATCCCATATCATCATTTTTAGTTTATAAATATGCATAATTGTAGCCCCTAAAAATGATATCCTTATTACCTCTAAATACCAAGATCATATCCTTAGTTCTTTTCAAGTACCTAAGGATGTTATTGATTACAATTATGTAGCACTTTTTAGGATTTTACTAGTTTCCATTAGTTATATTAAAAGAATAAGAGACTGTATGTTGATAATAGAATGTATTATACATGATATATTATATACAAGATAAATTAGGAATCTTATCTATTTTTCACCTTTCTAACTATTTAAATGGATATTGTGTCTTCGAACGAATCATTCCATGAAACATTGGTAAAAATACATTTTCATAGAGTTCTCCATGACAAAAATATTTATTAATTTACTAATATATGTCTTCTAACTCAATCCAAGAAACAATTTAGATTCAAAACTATAGATATACATACCTAGTATGTATGATCCTTCACCCTGTTATTTCATTGAGAAGAATATTCCCAAACATACCTTTATAAAATGTAAAGTTGGGAATCATCTCAAATGATTAGTATTTCATCCACTTAAAAAAATAGAAATACCTTAGGACATCAACTAACTTTTCTTATATACATAATAATCGTCCATGTTTTATATGAAACTGAACAATTTTATTTCGTTATTAAAATAAATTTTCTAAAGTCAAGAATATTTCTGTAATCCATAAGCAGACCAATCCAAACTTCACACCATAGATGCATAATTTTTCATATCAAGACCTTCGGTATGTATTATATACAGGTTCTGTATTATTATTTTTTGTATTAAATACATATTATTTATCTCATAACCATAATGACCCATCATCACAATAAATATCTCAGTGGAATTTATCTATTCAGCCGGTAAAAAAATATATTCATAGATTATACCATGAATTTTTATACCATTTAACCACTAATATATCCTTATAAGTAAAAATTCTTCCATACGTGTTAGTTTTCTTATAAGAAACCTAGTTTCACCCCATTATTTTATCCTATTCTGGTGTATCCACCAAGATCAAAATGTGGTTTATGTACGTAATGTCTATCTTAGTTATTATGTCCTCTATCTATTTTTTAGATTATTAAAATTAATTTTATATAAATAGTTAATATTTTTATGACTTATAAACATAAATTTAGAATTATTTACCAGGATAAATCAATATCTCTTAGTCTCTTGATAATCCCATTGGATATTTAATTTTTTATGTAACTCAAATCTATTATATTTCTATATCCACTTTTATAACTAACTCACTTGATATATAATAAAAACTTCATGTGTATTAGTTTAGCAACCCTCTATGTTTAATGTTACGCCCAAAATACCTCAATTTATGTATTACTTCTCAATGAATGTACCAAATCCACCCAAAAACACATTGTGTATAATAATATTGTAGAAATAATATCCTTTAGTTTCCTTAGGATAACCAATAAATAAGAATATTTATAACATATAGATAAGTTTTCCAGAAGTCAAATATCAAAAACATGCTTCAAAATCCAAAATCCTAATAAAATAAAATTTGGGACACCTCCCAATCCATATATCATATGGTGTATTTGAGACTACTTTAGGTTGGATACAAATACTTATAAATTATATAATTTCAAAATAATATCCCCAAAATGATACAGGAAGGTCACATTGGTTCACCATTAATCAAACCATGTCAAAAAACGACATTATTCCTCCAATTAGATAGATCTTTCCACTATAGTGTTCTAGGAGGAGAAAGTTGTTAAAATATTAAAAAATATCTTATGCGATCAATAAATTTATGGAATAAGTATTCATCACCCATATATAATAAGAAAATATTAATACTTCTTTCTATCTTATAATGTAATTCACTTTTGAACACCTTGAAAATTTTAAATTGTAGAAACTTGTGTCCAGTAATAAACACATAACCATACCAATTAAACTTATTAACAAAGGCTATGAGGTACCTATAACCACTAATTTATAGAGTAATCATTAGTCTATATACATCATTATGTATAATATCTAATAGTCTATTATCCCTTTAATCTTTTACACTAAAATTTTATTAGGTCATTTTTCATGTGAAAAAATATTCACATTTATCAAATGATTTATAATTATATGAGTCTAACAAGCTATCTCCATGTATTATTTTGATATGTTTCTCATTTTTATATCTAAGGAAACAATCCTAAAGATAATTGGTGTTATAATGGACCATTTCCTTCTTATAATGAATTTAATAGAATTCATTATACATTTTTAATGCATAAACTATTTACAATATCATTAATTTCATAAATAAATTATTATTTTTATATTGAATAACACTTTTCTAAATCATGAATGAAAATACCTTCTTCCCCAAATAGGAAATTGAGTTCAAATTTATTTTTATAGTTAATATATAGAAATATTTTTATTATTATAGAAGTAATACACTTGGTATAATTATATCCTAAGTTCCAAATTCTAATGGTAAAATTCATTCCCTATTAGAAACTCAAAAAATAAACTTCTCCTTACATCAATTATTTCAAATTTATAAGTTATTGTTAATAGAAAAATTGTTTTATACACACCCAATATCCAATACCCAAGAGTTAAAATTAGATAAATTGATTCCTATAATATTATAATATATATTCTTGGAATACTTCTCTTTTAGACCAATTATCAAAATTAGATACCGGTATTTTAATATATAGTTCCAACCTATAAGGGATCTGAAAAATGATGTTCAATATATATTTTATTGTTTACGAAAAGATATATATTTGGGAAAGTATCATGTTTTATATAATTTTAATAATGTATTTTATTTAATTTACTCCACTAAAATGTATTCCCCGCACATCATATCTATTTAATGTGATAATATCCTTATTTCACTAAGTTATGAGTTCTCTTTGGAATTCCTACATCACTTAGCTATTTTAGTATATCAACATACCAATCATATAATATATGTCTCTTATATTCACTATAGAAAAAATGGGCAATTTCCATGATCCATGATCATGGATATAACCCTCACAATTTTGGATTTAGGCTATATCCATCGTCACAACAGCTTTTGGAGGTATTGGTATTGCTATAGCCACGATCCATGACAGTAGATATAGCCTATGTCTACAGGACATTAACCCCATGAAAATTGGTAAATCCATGTGGACTTACCTATTTCTATGGGTGCATTACCATGGCTATATTATGAAAAAATGACTTCTGGTGGGATTTTAACCCTATATCACCCTTATGTAAATTAATAAAACTATCCACTCCCCTAATATGCCTACTATGAATATATATGTAACACACACACACACACAGATATATATATATATATATACATATATGAAAAAACTTCTAAATATATTTTATTACTATTATGAAATTAATAATAATATTAATTCCCCACCACCCTATAGCAAAATATTGGCTTGCCTATGGTAATGGGTTACCATATTGCAATAGTCATGGAAAATCATTGCTCTAGGTCACCAAATTGACACCTTATAGCTAATAAAAAGAATGACCTTGGCTATAGGTTACCTATAACCACAGCCAAATCCTAACCATAAAAATATACCCTTCATTCATTATACTATAACCATGATCAGATCCAATCTATGTATATAGGCCTTTTTCATATTCCCTTCCAATGAAATTTCTACAGACCTATATCCATGAGCTTAAAAATACCATGGGTTTAGATCAACTATAGCCACAGTTAGGGATGAACATGGTTATAACCCAAATTTATACTAGTTATGGTTGATTAAATGAACCTTCTCCCAAATCTATAATATGGATAAACTCAACTCTCTTACTTTGGAATACCAAATCATAGGGTTTCAAAAATAAGTCTAACCAAAATATAAAAATAAGGAATGATTACCTAATTATTATGGTAAACAACTTCCCCCATGCCTAGTTTTTTCAAACCTACCATCTTGAATGATTGATGTGTTGAATCATGTTTCCTTTGGGATAGATCACATACTTAGTATTTATATGTTTTTCTTATATTAACCATTTCCATATATATATATATATATATATATTATAAAAAACTATTTTATCTCATTTTATATTTATATCTCTTGTAAATCCAATATGTATATATGCTTATGATGTTTTAGTTCTAAAATCATATTCCTTCTACCAAGTTAATATATTAAAGGCATATTATTGTATAATTACTTATAAAACTTATGATAAACATTTTATAAACAAATATTAAATCTAATTATTCCTACACATATCCAAATTCACCATATCCATAAAGTATATGTAACCCTTTTCAGTAAAGGCTTAAAATAATATGAATCAAAAAATACCATAGGAAAACATATTGTGTGATAGGTATATGACACCAAATTTTCTTAATAGAGCCTAAACTCCCATCCTAAGGATAAATCAAAACCAAAATCCCATTATACATAGATCAATACATTAGAGAGGTTTCAATTATAATACAATTTTAATACCTGACATGTATAAATCATAACTAAATGGTATCATTGAACTCATAATTAAAATATAACAATAATATTATCCGATGAATGTAAACTATATATTTTAGGTTAGAGTTATCATGAAAATCATATTTTCCTACTTTTCTAATTATAAGATTTAGTTTAGGTATTTTTAACTAAAGAATGAATCATTCATAATATAAATAATTTACATACAACAATAAGTATTACATAAATAAGAAAAAAAATATTTATCATGAGATATAACGATTCAATACAATTATAATAATAAAATAAATTTTTTATGTGGTCTAAAGTCACAAATTTAGTACGATCTATTCGGGGCATGTTTATTGAAGGTTTTTGAGAATTTTTTTTTAATTTTTTTAAAAACCATGTCTAAGAACCAAAATTTTGTTTCTCTATCCAAATTATTTTGAATATATAATTGATCAAATGTCCAAAAATTGACCATGATTTCATTTATAGGAACATAATTTTTTATGCTCATACCATAAACTATGAAAAATTATCATTTTCCACATCATGGTATTTTCCTCAAGGGAATATAATTTCCATATACCATGACTGTTTTAGTGAGAAGACCATAATGTAAAACATATTGAGATACGATGATCTGTTTTAGGATGATAAAACCATGAAAACTTTCCAAAACACACCATTTTTATAATTGTTTTGAAAACCATTTAATATCCTTATAAACCATGAACTGGTTTTATAACCATGATAATTTTATGAAAAACTTTATAAAACATTACATGATTTTATAACCATGGTAGCAGTTCTGAAGAAACACCAAACTGAATTTTAATTTTCAATATTCATTTTATCTTTTATTCACCAACCTAGTATTTGATAACATTTAAGGTTTCTTAGATACATTACTATATCTAAAATTAGATAAAGAAATCACAAAACCCACAAAAAAGATCTATCATAATAAGAATCAATAAATTGAAATAAAAATCATAAAAAAACACACCACATTGTCTTTGTTGAATTCACTATAATTTTAATTTTGATTATGGTTAATCACTATAAATTGATATGTTTATACATTTAATGGTATAGAATAAAAATTGAAATGTTGAACTCTTTTATAGGTCCCATTATCCTTCAATGTTGCGCTAGCACATCATCTCAAAGTAAAATGATTAAAAATTCATGAGAGAGATTTAACTTTAGAGAGTAAAAACTAGTGTATAGAAAATAATGTCCATGAAATCCCTTGAATATAAAGCATTCATTAAATGAAGGTGGAAATTTTAGTCTTAAAATTTCAGTCATGATTGAATTTCCATGTTTTGAGTTTCCACATTTTTAAAATTTTCAATGTCAACCTTATTATTTAACTTATTAAAACTTTTATTAATATTCAGTTAATCCACACATCATTATATAATGTGTCACAAGTCGAATCAAATATGATAATGAAAATAATATAATTACCGGAATTATATCCCATATTAGGGTTTATACCTTGGGGAATATTTTTAAACAAATGTCCCCCACCTTAATTTAACACCTTTGATAAAATATATAAAACTGCTAATTAATTTATGAATTTCAAGTTTGGTTTAATTTTCCTCATAAAATATAGTATAAATATAAATATTTTTCAAATTATACCACATATTATTAATGGTTTTATAGATTTAATAAATACTTTGAACTTTCTTTTCTCATATGAAATACTAATGGAAACATACGTCTCCCTACTCAAATTATCTCTCCATCTAAAAACAACTCTATGGTTTGGTCACTTCGAGAATTATTTCTTGGGAAAAATGAATTATATAATCGGGAAGGATTTTTTGTGGAGGATAAATTTCAAAACTACATGGAGTCTTGGGTAGCAAGACTGGGGAGTCTAAAAGTGGGAGTCAGAGCTATTAAAATCAACAACTTAGATCTAGGTAAAATGTGGAAGGATTATTGAATCTTTTAGTATTAAATATGAGGTCTATATAATAATAAAACGATGGTTTTCAAGGATATATAAGAATTATATGAGTTCTATGTAAGGATATATTAAACTAATCGTTGTTTTTGGAAATAAGGAAGTGGTACTGTATCTACTGATGGGACACTTAAATAAATAAGGGGTGGTAGGATCGATTTTTTTGTATCAAAATCTGGTAATATTTATGTTCTTTTAGAAATAAAGTGCATCAAATCTTGTACTCATGAATAATATTAACTTAAAAATCATGTAAATCCCTTGTGTTTGTTTTGTGATGTGTTCGTACTTTTATTATTTCACTTGTGTTTGTTACAAGACATATATGGGATCACAATTTGTTTTATGTGAAATTAGGACATGGTTCCCTTATTTGAACTTTGGAATTGAGTGCTACTAGTTTTTGAACTTCTAGAATTATTCCATGTGTGAGGTTCTAGAAGGGATTCTAGAATTTTGGTTCTTAGAATAACAAGTGATGGGAGAGATTGTGTTTTTCTTTTGACTAATACCATAAAAAGTGATATCAAATATTGGTTGTAGAGTATTTGTGGATATATCATTAGATTTTTTTTCTAGTGGGAGATTACTCATTCAAATGTAATTTTTTAGAATTTAAGAACTAACGATCATTTAATGAAAAGTTTTAAAAGATTTAAGTGTCGAATAAAGATTCAGAACATTATTGACTATAAGAATTCCCCCAAAGATGATATTCCAGAATTTATAAGAAAAGATACAACTAAGTCATCACACTAGATCTAAACCCTCACACACTCATAAAAATACAACTATAGAAAGAAACACACAAGTGGAAACAAATTAAAATAAGGGACAATAAAAAAAATTTAAATGGTTTGGACTCTAGACAAACATCCACAGGATACCACTAGTACTTTATTTAATTTCTTGGAAGAATAAAAAATTAAAATTACAATCAATAATATCATATAAAATTAAATAATAATAAAAATTTTCAATAAACTTCTTGTTACACGTTTAGGGGACCCACTCTAGCTTAATAGTAGATCCCGACTAGTCAACTAGTTACACTACTTTATGAGATTTGTGAAGGAAACACCATTATTCTTGGAGACCACTCATTTTTTATACATAATTATACATTTAATACCGACTTCTAGTAAATGTAAAATTCATTTTCACATATCCCTTAAAGGATCTATACAAAATATTTAGAAAATACCTAATGAATTTAACAGGATAACAACTTATGTAAATGTTTCACAGAGACTCTATTGAAAGTCCTAACATCTTCCTATCATTATCCAGATAATTAACACTAAAATATTATTTTCAAAAAAACCCATTTAGACCAACATACCTTCTATTGATAACTATATCTAGTGAACCTAAAATAGTTTGAGTCCCAAGATCATGAGTTCATCCTTTAAGAAAAAGATAATTAGAACATGAAAGAGTCTTCAAATTTTCTTAAAAATTCCCACTTGAAGGAAAATTTTATTGTTTATATATTCATATGAAACATAATAAAATTTTATCATCCCAAAAAATTCATAGAAATAGTTGTTGTCTCCAATTCACCTTTTAATCATACAAGTCCTACTAAGGCCCAAGGATACCTTAGGTTTTCTTGAGCTAAGAACTTAGTAAATACTTCATATATATTTTGTCTTCCATTGATCTTATGCAAATCCAACACTAACTCTCCCGAATCTTATGTATATAATGATACCTTAGCTCAATGTAATTTTTTTTCACTAAAAACATCACATTTTTATCCAAATGAATTAATATTTTAATTTTAGAGAACAAAAAACAACCCGCCTCCTTGAATTATTTTGGACTCCTCCAATAAAAACATCAACCAAATAAATTCCTTCCCACTTCCATGAAGGACTTATAATTATATTTCATTATTTTTAGTGAAACACCTATCTAGAATATTAACAAACATCAAAATTCAAAACATTGATGAAAACATTAATTTTTATATGAAATATACCTAATATTATATTTTTAGCTCTTTATTTTTGGATTACGTGAAGTGTGAGGCTAATGGGGTTGACATAAATTTTCATACGGTTATTTTGAATATTTTTATGAACTTTTGAATGTATTCAATATGAGAAAAAATGTACCAATATTTTTTTTCCCTTCCAGATCCAAATACAAAAAATTTTCTTTATATTACTAAGATCATTCATCTAAAACCTTAAAAAAATTATCTTTCAACTCTTGAATAAATTTAAAATATTGACCCACCAAGATGCTATTATCCTTGTAAAATAGAAAGATAATGCAACTCACATCCTTAAACACCTTATGATAGAAACAATGGTTTGAGTTATTATAGATTAACAAATTATCAGGTTTAAATTCATCAAACATCAAATTCCATTGCCTTGGAACTTACTTCAAACCATTAAGGATCCTTTTTAGCTTACAAAGAAAGCCCTCATTCCAATTTCCTAAAATTTTATCTGGAATATTTATATAGAATTTATATTCTAAATCACTATAAAGGAACACCATATTTACATCAATTTTTTCTAGGTGAAGACTACCATAGCTAACCATAATCAACACTATCCAAATTGTTTTCAAAAAGGATGAAAATATAATTTGGAAATCCACTCCTTCCTTATACTAAAAACTTTTCATAACCATCCTGAGATTATACCTCTTTCTATTGTCTTTTTCTTATTTCATTGAGAAAACCCATTTATTTTGAGAATCATTATTCCGCAAGGGTAAATTTTTAGTCACCTAGGATTTATTATCATGTAATGAATCAATTTTACCTTTCAAGGAAAACTCCCACATTATTGAATCATTAACTCACTTCTTCCAAGCTCCCAATATCTCCACCATCTATAAAAAGAATGTAAATTAGATCAATTTTTAATCTTTGAACCAATCGTTTGATCTTGAAATAGCTTTATAACTTATCCTATAGTCCTACACTTTCCAGAATCACTACCTCTAAAATTTATCCTTTTGATGTTCTACCTTGGGAATCTACAATACCTAATGTTTTCAGTACTTCCTATCTCTCTGATGGTTCTTATAAGTTTCTCATGATCACTAAACTTTAAAGATATTATTGCCTTTTATAACTTCCATTTAATTCAACTAGTATATATTTTATTGATTATTTATTATAATATCTGTTTACACTAAGTAATAGTCTTTCTACATGAACTTCTCATTGAAGATAATATTCTATTTTGTAATGATCTTCTAGTTATCATCTTTATGAACTTTAAATCTAATTTCTTCATCACCATACACAATAATAAAACATACTTAAGATTTTTTCATATTTTTACCAATCCTTGGAGTAAACATGGATATAGAAAATATGTTCAAGAATATTTAGGATAGAGATATCCATTAATTTTATGACTATAGTTGTTTCATAATATCCTTATCTAACGGTGTGGTAGGACATATATTTATAATATAATCTATATGATTAGCTAATTCTAACCAAATCTCTTTGAGAACTATAGAATGTAGTCTCATGTTTTAATAATTCTTATTTAGCATTCAGTTCATCCGCTATTATATACCATTTTACTCTAATGTTATTGGAACAATATTCTCAAATATGATTCATTTTCACCATAATAACCATCGAAATTCCCTATTACTATATTCTCCACAATTAGAAATCCTTAAGAACTTAATTTTATCTATAATATATTTATCCACCATGTACATACGTGAAAAAGTACAAACACCATGGATTTATAATAAAGTAAACCCATAATTTACTTGCTGAATCATCTGTGAATGTAACAATATACAGAGACCCATTATGAGAACATACTGGTGTGAGAATCTATTCAATTGTGTGAAGAAACTCTAACTGCAAAGACTTAAGTGACCTTATGTTTATGTAAAAAAAGATTTTTATATTTTCTAATTATAAAAGAATAACAATATCAGAAATCTATATTATCATGTTTTAATATACACCTAGATCATAAATTCACATGTTATTCTCACCAAGTTGTCCAAAATAGAAATTCCATGACTTTAAACATTTGGAAGTTTTCATTATAGAAATTGTTTCTCTATATAATATCCCAAGAAAATAAAATTTTACATCTTTAACACCTCTATCCACAACCATGTATCCCTTAGTAATCTTCCATACTCTATTAAAATAACCTTTATATTTATCTTTCCCTTTATTTAAGAGGAATTTTTATTAACCCTTTTTATGATGTGGGTTTTCAACAAAAGGGATTTTAAAAAATAAATCCCATGATTACCCAACACAAGAATATTTTTCTTTTCAATAGTTGTACCTAGGTATAATAATCACGGAAAGGGGGAATTGAGTGATAAATTGATCCTCACCTAGTGTATGAGAAAGAGGCCTTGTTGCACTCTTATTTTGACTCTCTTGGTTGGGGGGGGGGGGGTATACTTTGGTATATTCACAAGAACTTTATAATCCATTATAAAGGGAACAAATTCCTATAAAATTTAATGTTAGGAAAGAGAACATGATTAAATTAGATTACAACCTATAAATTCCTAGATCTAGGAATATATCTCATTTATGATTTATCTCTTCAATGTTCATAGTTACATATTTATGTGTTTATTAGTTTTAAAATTATGGTCCCTAATTTTTCTTTTTTTAGTCAATGGATGGAAATAGGTGGAACTAGGTTGATAACCAATGTGATGGGAAATGCGATGATTTCCTAAATGAGAGTCCCAAACCAATGAGAGTAAGAGTCAAGAACTTCATGAAAATAATGACTCAATTAAATCATGTTTTGAATATAAACTTGAATAAGGTGAAAATCCACACCCTCTTAAGAAAGTGAATGTTACAACTTAGGCATTTATTCAAAAAATTCCTCTGAATTTTAGTGGATATTTTGACCCAATAATCATAGAATAATGGATCAATTCAATCGAAAAGATCTTCTATTTCATTCAATTCTTGGTGAAAGAGAATCTCATGTTGGTTGTTTATTATATAGAGGTAGTATTGGATCAATGGTGATGTTTATTTAGAATACAATGTATGAAGAAGAACTCGATATGATGGGGTGGAAATAATTCTGGGATTTTTTTGAAAAATATTTTCCTTAATCTCTTGGAATTAAATTAGAGAGGTAGTTTCGGGGAATCAAGAAAAAGGAGAATGAATCCATTAGGGTGTAATAGGAGGACATAAAAAGTCTTTCTTGAGATTCCTCCATATCATTCATTGATATTGAAAGTAACATAAACCTTTTCTTTGGTGGGATAAAGATAAACCAAAGAAAATCCTCAAAAAATTTATACTTTTAATGTTATTAAGAAATTTATGATGTTCCCTTAAATTTTAGAAATATATATGTGAAAATCCCGGGTCTGGGTATAAGAATTAGAGAATGGAGTTTAATTTTGGTGGGGTGATATAGAAATATCACGATGGAAGTATATTTTAACATCAAACTTTTCAATAGTGTTGGAAAAATCATCTCAAAAATTTCTTAAAGGGGATATAGATGAATTTAGTTGGATGAGGTTGGGAACCAAGCTAGATATTTCTTATAGTGGAATCTACTAATGTGATGTAATAAAATTAATGCTCTAGTTAACTCTCATCTTGTTATCAAATGCTAAAACTACAAGGAGAAAAAAACTATAGGATCTAATGAATTAATCCCTAGTTTATTGAAGATAACTAGAAAAAACAACCTTCAAGGCCTAGAGAGAATAGTCAATCATATTATATCACAATCGCTGAGGTAGATCATGAACATGAAGTAGTAACATGTATCTTAGTTACTCTTACTAGAATAGTGAATGTACTATTTTATTCTTCTTGTACACGTTATTTTTATCACACAAGTTAAGTAGAATAATTCAAATACAACCTCAAAACATAGAAGTTGTGTTATTTGTGAAAACAATAAATGGGAAAATTATTTCATCCTAGATATGTGACTTTTACCTAGTCAATATTTGCAGGATGATTTTACCATCAAAAAATATGATACTCCCTTTATCTAAAATCAATGATATACCTGGTATGGATTGGATTTCCTTTTATGGAGATAATATAAATATACGGGTGAATGAAATTACCCTCCATATCATGAATCATTCTCTAATTCTATGAAATTGTAATGAAAGGGATAGATAAACTTTGGAATCATGATCTCAAGAATGGATATCATTTCCTTATGAGAAAGTGTATTTATCACAATTAATTGAGACTGAGGAAAATATCATGCTTGATGACAAAAAAATTATAAGTGAATATGCAGTCATGTTCCCCTATGAATTTCTTGGTCTTCCTCCTAGCAAAGAGGTTAATTTATCAGTAAAAATTATTCTCATATCTTTGCTAATAACTAATACTCAGTACCTAATGGACACTATTGAACATGAAGAGATGATGACGAAACTATAAGAGAATTTAGATAAAGGGTTTATACACCCATATGATTCCCCATGGGATTCCCAAATCATTTTCAATAAGAAGAAGGATGGGTCAATGTGCCTTTACATTGATTATAGTGATCCCAACATGATCATGATAAAGAACTAGTATCCTTTTACATAGATTGATGATTAGTTTGATCAGATATGTGAATCCTAATACGTTTCTAAGGTGGAACTTTTTTTAGGATATTATCAATTAAATTTGAATAAGGACAATATCCCCAATTCTTCTTCTCATACAAGGTATGATAACTACATGTTCATAGTGATTCTATTTTGACTCACTAATTCTCTAACTAACTTCATAGATTGAATAAATATAGTTTTGTGGATTTCCTTGATATAATTGTGGTATTCTTTATAGAAATTATTATTATATATTCCAAAATAAAGGACGAACATGAGTATTATTTGATTTTTTTGCTGAATAAATTTCAAAATGAAAAGTTAAATGTTAAGTATAAAAATTCAAGTATTGGATGGAGTAAGTAACATTCTTGGGTCATGTTATCAATAAAAAAAGGATCTCTTTGGATCCTTCAAAGATAGAGGTAGTTAAAGGATGCCCCATACCAACATCAATGATAGAGATATATATTTTCCTTGGATTATCTGGGTACCATAAATTATTTGTAATAAAATTCTCATTATTTTCAAAACCACTAACAAAGCGGACTCGAAAGTGAATGAAGTTTTTCTAGACCAATGAATGTAAGGATAGATTTAAGGAGTTAAAATAGAGGCTAATAACTTCACCTACACTAACATTACCCACAAGCAAGTAAGGATTTGTGATTTACAAAAAATTTATCGAAAAACATTTTTTATTAGGTGCTGATGAAAAATGTCAATGTGATATTCTATGCCTTCCACTAATTAAAAATTCATGTTCTGAACTACTAAACACATAATCTAGAATTGGATGTAGTGATATTTGATTTGATGATTTTGTGAAAATATATATATGGGAAAAAATATGAAATATATAAAAATAGTAAAATCCTCAAGTATATATTCACTCAAAAGGAACTCAATATGCTCCAATAAAGTTGGTTTGAACTTATTAAGGATTATTACTATTCAATCAATTACCATCATGAGAAGGGAAAAAATATAGAAGATTCTATGAGTAGAAAGGTTACGACAACCCTTTTCATAGTGTGTATTTTAAGGGATATAATGTTCTTAGTCATCAAAAGGATGGACATGGAAATAATAGAAGGAATTCTGTTCTACATCTATTAAATAACCATTCAACAATCCATTCTTGAGAGGATCAAGTAGGAAAAAGAATACAATAAGGATATATAGAAAAATTAGACAAATATTAAAGAGTTTAACTTTTCTAAAGATGGATTTATAAGGTTTGGAACTTGAATATGTATACCATTAGAACTATAAATTAATAGGGAACTTTCAGATGAGGCACATAGCTCACCCTATCCTACTCATCCAGGAAGCACTAAGTTGTATAAAGTTTAATAGAAAACCATCTGCTGAGATAAACAGAATAGAAAGATTGGAGGATTTTTTTCATAAATATTGGTATGCCTAGATTTCAAGTCTGAATGAAATATTTCTAAGGGTATTATGTGTAATATCATGGAATTTTATGTAATAGTTCTTTTTCAATTAAATTTAATTTCTTTGATAGCTTTCCTTAGATGCTACATTAAGTTTAAAAAAACCATGATATACTATTATTTATTGTGATAGTTATTGACCAATATTTAGATTGGTTGGTATGAATAAGGATGAATAAATTATAAAAAACATATAGTTTAAACATGTATAAAATAATCTAATTGGAAATCTATTAATTAAAAATGAAAATAAAAATAATTTGAAAGTAAAAGAGATATTTTTTCTTCTGAAAAACTATTTTTATGCACACAATGTATTTATATATTAATAAATTAAATTATTAACGTTTTGGGGATTATTATAATGAAATATATATATGTATATAATATAAATTCAACTAATTTTTGTTAACATTTATTTAATATTTTTCTAGCATGATAATAATAAATCATGTTTTATGTTGAAAAATGTATTTTTCTAAAAAAAGATTTTTGTCACGTGATGCATGATTATTTTAAAATTAATTTACATCACATATAAATATTTAATTGATAAAATGGATTATATATTTTGAATCAGTGGGTTAAAATTTTAAAAATAGGTTTTTTATTTTTGTTTAATATGAATTATTACCTTGGTAAAATTTATCACCATAGTAAAGTGTAAATATGGTGACTCTAGGTTAAAACTATGTGATAAGGTCAAAATATTTCATATTATTTATATTTGATTAATGTAACTACATAATTATACCATTATATTTTAATTTTATTTGTTTAGTGGACACTTTACTTTGAAAATGAAAAATAAAATATTTAAATCCATGATAGATAAAAAATTTCACTCTTAGTTTTAAATATCTATTATGTGTTCACATAGATAAAAATTCAAGAGGTTAATGAATATTAATTATTATTTTGAGAATATTAAACTATTTTTATTAATATTAATTTATTTATAGTTTTTAGATATTATATAATTACTTTAAATATTTATAGAATGCTGGAATAATATTTATCCAACTAATAAAAAAGTGATTTTTAAAATATTAAAAGTGATATAATTGGAGTGATTTTTAGTGTTCCATGATATTTTTTAATGAAAATTAAATATAATTGTTTTTTAAAAGGATTATATTCTAATCAAAACATTGTATTTATGTATTTTATTTCAAAATAAATGAATAGCCTCAAATTTTTCATTAATCAGACTTCATGAAAATAATATATTGTCAATTTTTTTTAAAAAGAATATATTAAATGATGAAAATGGGATATAATATGGTTTAAAATTTTATCCCTTTTACATTTATGGGTCAATAGTTATGTTATAATGGAAATTATATCCTCTTAAGGGTGAAAAATATGTTACTATGGTTATGGGTAAAATAGGTTAACATAGGGGTTAAACCTAAAGATAAGGTTTAAAATAACATAGTGACATTCCAAAATTTTATTTTTTTGTAATATTTAAACCATATTCTTCCCTATATTACAATATATGTCCATTTTATGCATTTTTATAATTAATTAATTATATTTTTATATTTTCTGTAATTCGAAGTGCGTCCTTTCACTCCCTTATAGAAAGAAACCCTTTACTTCACATATTCACACCACTTTATTCCCTCTTTATCTAATATAACCTTGAAAAATACATTATAAAATTCTTTATATATATTATAAATGTTCTATTCTTCCAAAAATATCAAACCTGGGATCCATAAGGGTATATCTAATGTAATTCTTTTAAAATATAGGTAATCACATTAACTGATCATTTTATTTTTAATTATTATTTTATCTACTCTATTAATGTTATATTCATAATAAAATAATAAAAATAATTATCATAAATATTGTTTAATTATATTATTATTATTAAACTATCTCTTTTCTCCATATTTTTATCAAATTGGGAGTGAAAGTATCGCTTGTGCGTACATATAACTTACCATCTCCACGCATCGATACAATTAATTTTTCTTCACCATCTATATATGCATATTTTTATGGTTTTAATGTTTATAAATAATACATTTGACATAATTATACTTATGGAATGATAATATCATATCTAAAATTTTACCTACCAAACAGTTGGAAAATTATAACGTCGTTTGTGCGTACATGTGGGCTACCACCTCCACGAAGCGATGTGACACAATTCTATTTTCATTTTTATTTCAATTGGATGGTAATGAGGATTGGATTGATTAATATATATTATATATATGATTTAATAATGATTATATAATGTTTATTTATTATTTAACTCTTATTCATTCCATCTATTGAAAAATTAAATCTGCGTTCATGCGTACATACAGCCAACCGTCTCCATGAATAGTGTAATTTATTTTTCTACATATAATTTTATATATGAATCTGAAAATATATATAATGAATATATATTATATTTTTATCATTAATAAAATTATATATATTGTTTAACATTTATCAAATTACAAGGAAGAAACCTTTCCAAGTAAAACATACTTGAAAAATGAAGTAGATATCACTCGGAATAGTGATTTTAGAAAATTGTTAATTAAAAGGTGGTAAAAGGTTATAAATAATTTATATATGGTATTATATATATGATATATTTTCTTGAATATAGTTATAATAATTCTTTATTTATTATTCATTAGGTTTGTGCATGTATGAAGGAATTCGAACATGAGGTAATAGATCTTCTTCTCACTTTTATCTCTATGAGACAGATGCCATATTCACGACCAATTTCTTTTGTGTGGTGTATGTACTAAACAAGAATAAATTTTATAATAATTATAATTAATTTTAATTGGATTTACATACCCATTTAAGGTTATTTATTTTATGGGGTTTATGATTCAAATGTTACAAAAGCAGTAAGAATTTTATGTTACAATCACACTGTTTATCAATATTATTTATGATTATGTTTCAAATTATGAATTATTATGATATAATATAATGATGCTGATTATTTTTTATTATCCTATATTTATTTCTTGATAATAATTATTTTTATTTTATTTTACTCACCTTAAAAACTCAATATACTGAAAATATATTTTTAAGGAAATCTGACTTCATTTCTCTCTATAGTCGAAGATCTTTTCTCATCAAGGGCCATGTTTTCTAAAAATGTTTTCAAGAATGGTTTTAGTATCATCCAATAATTTTATAATGTTATTTTTACCCATGTTTTAATTTTTTAAAAATATTTTAAAATTAATATTTTTTTTCTTTTTCCAAAAAGTTATTTTTTATAAACTCCATTCATATTTTTGTATAGAGATTACTATTTTAATGGGTAAGTGTGAACCAGAACAACTCCAATCAGTTAAAAATTCAACCACTACGAGATCCCACCCATTTTAACTTCAATAATCAAAAGACAGATAAAAAATTTCCAAAATTCAAAATTCAAAAGGATTAATATCCGAAAATTGGGAACACATTCCAACCCTTATCACGATTCACCATCTATCACGTCACTTCCAACCACCATCATCCTCATCATCGGAGACGAAACCTTCTCACTGCTGAGTATCAAGCTTTTGAAATCTTCTTCCTTCCAAAGACACCCGATCAAACTCACATCCCAATGATCCTTTAATCTCACCACACATCCCCAACTTGTAGAGATTGGGGGAAACCCAGTTCTAGAGCAGAGAAAAAGCCGACAATTGTTGGTCAAAACAATAACAAGGATCACCTTGAACCGTCGACGTTGAAAAAAGACCATACCGACACTCCCATCACATTCAACCACAAAACATCAACTGTGTTAAAGAGGTCTCTACACCACCCTTTTCGTGACCATCAAACTTCAAATGGGAGAAACTCAAGCTGCTCACCTTGATGCGCCATTTGCATCAGACCAAACCAACAGTATGATAGTGACGTTCGAGACGACCATCATAACCCACCCCACTGCGAAAGTGATCCTGCAATGAGACCAGTGAGGAAACTGTGAAACTCTGCACTGAAGCCTTACAACTATGGCCAACATATGAAGCGAACAACAAACCTCAAGAAACATACCATACCAAATAGTTCTCAAAAAATCCAAAAAAATGCTGCATTGATGAAAGAACAGAATGAACTGGGAATGAAACCCGAGAGAAAACGGGGAAAAAATTTAGAAGATGCAGTAGATTCTTGGAAATCCATGGCCGCCGGAAGAAAAACCAAAAAAATGGTTTAATCTGTAACACCCCGACCCCAGTTACCCAGAGTCGGTGCCTTATTACATAACATTGGCATGATCACAAGAACGATCAAGTCTCGAAAGACCGATTAGTTTAGTAGCCTTAGAAACACTAGATATATTCATAAAGTTTTACATTACATCGTAAAAATGACAACTAAAACAACATAGTCTCCATATTCCACACTATTATCCCCTCATACTATCCCTATAGGTCATTAATAATTTAATTCTTCACATCCTGGGAAAAATAAAACATAGAAAAGGGGTGAGTTCAAATGCCTAGTAAGGATAACAATATAGTGGAAACTTTCATAAATAAGAATAAACATTTAAGGAAATGTATAATTAAAACAAAAGACTTTTAAACCTGAACTTCAACATAGTATGGTAAAAATAAAATGAAATAATTCCATTTACTTATTCACATGGATATTCTATTAATCGAATAATCACATGAAATATCAATAACCACTTTCATAATGATGGAATGCATAATGCCATACTATCATAACCACATAGCCAAGGCCTCGTGCCAAGACTACAAATAATATTTTTCCAAGGCCTTGTTCCAAGACACTAGTTTGTCTCATGAGACCTACCGATGCATCGAGGAGTTATAGCAGGCTCCACCCATCACAAATTAAGTCCAATGTATTCTCATATGAAAAGGTTTAAACATAACATAAACATTCGTATTAAAACTAGCATACGAAATGCCAATACTGTCATCATAAACCATGAAGGGTATAAAAATAACATATCCATAGTCAAACATATCACAAAACCATCAATACAATATGGATGTTTTGTTTCATAATAAATCATCTTCAAATAAGCTTAAAATAATCAAAGGATGTTGACATAGATGAAATCAAAACTCTTCTTAGAGAAATATCTCTTTTTATTTTGAAATCATTTAAGAGTCATATAAAATAAAACATTTTCTTTGAAAATATTCTTATAAGCTTGTAAGGGAAGCTTCGACAATTTTATAATGGTGGAAAATAGTCGCACCCGCCGTATAAGTTAAAAAAACATTCTTACCTTAATTCTGTCGAAAAGGTTAAAAATAACCTTGTTTGGAAAAAAACGGAATGATTCCTTTATAAAACTCTTAAAAAAAGTAAAAAAAGGGTATAATTGACTTTAAACCATATTCTAGTAAATAGTAAAAATGTTTTGAAATACATTTTTAAGAAACATGGATATGGATGATAAAGAAGTCCCAGTAGATTATTACGTATAAACAACCTTAGATAATGAAGAGATTGCGAAATAAACCCTTACCTTGTACTTTTACTTGGTTGAGGGTAGGTTAACCTACTTTATAATGGTGAAATAATTTTTATTAAATTATTCAAGAATAATATACATTAATATGATATCATATATGATCTTTTAACATTGCTTTGTTAATAATATCTTAGAATTATCGTCGTTTCGGGTGTTAACTTACTCATTTTCTTTTATATATTTTGTCACATAAGCCGTGTTTGTTATGGATAGGTTGTATCTTATTCATATAAAGAATTATATAAAGTCCTCACATACTATTATTAATCATCAAAAGATAATTATACTTGAATGGATATGATGGAGAATGAATCTCATTGCGTTCATGGAGACGGTAGTCCGTACGTACGCGCGAGCGACAATATCATTCTTTTGATATTAAAATAATATATAATTGGATGGTATATCATATATAAATAATAATTATCATGTTATATTTATTATTTATATGAATTAAAAATCATTATTATACCCATCCAAATAATAATATATCGAATACCAATTACACCACGACGTGGAGACGGTAAGCCGTACGTACGCACGTATGGTGACATGTCATTCAAAGGATGGATAGAATACTGAATATGGTTGTACCATATTTATAATAATATTAAAGTATATAGGAGATACTGGATTCATTATTTTAGAATGGGAATAACAAAGAAAGAATAAGTGGAAGAAGAAATGAATTTGAAAAAGGGTGGTGAAAACATTACCTCTTCTTCGAGTTCTTCCTTTTGATTTGATCAAAAGGGATCTTTAGGTTGGATTTATGATCAAACTAAGGACTCTAGGTTTTAGTGAGGGAAGTTGAGAGAGTATTTGGGAAGAGTTTTGCCGAGCCAAATGGCTATGAAGGTGTGAATTAATGAGAAGGGGGAGTTCCCTTTTATAAGAGGGGTAGGGGGTATCTTTGGAAAAGCTAAAAATATTATTTTATAATAAATTCATATTCAGTTTCTAATGGAACCAAAGTGGATTATGTAAATGTTAAGGTGGGTATAGGTCAAAAACACCTCAACCAATAGAATTTAGACAGGTTTGGGTCACTATATTAACCTTATCATTAAGTATTAACTCTTTGTTAATTAGTTTCACTTTTACAATGTCTCTTTGTATTTTTATATTACATGGTAAATAAGCTTACTATATACATACAAGAGACCCCCAAGTGGTACATTAATGATACACCTATCATGATATAAGTCTCTTGGCCGAACCTTAGATGTTTAGGAATTTAATATCAATTAATAATATAATATTTGTTTTAAAAACTCTTTTATGACAATTTTGACACTATTCAATAATTTATTTTTGTGAAAATCATAACAGAATTATTACTTCAAAAAAAGTTAATTAATGCAATACCAACATGTCATATTTACCTAGAAAATTAGTTGAATTCATAAAAAGTCTCATATTATATTTATTTTGGTATTTATAATATCAATTATTTTAATTTTTCACTTTTATGGTAATTACGACACCATCATTGGGTCATAAATAAATTAAATTATTTAATGTATAAAAATTATAAATAAAAAACCATTATGTAGGAAATTATTTTATATTTCTAATTAATATTTAAAATCGAATTTATC
Organism: Viscum album; assembly: GCA_963277665.1. NCBI lineage: Eukaryota > Viridiplantae > Streptophyta > Magnoliopsida > Santalales > Viscaceae > Viscum > Viscum album. Next base: position 876,700,060 of record OY728119.1, on the reverse strand, counting down.
TTATGTATAACCCTATATTAAAAATTATTTAGTAAATAACCTTTGATTTTAACTCTTTTAACTCTTCTTTGAATTAAACAATAATAAATGTCCTAATCTAATCCATGTGGACCTACATGATAATATTTTTTTCCTAATGTTGTTTTTGGTCGAGATACACTTGTCCAATAGAATTAGGACATGTGTTAGGTTAATATTATTATCATTTTTACCCTTAATTACCCTATTTACTTTTAACCGTGGTAAATAAAAGTAAAAAGTTACTATTCAACGAAAATTATTTTCATCTCAATGAACCACATTTTACTCCTTGATATTAACTGTGTCTCTTGTATTTTTGAAATTCCAATCACAGAAGAGGTAAAATTATGTTTTATGAAAAATTCAGTTTTTTTTAACTACCACTTAGTAGTTTCACTATTCATCAAAAAATGATGTTTTTCAGAAAAATACCAAAAATTCACCCTAGGCTAATTTCGATATTCCGAATCCAAAAATGAATTCCATTTTAAAAAATAAAATATATAAAATTTAAAAAAGTAGGTATTACTATTCATAATGGCTAGTTTGATTGGTTGTGGTGTGTTAGAACTCGATGTTGTGTACAACACATGCTATTGCATTATTCATAGGGAAGCATACCGTAGAAGCTTGGGGTGTTTCATTCTCCCCTACTTCAAATAATTTCATCCTCGAAATTTCTAGAATACTACTGCATGAAAAGGCTCGGGTGGTTCTTCATCATAAGTTCCTCGGGTTCCCACGTTGCCTCTTCCATCTTATGGTTTCTCCACAAGACTTTTACTAGATGAGTCGTCCGGTTTCTCAGTACTTGTTCTATCGTATCAAGAATCTTGACAGACTCTTCACAATAAGACTGATCAGGTTCCAGTTCTAATTCCTCATAGGTGAGTACATGCGTTGGTTCAGGCATGTATTTCCTTAACAGATATATGTGGAACACATCGTGAACTTTAGAGAGACTTGGCATCATTGCCAATCGGTAAGCTACAACCCCAATTCGTTCTAGAATTTCGAAAGGTCCGATGTACCAGGGACTCAATTTACCTTTCTTAACAAAATGTATAACTCCCTTCCATGGAGATACCTTTAGGAAAACATGATCTCCGACTTGAAATGCCAAATCCTTCCTTCAATTATCAGCATAGCTCTTCTGCCTACTTTGAGCTGCTTTGATATGGTTTTGGATTACCTTCACCATTTCCATCATTTCCTCCACCAGTTCTGGGCCTACAAGTTTTCTTTCACCAACGTCATCCCAACAGGTTGGTGTGCTGCATCTCTTTCCGTATAACGCTTCATATGGTGCCATATGAATACTTGAATGAAAGCTATTGTTATAGGAAAATTCTACCAGAGGTAAATATTGATCCCACATACCCTGAAAGTCAAGTGAGCATGATCTCAACATGTCTTATAAGGTTTGAATAGTTCGTTCTGATTGTCCATCTATTTGAGGGTGGTAGGCAGTGCTCAAATGAAGTTCAGTATCCAAGGCTTTCTGAAGACTTTTCCAGAATCTTGAAGTAAAATTGGGATCACGATCAGAAACTATCGATAGGGGTACTCCATGAAGTCTCACAACATCATCAATATATAGTCTTGCTAGACGTTCCAGTGGTAGATCTTCTCTTATAGTAAGAAAATGTGCTGACTTTGTAAGTCGATCAACAATAACCCATATTGCATCATTCCTTCTTGGAGTCTTTGGTAGTCCCTTGACAAAGTCCATCGTGATATTATCCAATTTCCACTCAGGTATGGGAAGAGGTTACAATACTCGACAAGGCTATTGCCTTCCAGCTTTCACTTGTTGACAAACCATACATCTTGACACAAAATCGGCAATCTCCCTCTTCATGTTGTCCCACCAAAAATGTTTCTTCAAATCGCTATACATTTTGGTGCTCCCAGAGAGTATAGAGAAATTGGAACTATGAGCATCATCCAGCAATTCCCTTTTTAGATCAGGTATATCTGGAACACAAATTCTATTTCCAAATTTCAAAATTCCATCTTCATACAAAAAGTCTCTCAATCTCCCATCATTCATAGCTTTAATCTTCTTTTGAAATTCTTAATCATCGGTCTGAGAACTCTTAATTCTTTCTAGTAAAGATGGTTTGACAACCATTTGAAAAAGAATTTATGTTTCACCTTCCATGGTTATTCCCATGTCCATCTTCAATAGATCCATTAAAATTGGATCCCTTTTAATTCTCATATTGTTCAAAACTCCATGATCTTTTCTGCTCAAAGTATCTGCCACCTTGTTCGCTTTCCCCGGGTGGTAGTGTATCGTACAATCATAATCCTTGAGTAATTCAAGCCATCTCCTTTGCCTCATGTTGAGTTCTTTTTGTGAGAAAATATACTTCAAACTCTTGTGATCAGTATAAATCTCACATTTTTCACCATAGAGGTAGTGCCTCCATATCTTTAAAGAAAAGATCGCAGCTGCTAACTCGAGATCATGAGTAGGATAGTTTTGTTAATGAATTTTCAACTGTCGTGATGCATAGGCAATAACCCTATCATTCTGCATAAGGACACAACCAAGTCCTTTCTTCGATGTATCACTATAAATAACGAATCCATCATTCCCCGATGGTAGAGTCAATATAGGAGCATTGACTAATCTTCTCTTCAGTTATTCGAAACATTCTTCACACTCTTTTTTCCAAACAAATTTAACCCCTTTACGTGTGAGATTTTTTAATGGGTTAGAAAACTGGGAAAAATTATGGACAAAACGTCGATAATAGCCTGCTAATCCAATAAAACTACATACCTCAGTTATACTCGTCGGTGTAGGACATTCTTGGATTGCCTTGGTCTTAGAACGATCAACAGAGATTCCATATTTAGAGACAATATGGCCAAGAAAAGAAATCTCCTAAAGCCAGAATTCACACTTGCTAAACTTACCATATAATTCATGTCTTCTCAGAGTCTTCAGGATAATGCGCAAGTGATTTTCATGATCTTCACATCTTTTGGAGTATACCAAGATATCATCAATAAATAACACCACAAATTCATTGAGACATTCCTTGAAAATTCTATTCATCAGATCCATGAATACAGAGGGTGAATTAGCAAATCCAAAAGGCATTACTGTAAACTCGTAATGCCCGTACCTGGTTTGAAATGCTGTATTTGGAATGTCTTCCTTCTTCACACACAACTGATGGTATCCAGATCGAAGGTCAATCTTTGAAAAATATTGAGCTCCATGCAGTTGGTCAAATAAATCATCAATGCGAGGTATGGGATGCTTGTTATTTATTATTATAGCATTGATCTCCCTGTAGTCGATATATAACCTCATAGATCCATCTTTATTTTTAACAAAAAGAACATGGGCTCCCCGTGGATAAACACTAGGGAGAATAAATCCCTTATTACTCAATTTCTCTAGTTGTTTCTTTAGTTCAACTAATTCTACAGTGGCCATTCTATAAGGGGTCTTCGATATAGGCCTTGATCCAGGAATTAAATCAATGGAAAACTCAACTTTTCGTTCTGGAGGATGTCCAGGTAAATCTTCCGGAAACACAGCTACATATTCTTTCACAATAGGTACATTCTCTATTTGAACATTCCTTTCCTCACCCTTTGTAATTTCATCCTCTTCCTCCCCAATAATTGAATTTAGTTGAGCTACTGGGGGTGGATCAAGATAAGAATTAGGTGGTGATGATTCTGCTCTAAAGATAAGGTGTTCCTTATCATCATCATTAAAAATCGTAACCTCCTTCTTCTTACAATAAATCTTCACATCATGGTCCGAAATCCAATCCATACCGAGGATTTTATCAAACTCAATCATAGGTATGATGATGAGATCAGAGGATAAAGAACATTTATGTGCTGTAATGGGGACTGATTCACAAATCATTGTTGCAATGATACTTCCCTTAGGAGTTTTAATTGACAACTCCTTTGTTAAATAAAATTGGAAATATCTAATTTTCTTAGAAAACTGGGAAGATATGAAACAATGCGATGATCCAGAATCAAATAATGCATTTGCTAAACTTGAGGAAACCATTAAATTACCTACCACCATGTCTTTTGGAGCTTCTACCTCAGCAGTAGTGAAAGCAAAAGCTTGGCCTTGATCCCTCGAACTTTTCTGAGGTAAGTTCCCCTGACGCTTAGGACATTCATTTGCATAATGTCCCATCTCCCTGCAATTGTATCACTAAACATCGGTAGCTTATTTCTTCCCTTTGAAATCACGAGCTTGGTGGCCTTTTTTACCACACTTGTAATAGACACCCATTCCCTTCAATAAAGTACCGGGGTGTTTCTTCCTACATTTACCACAGGATGGATATTTAACCTTTCCCTTATTCCCCTTATTTACATTCCCAGATTGATCAGCAGATCTTTTCTCCTCTTGCTTTGCTTTAAAGTCATAAGACTTAGAAAATTCCTTTTCAGTCTTGATAGCACATGAGACAATGTCTTCATACGATGAGAAGGATTGTGAGACTAATTCTCGATGGAGAAATGGTTTTAACACATAAAAGAAACGATAAATATTACTTCTTGGGTTACGTATATAATCTCCAGCATACCATGCTAGCCATGTAAAGTTAGCCTCATACATTGAGACATTCTCATCCTCCTTTTTCTTAGACTCAGAAATTGTCTTTCCATATCAGCTCGATGGTCACGAGGAAATTATTTTTCTAAAAACAGATCTTTGAACTCCCTCCATTCCATATTTGATACTTCATCATCTTCCTTAATGTTTTGTATCAATGACCACCATTGATCAGAATCTCCAGTTAGGAGTTAAACTTCCATGATAACTTTTTCCCTTTCACTACTCCTCGAAGCCTGAAATATTTTCTCTAGGGAATTTATCCATTGCTTAGCTACTAAGGGATTTGTACTCCCATTGAACATTGGTGGTTGTTGCCTCATGAATCGATCCAATATTGATCCTCCACGCTGCGGATCAGGGTGCTCCATACGTGTAAGGTTATTATTCATAACCTGAGTGAGAACCCAGTATGGTGATTAGCTGATCGACACCAGTTGCATCACCAGCTACACTATAATTATCTTGAGCAGGAGGGAAATCCCTACATGGAGTGCGTGCATTGATACGGTTTCCATTTCTTCCACTAGGAGCCATTTCTAAACAATGGCATAAACTAGATCAGTTTATGAATCAAAATACATAATTCCATACTTATAAAACACTTAACATAAATTGAACTATTTATGGATATAATCCATAATCATAAAAATGTTTTCTTTGAGGATGTATATACTGATAAACCCTTCATAATGATTTGTAAAGAAAATGAGAGTTATCCTAAGAATATCCCCGGGAGTGTCGTAACCAAGAGTGCAGCAAGGCCCATCGTCATGCACCAGTTCTTGTTCGAGTCTAGCTCAAAGCGGTGTTTTCGGGTTTTACCCCTAGGTACATCTGTGCCAGAGCCGCCTCTACCTTCTCGTATCCAGACAGGTATGTATTGCTCAGAAAACTCACAAAATCTCTACAACACCAAAATTATAGGAAGTTCTTCTATACTAATCCTCAAAGTCCATCTTATATCTATGTGCTCTAATCAGAGTTTATCTAAATATAGCTTCCAAGGTTTGTACTAAACTTCCTCTAATACCAACTTTAACGCCCCGACCCCAGTTACCTAGAGTCAGTGCATTATTACTTAACATTGGCATGATCACAAGAAAGATCAAGTCTCGAAAGACTGATTAGTTTAGTATCCTTGGAAACACTAGATATATTTATAAAGTTTTACATTACATCATAAAAATGAAATATACAACAACATAGTCTCCATATTACACACTCTTATCCCCTCATACTATCCCCGTAGGTCATTCATAATTTACTTCTCCACATCCTGGAAAAAATAAAACATAAAAAAGGGGTGAGCTCAAATGCCCAGTAAGGATAACAATATAGCGGAAACTTTCATAAATAAGAATAAACATTTAAGGCAATGTATAATTAAAACAAAAGCCTTTTAAACTTGAACATCAACATAGTATGAAAAAAATAAAATGAAATAATGCCATTTACTTATTCACATGGATATTCTACTAATAGAATAATCACATGCAATATCAATAACAACTTTCATAATGATGGAATGCATAATGGCATACTATCATAACCACATAGCCAAGGCCTCATGCCAAGACTACAAATAAGATTTTGCCAAGACCTTGTGCCAAGACACCAGTTTGTCTCATGAGACCTACCGATGCATCAAGGAGCTATAGCAGGCTCCACCCGTCACATATTAAGTCCAATGCATTCCCATATAAAAAGGTTTAAACATAACATAAACATTCCTATTAAAACTAGCATACAAAATTTCAATACTTTCACCATAAACCATGAAGGGTATAAAAATAACATATCCATAGTCAAACATATCACAAAAAATTCAATACAATATGGAAGTTTTGTTTCATAATAAACCAGCTTCAAATAAGCTTAAAATCCATCAAAGGATGTTGACATAGATGAAATCAAAAATCTTTTTAGAGAAATATCTCTTTTTATTTTTAAATCATTTAAGATTCATATAAAATAAAACATTTTCTTTGAAAATATTCTTATAAGCTAGTAAGGGAAGCTTAGACGATTTTATAAAGGCGGAAAATAGACGCACCCGCCGTATAAGTTAAAAAAACATTCTTACCTTAATTCTGTCGAAAAGGTTAAAAAGCACCTTGTTTGGAAAATGACAGAAAGATTCCTTTATAAACCTCTTATAAAAAGTCAAACAAGGGTATAAATGACTTTAACCCATATTATAGTAAATAATAATTTTTTTGAAATAATTTTTTAAGAAACATGGATTTGGATGATAAAGAAGTCCCAGTAGATTATTACGTATAAACAACCTCAGATAATGAAGAGATTGCGAAATAAACCCTTACCTTGTCATTTTCCTTGGTTGATGGTAGGTTAACCTCCTGTATAATGGTGAAATAATTGTTATTAAATTATTCAAGAATCATATACATTAATATGATATCATATATGATCTTTTAACATTTATTTGTTAATAATATATTAGAATTATCGTCGTTTCAGGTGTTAACTTACTCATTTTATTTTATATGTTTTGTTACATAAGCCGTGTTTCTTATGGATAGGTTGTATCTTATTAATATCCAAAATGGTATCATGTCCTTAAATACTATTATTAATCATCAAATGATAATTATACTTGAATGGATACGATGGAGAATGAATCTCATCGCGTTCGTGGAGTCGGTAGTCCATACGTACGCAGTAGCGACAATATCATTCTTTTGATATTAAAATAATATATAATTGGATGGTATATCATATATACAGAATAATTATCATGTAATATTTATTATTTTCATGAATTAAAAATCATTATTATACACATCCAAATAATAATATATGGAATAACAATTACACCACGACGTGGAGACGGTAAGCCGTACGTACGCACGTATGGTGACATGTCATTCAAAGGATGGATAGAATACTGAATATGGTTGTACCATATTTATAATAATATTACATTATATAGGATATACTGGATTCATTATTTTAGAATGGGAATAACAAAGAAAGAAGAAGTGGAAGAAGAAATGAATTTGAAAAAGGGTGGTGAAAACATTACCTCTTCTTCGGGTTCTTCCTTTTGATTTGATCAAAAGGGATTTTTAGGTTGAATTTATGATCAAACTAAGGCATCTAGGTTGTAGTGAGGGAATTTTAGAGAGTATTTGGGTAGATTTTGGCAGATCCAAATGGATTTGAAGGTGTGAATTAATGAGAAGGGGGAGTGCCCTTTTATAAGAGGGGTGGGGGCACCTTTGGTAAAGCTGGAAATATTATTGTATAATAAATTCATATTTGGTTTCTAATGGATACAAAGTGGATTATTTAACTTTTAGGGTGGGGATAGGTCTAAAAACACTCAACCAATATAATTTATACAGGTTTGGGTTACTATATTAACCTTATCATTAAGTATTAACTCTTAGTTAATTAGTTTCACTTTTAGAATGTCTCTTTCTATTTTTATATTATATGGTTCATAAACTTACTATATACATCCAAGAGACCCCCAAGTGGTCCATTAATGATACACAAATCATGATATAAGTCTCTTGGCTGAACCTTAGATTTTTAGGAATTCAATATCAATTAATAGTGTAAATTTTTTAAAAACTCTTTTATGTCAATTTTGACACTATTCAATAATTGATTTTTGTAAAAATCATAACAGAAAGATTACTTCAAAAAAAGTTAGTTACGTCAATACTAACATGTCATATTAACCTAGAAAATTATTTTAATTCTTAAAATGTCTCAAATTGTATTTATTTGGATATTTATAATATTAATTATTTTAATTTCTCACTATTATGGTAATTACTGCATCATCAATGGGGCATAAATAAATTAACTTATTTAATGTCTAAAAATTATAAATAAAATACCGTTATGTAGTAAATCTTTTTTGATTTATAATGAATATTTACAATCAAATTTATCTTATGTATAACTCTATATTAAAAATTATTTAGTAAATAAACTTTGATTTTAACTCTTTTAACTCTTCTTCGAATTAAATAACAATAAATGTCCTAATCTAATCCAAGTGGACCTTAATGATAATATTTTATTCCTAAGGTTGTTTTAGGTCGAGATAAACTTGTCCAATTGAATTAGGACATGTTTTAGGGTAATATTAATATCATTTTTACCCTTAATTACCCTATTTACTTTTAACTGTGGTAAATAAAAGTAAAAAGTTACTATTCATCAAAAATTATTTTCATCTCAATGAACCACATTTTACTCATTGATATTAACCGTGTCTCTCGGATTTTCGAAATTCCAATCACAGAAGCGGTAAAATTAAGTTTTATGAAAAATTCAGTTTTTTTAACTACCACTTAGTAGTTTCACTATTCATCAAAAAATGAAGTTTTTCAGAAAAATACCAAAAATTTACCCTAGACTAATTTCGATACTCTGAATCCAAAAATGAATTCCATTTTGAAAAATAAAATTTATAAAATTTCAAAAAGTAGGTATTACTATTCATAACAGCTAGTTTGATTGGTTGTGGTGTGTTAGAACTCGATGTTGCGTAAAACACACGCTACTGCATTACTAAAAGAGAAGCATACCGTAGAAGCTTGGGGTGTTACATAATCTGATTCTCGAAGTCTGACCTACCATAGAGTAGCTGATCACAAATTCAGAGCACAGAAGAGGAAGCCGGGGAAGAACCAATGTTCCATCAACAAAGCCAAAACGAGAACAAAGTGGGGAGAAAGACCTGAGAGAAGACCTGGACTGACCAACAATGAGAGAAAACTGTAAAGACCCAGAATTTCCATATATATATTTTTCTAAATAAATGAGAATTTTACGAGTCCGTGAAAATTTGCAGCGCGTGATTCTGACGCCTGGTGTGCTCGGAATTAATTTCTGATGTTTTGTTCGGGTATGTTCAGTAAACGTACGAGAAAGTTTTTATAACTTTTGAACCGATGCACATAATTTAAATCCTAGAGTACCATTGAACTCACAGCGCCGATATTCTCTTATGGATACTTTCACCTCGATGGCAGGGAGTCAAGAAGAAAAGATAGTCTTTGCGTTTTTCATGGAAAATAATAAAATAAAATGAACTACCCTTTATTTTAATTTAATTTTGAACCACCATGTGGAATTTGGAGGTGGGGTCAACCAAAACTAAACCTATTTGTGGGAGTTGAAGTTTGGGGACCACCCAACCATAACCTCCCATGAGAGGTTATGGTGGTGGGGTCCACCCGAACCTAACCTCCCGCGAGAGGTTACGGTGGTGGGGACCACCCAAGACTAAACCCCTATTTTTAATTGTAGAAAACCTCTTAACTCCCCTCATTAATGAGGGGGAGCCTCTTGACCTCCTCTACCCAACTGATTCTGCCAACACACTTGTCATTAATGTGCCAAATCCAGACCATTAATTAATTGAGCACATCAATTAATTAATTTAAATCTTTTTCAACTTTTTTCCAACAACTAAATAATAGATAACTTAAATATTTTATATTGTCTTGGCTCACTTTCATTTTGGTGGAACTTGGGAGAGAGCTTGGGAGAAGGCTTCCAACGAAGAACTTCATCTCCTAACAAAGAATGCTCCACCTATGAAGAATGACTTCGAGTTTCTTCCTCGGAACCTCCTTCAATGTAGGACGTGCTCATCTACAACAAATCGATGTACAACTTCTCGCGCCAACGTCGACGAAAAAAGAACAAGGTAGGGGTTTAATTTTATTTAATTATGATATTATTCCCTTGAAAATTTTCTTCCAAAATGAAGAATGCAGACCAACTTATTATTAAGCTGATTCGAAGATATTTTCCCTTACGGGTTGAGAATATTTTGTCAATGAGGGATTATGGGAATTGATGTTTTTATGATATCTTCCATGCTCGTTCTTTGCTTCATTCTTGTGAGTGAATTTCTATAACCCTAAACGTGAAAGGGTGCAGACAAAACCAACGTGGTCCGACCCCACTGTCGATCTTCTTTGTGATGTTCTTCGGCACGACGACGTGGCGACGAAGGCAACTTGCGCCGCCCCCGCAACGCTCCTGCCCCCCCAGGCCGAACCGCGCCACCCTCCTGCTTCCGAGCCGCCCCAGCCGCACTGCCCGCCGGTCGTGCCACCCACAGGCCTCACCGACCGAGCTGCACTCCGGCCGCACCGCGCCCTAGCTCCCAGCTACCGCAGCACCCGCACCTCATTCACCCCACGTGGCGCCCTATCGTGCCTCGGCCGAGCCAAACTTTTCCCGCGCCCCGCGCGCCCAACGGCTCCACCGTCCGCACACCCCACGCACCCCGTGAGCCGCTCATCACCGATGGCCGAACCGGCCTCCGCGCGCCCTGCGGCGTCCCGACCGAGCCGACCTCCCCACCCCGGCTACGCCACCCCGGACCCTGGGTCGAGCCACCCTGAGCTGGCCCCTCGTGGTGCCCTCCGGGCCGAGCCGCACCCTCATGGTGACCTCCGGGATAAGCCGCCCATGCATCGCCCTCTGGGCCGAACTGCCCTCACACCGACCCGTGGTCGGTCCACACCCTCGTGACTGGTCTGTGCCCTCATGACCTGTCCGCGCTCTCGCGACCTGATGGGTTGGGCCCAGCGGGCCAGACCGAAACTAACAGGCTAGGCCGCCTAATGGGTCGGGCCAGACTGAACGGGTCCTGCTGGGTCGACTCGGACCAGGTCGGTCCATGCTGGGTCGGGCTGGGTCGGACCGGACTCGAACCCATTGCGACCTGTTCACTTTCTTTTGGCCATATCTTTGGCACCGGATGTCTGTTTAACGAACCGTCGATGGACATTGTAATATTGGAGCATGAAAGTCCCTTTGAGTATACCCCACTAGAGTTTGGGGTGTAGTTGAGATACAGTCAGGTTGGATCGTGCACGAATCCAATCGGCCCTCGGGACTAAAAGGCTAATAACTCACAGACCGAGCATCCGATTGACGCACCGTCAGTTGCATAGAGACCTCTATGACATGGCGGACCTTTTAGATACTTCTTTGTGGGACTTTGTGACTATTGGAGTATAGAACTGTAGCTCGTGGCGTGGATCCTTCCCAGGATGAGCATACAGAGTGCAAAGACCTAGTAGCTGGCTGAGACGCGACGACTGCTGACTGATTGACTCAGAGTGACTTGACTAGCCTAGTGGGGAGCACCTGGTTGTGGTGGAAGACCTACAGCGGAGGAGCGCCTAGTTGTGGTGGAAGACCCACGGTACTCGACAGGTGGAGTACCTCTGTAGGTTATTAGGGGGAGTGCCTAGTTATTGCGGCAGACCAATGGTGAGGAGCGCCTTGGTGACACAACAGACCCATGCGACTCGATAGGAGGAGTACCTCAACAGTCCAATGTTAGTGGGAAGCACCTTGGTGTCGCATTAGGCCCTCTGTACTAGACAGAGGAGGAGTTCTCCAGCAGCCACGATTTCGATAATGTGAATAAAAATCCTGGTTGAGCTGAGTCAGTAACTTTTGTGTTTTCCTCATGATTGAGATGGATTACTTGATAACTTAGGTATATGTATGCTCATATACCTAAGTGGGGTTATCTTTTAATTTCATACTTTCTGGTTTATCCTTGTTGGATTTTTTGAGACCTTGAGGGTCTTGGAGTCCCTACTGAGTATCGTCATACTCTCCCCTTCATGGGCTATGCCCGAACCTCGCTGTGTTGGATGCATACAATGGACAATGCTGACCGAGGCTGAGAGTACTAGGACTGGACAGTACCCAGAGGTGGACCTTACCAAATTTTGGTACACGAAGGAGGTAGATAGGCGTTGAGTCCTGAGGAGGCGATTTGTACCTACCCTTCATGTACGAACCTAGGACGATGACCTAGTGGCTGTTTTTCCTATTTACTCCATTGTACTTGTACTTTCAGTTTCTTGTACCTTCCAGTTGGGCTTGTATTCGGGCCCCTTTTTACTCACTATACTCACTAGTTGGTTATTCAGTTTACTCGTGATCATATCTACTATGTGTGTTTATAGGTTATAAAGGCAATGCCTTCCCAGTTTTAGGAAATTATGCCTTTGGTGCTAGTCGCCAGCCCCTGGCCTATGGAAGGTGGGCTTGGGGTAGGCATGACACATGCCCCAGGGGATGAGTCGTGACAAATTGGTATCAAAGGAGTCAGTTTTATGACAGAACATAGGACTTTGATCTTTCTTTTCTATGAATCAATAGTGTTAAGAGTAGTGAGTGTGGTTCTCAGTTCAGGGAATCCAGTGTTGGTGCAGCGACCGACGTATCCATACACCAAGACCCTAACTTCTGATTTCCATATTAGTGCACGAAAACACTGATTGCATGTGTGTTTTCAAAAGTTTTCTTTAAGGAAGCACAACCAGGTCATCTCACCAGGTAAAATATTTTGACTGTGTCACATCTGTTTCTTTCTGGATGCCTCCCCATGGACGACCATCTAGAGTCTCGAGAGTTTTACGCACATATATCCAACCGAGCGATGAGGCCTTGGTGCATTCCCTTTTCTAGTGGAGTCACCAGTGGTACCACTTCCCGTTGGGCCACCGATGCCACCAGCCCTAGTAGGAGACAATTCATGCCGCTTAAGCACGTTTCATGAGTTCCAGTTTTAGAGGCCACTTATGTTCAGGGGAGAGATGGACCCACAGGCGGCTGAGGATTGGCTAGAGGCTGTGGTGAGAGTTTTCCGACTGGTAGGGACACCTGCCAAACTCATGGTGATTCATGCGGCCAGCCTTCTATAGGCAGCAGCGGGAAGATATTGGAGCATGATGCACTATGTTCACGATGAGATGATGATTCTCTGGGAAAACTTTGAGAGCCTGTTTCAAGTAGAGTTTGTCCTATCGACTCTTCGCATAGTGCGCATACATGAGCTACTTCATATGCAGCAGGGCAACATGACTATAGCTCAGTACTCTGCGAGGTTCAAAAACCTCTCACGCTACTCCATTGATATGGTACGAGACCCATTCTTCAGGGTATGGACCTTTGAGAAGGGACTCATGTGGGAGATGAGGGTTTCGATGATCTCACTCACCTTCCCGACGTAGGCAGCGGTGTTAAAGAGAGACCTCCTAGTGGAGAGTTTCCTTGCTGGGCAGTCCCCAGCAGCGAGATCCACCAAAATTATACACGTAGTGGATTCTTTTTCAACTAGATGAAGGCAAATTTTTCAGAGTTCCAAGAGGACCAGACCTACAGGTGGACGACCGCATGACTCAGGATCGGTTGTGAGGGGCACCCGAATCAGATACATACATGCCAGGAGCGGGCAGTGTTTCACATGTAGCGGGCAGGGTCACATGGCTCGTGACTGTCCGACCTTCCATTTGGATGATCAGCAGATGATCGAAGGACTACCCAAGCAGAGACATAGATTTGATCGAGGCGGTCCACAGGGAGTAGGAGGATGTTGAAGATGGACTAGCTGTGCAGCTGGAGGTGGATGACGTTTTGAGGTGTTACCGCCACCACCACTAGGAGGTCCACCTCGACCGTAGGGAGCCGGTAGACAGGGGAGAGCTCAGCTCTAGGCAGCTGAGGCCTATGATCACGACACTCTGGAGATGATACAAGGTACAATCTATGTCTATTCCACCTTAGATACAGTTCTTATAGACACAGGTGCCAGTTAATCATTAATTTCCACTGCCCTCGTTCAGAGCTCAGAGATTCTGATGGAGTTGTTGGCTCGATCCTTATGGCCAGATTCTCCTACAGGAGCAGATTCGATGATTACGCACTAGTGAATACAGTGTGAGCTTACTCTAGGAGGGGAGAGCTTCGGCTAGGATCTCTTAGTAGCGGTGTCGAGGCATTACGACAACATCTTGGGTATGGACTGGTTATCTATAGTTCATGCTCAGATTGACGTTATTAGGTGCAAAGTGTACTGTGTCTGCATGGATGGGAGCAGGTTTACCTTCATCGGTGAGAAGGGAGACTATAAAGAATATGATGGACTTAATCGGAGGAGAGTGCATCCGATCACTCATCAGTTGGCTTTACCGTCGGAGCAGTTGATGTAGAGAGTCTGAGCTATCTTGTAGTGGTTGACCAGTACACAGATGTTTTCCCTGATTATGTCCCAAGTCTACCTCCTCACAGATAGGTGGACCTTTACATTGACCTATACCCCAGGACGATGCCAATATCTACACCAGTGTATCAGATGGATCCCGCGGAGCTTTGCGAGCTACGGGTACAACTAGAGGACTTGTAGGGGAATTGATTCATCCAAACCAGTGTTTCTCCTCTCGCGACCCCGATTCTCTTCACCAAGAAGGAAGATGGTGGCATGAGACTTTGTGTCAACTATTGTCGCCTAAACTAGGTGACCATTAAGAACAAGTACCCACTCCTGAGGATTGACGACCTCTTTGATCAGTTGAAGGGTGCACAATGGTTCTCGAAGATAGACCTCAGATCCGGCTATCACCAGCTCAGAGTTTGAGATGAGGATGTGCAGAATATGGACTTCAGATGTCGGTACGACCCCTACGAGTTCTTGGTTTTTTCATTATTCATAACCAATGCTCTAGCAGTGTCCATAGGACTCATGAATAGGATCTTTTAGCCGTACCTCAATTGCTTTGTCATAGTCTTCGTCGACAACATTCTGATATACTCGACTACTGGGGAGTAGAATTCCTATCACTTGTGGGTAGTACTGGACACACTCCAAGAGGACCAGCTTTGTGGTAAGCTCTCGAAGTGCTAGTTATGGATCTTAGAGGTTCACTTTCTGGGATATTTCATCTTGGAGGATAGATTTGTAGTAGATCCAGTAATGATTGAGGCAATACTATCTTAGGAGCCACCCAAAAGTGTGATGGAGGTATAGAGTTTCCTAGGTTTGGCTGGATACTACCAGAGGTTTGTGCCAGACTTCTCTAGAGTTGAAGCACCACTGTCAATCTTGATGATGAAGGGCCAACCCTTTGTGTAGTCAGAGAGATGCCAAAATAGCTTTCAAGAGCTGAGGCAGAGGCTGACTAGTGCCCCCATCTTGAGGCTTCTAGAGGAAGGCGTAGGGTACGTAGTCTACTGCGACACATCGGGGACCAGACTCAGATATGTCCTAATGCAGGAGCGAGAAGTGATCCCATATGGCTCTCATCAGCTGAGACAACATGAGCAGAACTACGCTACCCATGACCTGGAGTTAGCAGTAGTAGTATTCACCTTGATGATGTGGCGACACTATCTGATGGGAGAACATTTTATCATGTACTCTGATCACAAGTGTCTATGGTATATCATCTCTCAGAAGGACCTGAACCTAAGACTGTGATGTTGGCTTGAGTAACTCTAGGACTATGATTTCGAGATAGTCTATGCTTCTGGGAAGGGGAACATTGTTACAGATGCACTCAGTATGAGAACTGGTATACAGCTGATAGGTGAGGCGACAGAGCAGCTGGATGCATTACATATATACTTTGTGGATAGAGATGGAGAATCCTTTCTTCAGACTCTTATATTCACTCCCCCACTTCTTCAGAGAGTCAGGGTGGCACAACATGGGGACGCTGACTACGAGATATGATGTGCTCAGATATCCACAGGATAGGCACCAGATGGATTTTCTGAAGGTGAGGAGCACACCATCCTCTTCAGATAATGTACTATCGTACCAGTGTTACTTCAGAATGAAGTGTTGAGGGAGTTCCACACATCCCCTCTATTGGTACATCTAGGAGTGGAGAGGATGTACCAGGATTTCTAACGACAACACTGGTGGCTGATAATGAAGAAAACAGTTGTAGAGTTTGTTTCTTGGTGACTCACTTGTTAGCAAGTGAAGGCAGAGAACCAGGTACCAGTAGGATTAGTGTAACCTTTAGAGGTCCTTGATAGGAAGTGGTATGGGATATCCATGTAATTCGTGACAGGACTTCCACGTACATCCTGGGGTCACGACTCTATTTGAGTGATCGTTGACCGACTCACCAAGTCGGCCCACTTTCTACCGATCAGAGAGCATGGTTCAGTAGAGAGTTTGGGATTCCTCTACGTGCAGGATATTTGGAAGCTACATGGAGTAACTTCGATGATTATCTCCAATCATGACGCAAACATTAATTCGAGATTGAGCATCGCCTTCCATCCTCAGATGAATGGTCAGACTAAGCGGACCATTAAGACCCTCGAGGACTTTCTCTGCATTTTTTTCCTTGACTTCAATAATAGTTTGGAGGATCACATAACTTTGGTGGTGTTTTAATACAACAACAACTATCAGACCACCATTGGGATGGCACCTTTCGAGGCGTTGTACGAGCGACCTTGCAGATCACCTTTTTGCTGGACTAACCCAGGGGAGTCAACACTAGGGGGACCAGAGATGATACGGGCTACCATAGAGAAGGTGACGATCATCCAGGTGCAGATAAAGACTACACAGTGTAGGAAGAATTCATTTGCTGACAGGAGACAGAGACCTCGGGAGATCGAGGATGGTGACCATGTCTTTCTACGGGACTCACCTCGATGAGGTCTATGGAAATTTGGCCAAGGCGGAAAGTTATCTCTAAGATTCATCAGTCCTTTTTAAGTCCTCAGCAGAGTTGGACAGGTGTCTTACCACTTAGCTCTCCCATATCAGCTGCATTGGGTGCACGACGTCTTCCACGTATCCCAGTTGAGGAGATACATGCATGACCCTCCCCACATCATCGTCCATGGCGAGCTGGACATCGACGATGGGGCGACTTTTATAGAGGTTCTAGTAGAGATTGAGGATCAACAAGAGCGGGTCCTTCATGGACGGTCGATACCTCTGGTGCGCATTTGTTGGTAGCATGAGATCCTCCAGGAGAGCACATGGGAGAGGCAGGCTCAGATGCGTGCTTAGTATGCCCACTTGTTCCCTTAGTTTGTGTTGTGGATTACGAGGATGTAAAGCCTAAGGTGGGGAGAGTGTAAAGAACTGCAATTTCCATGTAATTTTTTTTAAATAAATGGGAATTTTAAAAGTCCTTGAAAATTAACGGCGCATGATTTTGAGGCCCGGTGTGCCCGGAATCAATTTCTGAAGTTTTTTTCAGGTACATTTAGTAAACGTATGAGCGGGTTTTTATAACTTTTGAACCGGTGCTCGAAATTGAAATCTGAGGGCACCGTTGAAATTATAGTACCGATATTCTCTTAAGGATACTTTCACTTTGAGGGCAGTGAGTCAAGAATAAAATATAGTTTTTGGGTTTTTTGTGGAAAATAATAAATTAAAAATAACTACACTTTATTTTATTTTAGTTTTGAGCAACCATGTGGAAGTTTGAGGTGGGGTTCACCAGAACTAAACCTCTTTGTGGGAGTGGAAGTGTGGGGACCACCCGACCATAACCTTCCATGAGGGGTTATGGTGGTGGGGCCCACCCGAACCTAACCTCCCACTAGAGGTTACGGTGGTGGGGACCACCCAGAACTAAAGCCCCATTTTTAATTGTGGAAAACTTATCAACTCCCTCATTAATGAGGGGGAGCCTCTGGACCTCCTCTACCTAATTAATTCTTCCAATGCACTTATCATTAATGTGACAAATCCTCCCCATTAATTAATTGAGCACATCAATTAATTAATTTAAATCTTTTTGAATTTTGTGCCAACAACTAAACAATAGATAACTTAAATCTATTATTTTTTCTTGGATCACTTTCATTTTGGTGGAACTTCGGAGAGAGCATGGGAGAATGCTTACAACAAAGAACCTCAACTCCCGATGTAGAACACTCCACCGACGAAGAACGACTTCAACTTTCTTCCTAAGAACCTCCTTCGACGTAGGACATGCTCATCTACAACGAATCAACAACCACCTTATCACGCCAACATCGAAGAACAAAGAACAAGGTAGGGGTTTAATTTCATTTATGTATGATATTATTCCCATGATACTTTTCTTCCAAAATGAAGAAGACGGACTAAAGTATTATCTAGTTGATCCGTGGATGTTTTTCCTCGCAGGTTGGGGATATTTTTTTAATGAGGGATTATGGGAATTGATGTTTTCAAGATATCTTCCATGCTCTTTATTTTCTTCATTCTTGTTAGCCAGTTTCTATAACCCTAAACACGGAAGGGTGGGGACCAAACCAACGTGGTCCGACCCCTATACTGATCTTCTTTGTGATGTTCTTCGGCATGGAGACGAGGCGACGAAGGAAACCTGTGCCTCCCCCACGACGCTCCGTTGCCCCAAGACGAACCACGCTGCCCTCCGGCTTCCGAGCCGCCTCAGCCACGTTGTCCACTGGCCGCGCCTCCCACCGGTCAAACCGCCTGAGCTGCACCACACCCCAATCGAGCCGCGCCTCGGCTGCAACGTGCCCCAGATACCAGCTGTCGGGCCTCACGTGCCTCATGCGCCCCATACGCCTTGCGGCTCCGCCGTCCGCGCACCCCTCGCGCCCCGCGTCGTCATTGGTCGAACCGGCCGCCGACCTCCGTGTGCGCTGCGTCGCCCCTGCCTAGCGGGCATCCCAGACATGACGGCTTCACCCCGGCCCTAGGACGAGCTGCCCTTAGCCGCCCCCTCGTGGTGCCATCTGGGCTGAGCTACAACCTCACAGGGACCTCCAAGCCGAGCCACCCACGCGGCGCCCTCCGGGCTGAACCTCCCTCACGCCGACCCGCAGCCAGTCCGCACCCTCATGACTGGTCCACACTCCCGCGGCCTTTCGCGACCCCAAGCGGCTTTCTGGGTTGGGCCTAGTGGGTCGGGATGAACCTAATAGGCTGGCCCACCTAACGGGCCGAGCCAGTCCCAATGGGTCAGGATGGGTCGACCTAGACCGGGTCGGATCGGACCCGGGCCCATTACGACCCATTCACATTCTTTTGGCCATATCTTTGGCACCGAATGTCTGTTTAATTAATCGTCCATGGCCCTGGTAATCTTGGAGAATGACGGTCCCTTTGAGAATACCCCACTAGAGTTTGGGGTATAGTTGAGATACTATCAGGATGGATCTCGCATGAATCCAACCGGACCCCTGGGACTAAAAGGCTAATAACTCACAGACCTGGCGTATGATTGATGCATTGTCAGTTGCGTTGAGACTTCTATGATGTTGAAGACCTTTGTGATACTTCTTTGTGGAACTTTGTGACTGTTGGAGTATCGAACTGTAGCTCGTGGAGTGGATCCTTCCAGAGACGAGCAGACAGAGTGTGGAGACCTAATAGCTGGCTGAGATTTGATGACTGCTGAACGATTGACTCAGAGTGACTCGAATAGCCTAGTGGGGAGCACCTGGTTGTGGCAGAAGACCCACGGCGGAGTAGCCCCTGGTTGTGGTGGTAGACCCGCGGTACTCGGCAGGAGGAGCACCTTTGGATACTATTAGGAGGAGTGCCTGGTTGTGGTGGAAGACCCATGGTGGGGGGCGCCTTGGTGACGCAGCAAACCCACAGTACTCGACATGAGGATTAACTCAGCAGTCCAAGGTTAGTGGGAAGTGCCTTGGTGTCGCGATAGACCCACTATACTGGACAGAGGAGGAGTTCTCCAGAAGCCGTGGTTTCGATAATGTGAATAAAAATCCTGGCTGAGCTGAGCCAGTAGCTTTTGTGTTTTCCTCATGATTGAGATGAATTACTTGATAACTTAGGTATATGTATGGGCATATAACTATGTGGGGTTATCTGTTGATTTCATTATTTTTTGTTTATCCTTGTTGGATTTTGTGAGACCTTGAGGGTCTCGGGGTCCCTAATGAGTATCGTTATACTCACCCATACATGGGTTATGCCCGCACCTCGTTGTGTTGGATGCAGACGATAGACAACACTGACTGAGGCTGAGAGTACCTGGACTGGATGACACCCGAAGGTGGACCTTTTGTCGTGTCGGTACATAGAGGAGATGGACGGATGTGGAGTGCTGAGGAGGTGATCTGTACATACCCTTCAGGTAGGAGTCTCCGAGGACAACCCAATGGCTATTTTTCCAATTTCCTCAGTTGTACTTGTACTTTCAATTTCTTGTACTTTCCAGTTGGGCTTGTATTCTGGTTCATTTTTACCTACTATACTCACTTGTTGTTTATTCATTTTACTCGTGATCATATCTGTTGTGTGTGTTTACATGTTATAAAGGCAATTCCTTC
The DNA here is from genome assembly GCA_963277665.1 of Viscum album. Classification (NCBI taxonomy): domain Eukaryota; kingdom Viridiplantae; phylum Streptophyta; class Magnoliopsida; order Santalales; family Viscaceae; genus Viscum; species Viscum album. Next base: position 876,679,320 of record OY728119.1, on the reverse strand, counting down.
CCAATTTTATGGAATTACACATTTGGTGCCAGCCGCCAGCCCATGGCCTATGGAAGACGTTCTTAGGGTAGTCACGACACGGGCCCAAGGGAACGGGTCGTGATAAGAACCAAGAGAATAAATCCTAGAAATACCATTCTGAAGGAAGAAAATAGGGCTAGGGGGAAAGAGTAGGGAAGAAGCCCTAGCAGACTGAGTAGTCATGAGTGAGCCAAGATCCAGGGGATTGCAGAGCCATTTCAGAGTTATGTTTTGAATTTTTGAAAAAACATGGAAGCAAAATTTCTTTTAACTTGTACAACATAAGAGGAATTTTCTACCCCCATGAAATCTCAATTATTTTAAGTTACATTTAATATTTTTCAACATTATTTTTAAACAAAATGATTTCTTTAATATTTTGGAAATGTTTATATTTTAACTAAGTAATTTCAAATTTAACAGTTTATTTTCCTTATGAAATGTTTACACTGCTCTTTTAAAGTCATTTTTAATATAATATGACAACTTTTAATGTTAATTAAGTTTTATTGGGGATATGATCCAACAATAGTGACCTTATTATTTGTCTGGATGGTTTATTATTATGATGAAATGTATTGGAAATCCATTCATTTTCCATGAGTTATGATATGATGAAATGTTTATGAAACACATTTCTTTTCAAGGTTTATGATATAATGAATGTTTTATGAGTGTGTGGAAATTTACTGTATTATTTTCATTATGTGATTGGTGGGATTGGAATTATATATCCCTCTAATGCATTGGGTAAATATGGATAACCCATTAGGTAAATATGATATGTGTAAACCTGATTCATGCTCACAATTTCATGCATGTACTTGGATTTCATGCACATAACATTAATCATGGAGCTAACTTTCATGTACATAATATTAATCATGGACCTAAGTTTCATTTCCATAAGATAATGTGTGGACTTGGTTTTCATATCCATAACATAATGTGTTGACCTGAATTTCAAGAGAAAAAATTATGTGTAGACCTTGTTCCCTTTCATAAGTTTATACGAGGGCCTAATTTCATTCCCTTAACTTGATGATTAAATATGATTCGATTTATACATGCTCACAATGTCATAATCTTATTTTTATTCCATAAAATCTTGTCTTATGTCAATTTTTTTCTATCATAACCCGTGCTCTATTATTCTTTTTTGATTCATGTATTATAAACTACCATGGTTTATTTTAGGACTCAAGATTATGATATATGTTATGCAGGGTAATAATTTCAAATGTTATGATCATGTTATCATATATTATTATTTCTTAATTATTATAATACACTCAAGTGATCATGAATTTCTCCCTTATTTACAATTACCAAGCATATAATCTCACCCTTTCTTATGTTTACCTTTTCCCCTATTATGAATAACAGTTTTAGGGATGATATGTCAATGAATTGTTCTAGTTATGAAGAACTTAATGGGAGAAACTTATGGATGGATTGTTTATGGGTGAAAGTTTCTAAAGATACATGGCCAATATGATTCTGGTGTGAATAATTATCATATGAAATGAATATTCATCTAATAATATGTAATATATTTTTATGAAAAGTATTAGTCACTATAGTTGGTATCCTAGAATGGTTTGGTAATCATTTGGAAACTCGGATGATAAAACATTTGTGATAACCCTGGGGATATGTCTAAGTATAGGATAACATCCTAATGTTCTGGTAATAATCATGATTTACCAATGTTAAACCTAATTTGTAATATATTTAAAAGAAGGTGTCTTGATTTAGATATCATATGAATGATTTTACATTATTTCGTGGTTTTCACTAATTATTTCTCACACTTTTTTTTGGTTTTATTCAATGGATAGAAGATGAAGTAATCATGTGAGAATGAAATAAAATGACCAACAATGACCGTCCTTATGAGAAACCAAATGGATTAAGAGTTTGAATGCAATATCTTGTTTCTATGATCACTCAAATATCTTATTCAATTAGTGGTAACATCGATCATGTGGAACTTTTGAATGTACTGGGGATGGAAAACATGTTTTTGAATATTTTACATGAAAACATCCACCCTCCTTCTATGGATCATATGATCCACTAGTTTCTAAGAAATCAATTATTGAAAGGGAAAATATATTTTCTATTCATTAGCGATCATACAATGTTTTTTTCTAGAAGTCTATCATTTAGAAGAAGAAGCGGATTAAGGATGTAATCTTATTTAGAATACGAGGAAAGAGGAGGAAATTTAATCCATGGAATGGGATGAGTTTTAGGGAATAATTTTTAGTAAGTACTTCCCTTAAATTATATGTAGAAAAATAGAGAATGAATTTATTGAGCTTAAGAAGAAGGAAGATGAATCCATTGGCACATATGAAAGAAATTTTACCATAATTTAAAGGAATGATTAATGTTTAGTCATCATCATTTAAATAAAAATTCATCAATTATTCAGTGGTTAGAAACCAAGTATTCGAAAGGAATTATTCGTAAGGGGATTTAGAGGCTAAGAAGAAATTGTTCGATATACATTTAAAGTGGAAATAGAATCTGGAAACCCTCAATGTTTTAGTGATAATAAAATGAATATGGAACTTCATGGAAGATATAGTGGTTTTTTCATGTAGAGGGAAGAAAAGGTTTCAACCTATGACTTTCCAAAAATGTGGGAAGGAGCACTCAGGTGAATTACTAAATGTTTCAAGTATGGGAATCTTGAACATCGATAAATATATTTTCAATGTTATGTGAATAGTACAATTGATTAAATTAATGGAGTGGGAACTCAATATAATAAACCTCTCACTCTCTAGTTCTATAGATGTACATAGTTTGGGAATTATTTGAATCAATGCCTAGATCCAAGGGTTGATGAATATAATAAGCCACAACAACCTCTAAAGTAAAAGGAGAGAGGTAAAGTTTATACAATCATAAAAGTTGAAATGAATCATAACAGTTAGGGTAAACTTATACTATACTCCAGAATTAGGGACTCCATGTTAATATTCATATAAATAATCCATACGAAAATTTTATCGTTTAGTTTCATTTCAAGTGATTCTGAGCATTGATTAGTTTTCCCAAAAAGACTTATATATAAATAATTCTAAATCAACCCATGATCATCTATCAGTGCATAGATAACCCTGAGCCTCAAATTCAAATATTTTTATTTGTGATACGATCTTATTTATGTAATAAATAGTGAATTATCTTTTCGAAGCACATATGATTTTACTGTGAGTTTATTATAGTGAATTAATAGTATATTTTAAACAATATATGATCATGGTATATACAAATTGGTATAATAGTTTTTGGGTGATTAAAATAATTTTTAAGATGATCATGGAAGGACATGAGATCAAATCATATTTTGGTTTATATCTTGGACAAACACATTTTGGGGGAGTCTTATGATTAAAATTTATGTAGTATATTATTTTTACATTGGGTGTTAGTATTTGGGGTTAAATTGTGATTTATCATATTTAACAAACTACATTAATAATTTATTTTTTGGTAAATATAAAGACAAAAAATAATTTATTATCATTATTTTATGGATCTTATGATCCATTAAATTATAATTATTCATGAATGAAAAATTCTTCTTGAATATTTATTTCATGGAGTAAGAGATGAAGTGGAAATTAATTGGAGAACAACCAAAGGATGAAATTATGATTACGGTATGAAAAATTAATAAATTATATTTTATCATGTTCTCTACATTGATCTTTCAATGTTAGGAAAATGATTTTGAAATAAAATTTTATAATTTTATGTTCATTTACTACTAATTGATGGTTTTTTCACCTATCACAAATTTATGGTCTTATGGTCGTTCCCTTTCTCTTGACCATACTCTATATCACTATCTATTTATCTGTAGGCATTCGTGTTCTATTAAAAATCATTATTTTCACTTCCCACTAATTATCACCTATTTATAAACCTCATTTTGTGTCATATTATACGACCTTCATATTTCTCTTCCCTTTATCCAAAGGAATTTTTATTAATTATATTTATGATGTGGGTTTAAAAAAATGGATTTTTATATATAAAACCCTTGATTACCAAATTAATGTTGAAATAGAAAAGGAAAAATTTATTCTGGGGTGGGTATTTTACACCCCCAATATTTTATGAATTATTATTTTTTCAATTTATTTTGATTTATTCGATATCTTCAATTACATGAAACACTAATCTTAAACAAACCAGAATATACTATTATTTAATGTGATAGTTATCACCTATATATTAGATTAGTGGGTATAAATAGGACTAACTAAATTATAAAAATCATTTGGTTTACACATGTATAAAAAAGAAATTCATCAGTTATCGTTTAATTACTAATTAAAATTAAAATCATTTGAAGGTAAAAGATATATATATTTTTGAAAACTTTTTTTATCTACATAATGTATTTTTAGCATAATATATTAAATTATTTACTATTGGTGAATGATTTTAATGATATATATATATAATAAATACTTAATTAAATATTTTAACTTTTATTTAATATTTTTCTTATCAGAAGACAAGAATAAACAAATTTTAATCTTAAAAATAATTTTTTCTAAAAATTGTATTTTTTCAGATGTTGAGTAGTTATTTTGAAATTAATATTTTAAACTTATAGGTATTTAATTTCATAAAATTTATTCCATATTTGGAATTATGAGGTTAACATTTTGGTAAATATGGTCCTTTTATTTTTTGGTCAATATGAATAGTAACCATGGTAAAATTTATCACCACGATAAAGGGAAAGTCAGGTTAATCTAGGTCAAAATATTGTGATAAGGCCATAATATTTCATATTTATTATTATTGGATTAATATAATTATAAACTAATAACCTTATTATCAAATTGTTTTTTTAATGTACCCTTTTCGCAGAAAATGAAAAATATAAAATTTAAATCAAATAAAGTTACAAAATTTCACTCTCTTAGTTTTAAATACCTCTTACATGTTCTCGTTGGGTTGAAAAGAAAGTGGTGAGGGAATATAAATGTATATTTTTAGAAATATTAAATTATTTTAATTATTTTAATTTATTTATAATTTTTAGCTATTAAATAATTATCTTGAATTCTTATAGTACGATGAAATCGTATTTATTCAACTAATAAAAAATAAAATATATGTTTTAAAAAATATTAAAAGTGATCTAATTTGAGTGAGTTATAGTGTTTGACAAATTTTATAAATTAATATGACATATTAGTGTCATGTTAAAGGATTATATTTTAATTTTTAATTTTTCTTTAAGTTTTTTGAATCAAAATGAATGAATAATCTCAAAATTGAAATTAAAAATATTTTATAAAAATAATATTTTATTAAATTATTTAAAAATATTAATATATTTAAATAGTAAAATGGGTATAATATTTGGTTAAAAATACCTTGTACATTTATGAGTTAGTAGTTACCTTATAAGTAAAACTACGACAACTTTTGAGTGAAAATTATGTTACTATGGTTAAGGTTAACATAGGTTAACTAAGGGGTTAAACCAAAAGAGGATGTTTAAAATACCACTTAAACTTATAAAAAATAAATTTGTTGATATTATTTAAACCATATAATACCTAGTTTAGAATATATGTCCATTTTTATTCATTTGAAATGATGATGGATTAATTATATTTCATTCTTTTTAGTAATTTGAAGTGTGTCCTTTCCCTCCCTGATCAAAAGACACCCCTTCCTTCACTTCATCACACTACATTAAGACATATATATCAACCATAACTTGAAAAAATAACTTATAAAATTATTTATCTACATTATATATGAGATGTAATTCTTAAAATACCAACCCTAGGATCATTAATAGGTGATATAAAAGAGTTCTTTCAAAGAAGAGGCAATCGCCTGAACTGATTACTTTCATTTTAATTCCTATTTTTCCTCATCTAAATATGTTTTATAATTCATAAAATATTAAATTATGTATCATAAATAAATTTAAGGTTATTATTATTACGAAACCACTTTTATTTACCTTATTTCCATTAAATTCTATGTGAAAGTATTGCTTCGGTGTACGCACAATTTACCATCTCCACACAGTGGTACAATTAATTTATCACCACCATAATTTATGTATTGTTATTTTTATGGGTTTATCATTTATATATGATAATTATTATATAATAATACTTCTCTAATTATAATATCATACCTATATTTTTACCATCCAAACTATTGGAAAATTATAACATCCCTCATGCGTAAGTGTGGACTACCACCTCCATGAAGTGATGCGATTTTATTTTTATTTTTATTTTACTTGGATGATAATAATGATGTATTTAATGAATATATATGATATATATGATATATTAATGATTAATTTTAGGTTATTTATTATTTAACTTTCTTTCATTCCATCCCTTAAAAAATGAAAACAATGTTCATGTGTATGTTCAACGTTCCGTCTCCATGAACGGTGTAATTTATTTTTCTATCTATAATATTATGGATGATTATAAAAATATATATTATGAATATATATGATATTTATATCGTTACTCACATTATATATATTATGTAAACATTATAAAAGTACAAGGACCATAGCTATTGAACCAAAATATACATGAAAAATGAAGCAAATATCCAAAAGAGTAGTGATTTTAATAAGGAATTGTTAATAAATGGGTGATAAAAGGTTATAAATAAATATTATATGAAATTATATATATTATTATGATAGTGGTATAATAAATCTATATTAATTATATAGTATGTTATAAAATTTATGAAGCAAGTTCGACTTGAAGTAAGTGATTTTCATCTCACTTTTATATCTGTGAGGCACATGACATAATCAACACTAGTTTCTTTTATGTGGTGTATGTAATTACCATGAATGAATACTATGGTGATTATAATTAATATTTTTTTGATTTCCATATCCATCTAAGGTTATTTATTTCATGTGTATTATGATTCAAATATTACCAAAGCGATAAGGGTTTTATGTTACAATCTCATTATTTATCAGGATAGTAATTTTTAACCATATATTAATTTTTAATTTTTTTTAAAGGAATCTTCTGGTCATTTTATGAATGAGGTATTTTTTTACTTTTTACAAAAAATAACAATGAAATTTTTTCTCTTTAACTTATGCCACATGAATGGAATTTACCATTGGTATGACCACTTAATAATTTGAATCTTCATTGAAATGTTTTCAAGGTTATTTTTATACATAATTTTTCTCTTAACATTTTAGAATTTTTTAGATTTTAATTAAGTAATTTTAAACATAATATGGAATTTTCATCAAGAAATTCAACTGATCATTTAAAATATTTTTTTTATTTAAGATGACATCCTTTGATGTTACTTTGGGTTTAATTTGGATATTATCCAATGATACTGTCCTTATTATTTCTATGTATTTTTTATTATTATAATGAAATGTTCATGAAACACATTTATATTCAATAGGTTATGATATGATGAAATTTTTTTGAAACCCATTTATTTTCATTGGTTCTAATATAATGACTATTTTAGGATCTTGGATAACCAAACTATATAATTTTCATTATGTGAAGGGTTGTGTTGGAATTATATATCCCTATAATATAGGTGGTAAATATGTATAAATCATGTTGTAGATATGGTATGTGTGAACATGATTTCATTTTCACAATTTCATGCATTGACCAAGAATTTATGTCCATAATATTTTGCATTAACCTAAATTTTATGCCATTATGATCATTTATAATCACGCGGTCATTAGTATCTCCATTTTACCCTTACTATGCCTTTGAGATTTACCTTTTGTTTGTTTCCTTTTCCCAATGAAATGAATAAATATTTGAGGGATTATATTTCTAAGAAGGGTGGTAATTGTGAACAAAATAATGGGATACTTTTGAAAACTATTTGTTTATGTGTACATGTTTCAAAAGACACTAAACCAATAAAATTGTGGTATGGTTGTAGTGGGGGTGTGCCTTAGTGGAAATGTTCTTTGTGATTCTACATCAAACCCGGGTTCAAATATGAGTGGGAGAAAATTTCCACCGGTAAGTGGTGATGCAGATATGACATAGGCAGATGGTGACGCAGACATGATGCAGACATGAAGCTGCATTGGGCCTTCGGGCTAGATTGTGGGACTTTGGGACATGTAATGGGATTCATTCCCACTAGGACTTTAGGCTATGTATTGTATAAATAATACTTTATGGGTGGGAAATCCCTTGGGGGAGGGGGGTATAACCTGTCTTTCCGGACTGTGTGTGTGTTTAATGTAATTGTACCCTTAAACACCTAATATATATGAAATTATGGTATGTAAAATTATGATATGTAATGAATATTCATAAAATAAGATGTAATATCTATATATAAAAATTATGGGTTTATAAATTATGTATCCCTTTCTGATACGAGTATGAAATTGAGAAAACATATCTTTGGATTTATGATAAGAATACCAAGGGAATCTAAAGGCAATAATTCCATTTGGGTGGTAGTTGATCACCTTAAAGATTTTGCACATTTAATTACTATTGACTAGGATTTAACTCTTTACTAAATTTAGAAGATATATGTAAAATAAGTGGTAAGACTACATGCAGTACCCCACTCTATTGTAAATTGTTGGTATTTGAGTTTTATCTTGATGTTATAGATAATCCTTTAGAAATAATTGTATAAATAGTAATTTTTAGTACTAATTATAATTATCAATTGGATGGTAAGTTTTTTAAAAACATTTAAAATATTGAGGATTTGATGAGATATTATTCAATGGATCTCCAAGGATATCATGATCAATACATTACCCCATGGAGTTATCACATACTGACAGTTTCTATTCTAGAATTCAAATGACACCTTATGAGGCACTACATAGGAAAAGGTGTCATAATCCAACATTCTAAGATAATGTTGGTGAGAGGAACCTTATGGTACCTGATCATATACACAATATGAAAGATAAGGCTTAAAAATTCTAGTATCATATGAAACCCAAGAAAATTTGACTTAAAATCTATGAATACAATAATTGACGAGACATAGAGTTTGATATCAGTGATAAATTGTTCCTTAATATATCACCATGGAATAATGTCCTGATTTTTAGGAATAAGATAAATACTTGTCCAAGATACATCCACCACTTTGAGATCCTTGATTGTATTGATGTTGTGGCATATCTACTAACACTCTATCCTAAACTATCTCAAGTACATGATGTGTTTTTTGTACCCTCTTTTGGAAGTTAATAATAGATCCATCCCTTGTTGAAAATCCAAAGGTGATACCTTTGGAGAATTATCATTCATGTCAGGAGTATTAGATGAATATCTCAGATCATAAATAAAAAGATATATGAAGAAAGAAAACTCACTTCGTCAATGTACTATGGTGGCACCAAAAGTTTAGAAAGAAATATGGGAACAAGAACAGGAGATGAAAAATAAGTTCCCTCATCTATTTTAGTGTATATAATGAAATTTAAAAGCTAAAATTTTAGTAGGGGGATGAATGTAATGACCCAAAATTTTATAAATGAAATTCCATTATAGATGACTAAATGCCTTATTAAGTGATGAAGTTAAAAAAATACAATCACTACATTTGTTTTTTTGGGCTAATATAATTATAGACTATCAAAATTAAAAGGCCATTGATCATAATAAAAAATGATAAAACTGATTTTCAAGAGTGAAAATTAAGATTATTATATATTAATAGTTCTAATAGTATCTAATTGACCTAGAAGGAAGAAACTATGACCTCGACCATTAGGATCATACCATATGGAGTACATTTACCAAAGCTTCTAAGGAAGGTGCCATCACTGGGATTTTACCTTGATGAAGCCCAATCCATGTCTTAATAACTAATACATGAGTCAAACTATTTATGATATAATTTCATGTTTATCGAGATCACTACACAAAACATGTTCTCTGATCCACGTTAAGAAAGCAGCGCCATTACACACCTCACCCTTAGGGAATATGCCAGTGTAATAAGTTGTTATATATCTTGACACTTCTAGTATTAATTTTTATATTATATTTTTTAATAAAACAATGAATGTATTTATCCAATTTTATTATTAATTTATACACATGATAATATTATGTGTTTAATGAAAACTAGATTTTGATATGACAAAACCAAAATTGGATTTTTTAAATATATAGTTTCATTTAAAACACTATGTTTGATAAATTTAATAAATTACAAAAAAAATATTTTAATGAAATATTATTATCAAATAATATTTATTTCAATTTAAATGAAAAAATTATTTAATGTTGTACAATGTAATTTTTATAACGTTCAGAAAGTTGTTAGTGTTGTAAAACTAATAATTTTAAAAACAAATAATGATTCTTATTTAAACTGTTGATTATAAAATTTATAAAATTAATTTGTTAAAATAAATATATTTTTTGAAATAAATTCATTAAAATTATCCAATGGTGTTTTTTTCAAAATTTTCTAACAAAGTTAATTTTTTGGTAAACAGTAAATATGTTATGAATATATAGAAAATATTATGAAATTATTATACATAAAAAGTGAAGTAATAAATATTATAAAAGGAATAAATGGTCAAATATAAATATCACATTTAAAATAATTTTTATTGATAATTTATTAATTTTACAAACCTACAATGAATCCTCTAAACCTATACTATATTTTAAGGTTTTAAAAATAATTCTTTATGAACATGGATCACTTCCACATCCTGAATGAAATTATTTTAAAGAGTTCAATTCTTATACTAATTAAATATTTAACAAAAATCCACTCTTTTAGAAACCATGAGTTGTTTTTTTGTTTTTATTATTTTATCAACTAGATTCCAAAAGATAAGTTTATAAATTAATAATGAGTTCCCCTCTATTATATTATAAGTAATCACCCTGCATCTCATTCCTATTCACTCTAAAACAATTGAGTATGATGTTACTCTCCTTCTATAAATCCCTCCCATGTTTTTTTTATGATCAGGAGAATATCCCACCAAGATTTTATAAGTATCTTCCCATGGTAAGAGATTCACTCATATTCCTTTTTGTTCAACTAATTTCTTTGTGCTAAGCCATTTTATTTTCAAATTTTCACATTACAATGTATTTTTACGCACATATTTTCTATTCTAATGATTCCAATGTAATGAGTGGCCACCATTCAGTCTCATGAAACCCTTCCATGGAACATTTTGTACACCCATTATGCAGTCATAATTATCCCATGATTTTCCATGCCAAACTTTTCTATTGTGAATACCCATCCCCATTTCCACTCGAGGGTATTAAACAATATGTTACTATCTTTTATTGACTTTTGAATTCCATATACGTTTCCCAAAATCACTATACATGTGATTAAATAAGATAAAATTAATTCTTATGTTGAAATATCTATGTGGAACAAAAATATATGTACAAAATATGAATGTGAAGGGTTGTACAATAATTATATTTCCCTCAAATGCATTTGGTATTCCTTTCATCTCATTAGATATAATATATGGTGCATTAAAGGTTATACTAAGAAAAATGTGCTTTTAAATATATACTGTTAACCTTAAATTATTCTACGATGTCATGTTTTATATTGTTTCCACATTTTTATGATGCCTTGATGTCATCATCTAATATCAGGCTTAAATTTTCATGATTATGATTATCACCTTTCTATGAAGTAATGTTATTCCTCTTTACTAACTCTTACTTTGTTACTTTATTACATTATTTTAATTATTCACTTAAATTTATTTACACCTCAACCCTATCTTATAAACATCAATAGGTTATTTCATAAAATATCAGAAGATCAATGAAATTTGAGGGCATGTTTGGAGTTTTAAATAATGTTGTTGTATCGTCGTATCAATCCATTTTTATATGTAACTAATCCCACAAATACACCAATATATTTTTGTGGTTTTATGTGTATCTTAATGTAATAAAATCTGAAATAAACTTTGTTAAAAAACATGGGTTTTCTTAAATATATCCAAAAGAAGAAGGTCTAGGGAGATTCCAAAATAATATTCAACGTAGAAGGTAAGGGAAATTCTATTCAAAGAGAAAATCAAAGTCAAAATAAGGGGAAAAAAGGAGATAAACCAAAGAGAAATAGGTTGGAACTAAACCTAGATGATGGAATTTTCATAATAAGGGGAATTGGAATAAAGTTTATAGGGAAAATAGGAAAATAATTGGTGGTTTTTATTCAAGAAGTTATTCTACAATTCTGTGGTTATGGAGGAATAAAATTTACTACTAAGTTTTACAGGTCCATTGGAGTCATGTACCATTGATTTTGGAGATTTATTTCACTCAAATATTGAGTGAGGGAATATATAGAAATATATTTTCTAAATATTTAAAAAGTTATCTCTTTTGGATGTTGAAATTCATGATATTGTTAGAAATGTTATTGTGAACACTTGGATTGGAAGCATGCACTTGTTTTAATTACAAGGGGGTGTGAAACATGATGGGGTTAATAAAAAATGTAATCTCTATTGTTAACATTTATTATGTAGGATTCTGTTCATATTTTGTAGGGGGTCATGGATTATATCACATGTTAATTTTTTTGGGAGAAAAAGGAGAAAAATATAACATGTTATATCTAATAGGGTTTTTGTAAGATATGACACATTCCAGAATAGAATCTTTTGAAATATAAAAGTTGTTTAATGACCATATAGGAAACTTAGTTGAAAATTGGATGATGGTCATGTATCCAAAGGTAATAATAAAACATTAATGTGTAGAGTATAGGATATGAAAAAGTGTATTCTAGGGAAGAAACAAAACTTTTCTTACAATATAGATGGAAGAACTAAAAAACTACAAGTTAGAGCTAGTACGTAAAAATTGATAGGGTATATCTCACGTAAAATATTATATAAGGTCATTGTGTTATCTTAACTTTATTGATTAAGTGATATGGAAGATCTGTGTGTTATTTATCAAGAATAATTTTAATGTAGTCAAAACAATTATTCTTTGGAGTTCCACTATGGAAAGAGAGGTCATTTTAAATCTTAAGTTATTGATGTATGATAATGAGGGGTGTGTAAAAACTAAGAGTTCTAGTGGTTTTACATGAAGAAGGGAAATAATTTTTTGAAGAATATATCTAAAATTTTGGGAACAAAATACATTCACAATTTGGATGAATTGAACATTTTATGAGAGATATACAGGCATGAGAATTCACTAAGTTTTTCAAAAAATGTTTCTTGTGGAAGTATTGAATTTTCCAACATACCTCATAAATATAATTCATTCTATTTCACTTGGGAAAAAACCTCTAGAATAGTTTTTGAGTAAAATAATGGTCAAAATATCCCATATCAATGTAATTAGATGTATTTTCTATATCCATTTTGATGCGAGAAAAATGGATAAATTGGAAGAAATTTTTCAATCATGTTTATTTTCAAGTAATAAAAATGAATACCTTAGATCTAGACTCTGAGATAATTACCTCTATAAGGTCATTAAAATTAAAAAAGTTTAAACCAATTAATGGATCCTTTTCAGAGATTATAAACAATTAAAATATTTAGATAAGAACAAATAAGTATCACATGTTGAGGGTAATTTGAATAGAAGTCCATAAATTTCAATTTGTTCAGGAATCACTCATGTTATGGAAGAAGATGATAGTCTGGAAGGTGGAGTTTTATATGGAGGTATAATTATAGAGGTTCATCCATGGTAAGATTTAATAAAACGATCCATAACAGAGGAATACATAGGATGTGTTTTGGAAGAAGTAGTACTGATAGAAGAACACCATTGGGAGTTAATATTATCTACCTAAGATAGAAGACCAGTAAAATGGTTTGGGTCTATATTATACTATCTACTTGATACAAATGGTATAGAACATGAATTCCCAAAATATGTGAAAAGAATTAGTAATGAAAAATAGTAGGGGTTGGTTGTAAAAGAGGGTATGAACTCTTTTCAGTCTTCTACAAATTTGGACCTTTTTAGAATTATTTATATGAAGTAAGGTGATACAATATAAGTGGATCTACTTGTTGAAGGATGAAGAAGATGGTGGAGAATTATATAGGTAAAGGTTAGTTGTGAATGTTTTTTCAGTGTAAGGAGGTGTGGGATTTAGAGAAATTATTTCTCGATTTTTTATACATGAAAATATCTAGATAGTCCTTGTAATTTTTGTGGAAGAAGGATATAATGTTGAATAGTAATATGTGATAAAATCTTTTCTATATGGGGAGTTAAATGAATAAATCTACCATAAAAAATCAGCAATCTTAGATAATATAGAATTAAAATCATGCTAAATAAATTCAATAAAGTATTTATGGGTTAAAGTTTCCATCCAAAAAGTGGAACTAGAAGTTTGATGCATTTTTCCTACAAAAACAGTCCATCCAGTACAATATGGATCATTGTTGATACTTGATGGTGTTCAATGATGTGATATTCATTATACTTCTATAATACAAGGGTGAAATGATCTCGAAAGTTATGGATAAGAAATATATTGAAGAGTTGGAGGTTTATTTATCTGTATGGTTTGAGGTAATGGATCTCAAGGGATCCAAATAGATATTTTAGATAAGAATACAGAGGGACAGAAATCATAAAACATTGATGTTGTATCAGATAGAGCATATACGAAAGATAGTTTAAAGGTTTATAATATGTGATTCCAAAATTTTCTGTACCCCATTAGCTAATAATTACATGTCATATAAGATTAAGGCATTATGAATAGAAGATGAATCCATGTATATATAAAAGGTTCCTTATATATAAACAATTATAATGTTTATGAATTCCATGATTTTTACTCAAAAAAACATTTATCAAGTTTTGTGAGTAGTTTGTATATTCATGGAAAATTTGAGGGAGGGGAATTGGGAATTATTGAAGTTTATTATCTTATGTATCAAAGGTTAGGAGGAAGATGATAAATGTTTTAGAATGGTCTATCCAATGAAAATGGTATATTGATGATGAATTTAGCGGTGAAATAGATACTTATATAAGTTCTGTGAGATTTTCTTTTACCCATAGAGGAACTACTTTAAGTTTAATGCCAAGACCTAAATTGATAATTACATTATAAACTATATATGTAGAGTATGTTGTGAAAATGTAATCATGGTAGATAATATTATCATTGAAAGATTTATTGGAGTAGATCATAAAAAATAAAGGCAATGGAGTGTTATTATGTGATCATTATAGTGAAATTCATCTTTAAAAGAATATATTATTTTACTTATGGAGAAGACACATTAAAATAAAATATCACTTCACCCAGAAGCTTGTAGAGGAAGGAGTAATAGAGCAATGAAAGATATAAGGGAGTTAAAATATGGTTGATATGGAAATAAAGGTTGTATTATGAGAAATTAAGAGGTATTGTTACACCTCTGTGGGGCATTAGTGAATAAGGAGTAAAATATGGAGACTCACTGACTAATTCTATAGAAGGAAGAAGGTAATAGGAATGCACCAAGTGATCTGATTACCAAGTGGTTAAACCAAGTAAAAAAATTCAAATGGGAGATTTTTATGTTTCTATGAGAAGTGATTTTTGACAAAGGAATTATATATTATGGAAGGATTGTTTCCAAAAGTTATATTGGTGTACTAGTTTGAGGATTGGGAAGTGGAACTATAAAGTATTGAAGAAAAAATGGATCTAGTTAAAGTGGAATAACAGATCCTAATAAAATATAAAAGGAGATAAAAATCACATAGTTTTTAATTTTTATTACAGTTTTTTAAAAATTAAATTATATGTTTTAATTGTTATATTGGGAATTTTTTAAGTTTATATTTCACATGTTTTAGTTTTAAAGAATTCATTTTAGTTTAATATGAAAGTTTATGATTTTAATTTGATGATTTTGTTTCTTTGTGTAGTTTTCTTTAATATGATATGAGATGTAGACGAATCTTACATGGTGAGTGTTTTGGTCGATCTATTTTGACATAACATTGTTTTAAAATGTTTAATATTTTATGGGGTTAGATTTAATCTGACACATAACCCATATTAGAAGTTTTAATCTAACATGAAGTGATTGTGGTATGTTTTTTCACATTTCATAGTGCTTTTATTCCATGGTTTATTCTTTTTCAATGGGGGTCTTCACTTGAAACAAAAAAATGAGAGAGATAATATTTTATATCTATATATAAGTGGCTTATTTTGATGTGTCCTTTAACCTGGGGGGGGGGTAATATTCCATATATATGGGTTTTTTACGTGTGTCTTTTTGGTGAATTTATTCTTTCATAATTTATGATTTAATATTTAAAATCACTAGATATTTAAGTGTTGTTACAATAGATTATTCTTTATTTCATTTTCTACCTCACACATGTCCCACCTACTCTTGATGATTACACCTTATTTATTTCACCATCATTGTAGTCCCTTTTTGATGAAAAAGGATGGATTTCATCTTACAGAGGGTTCAAAATTTTTCCACTGAGATAATTCCAAGAATTAATTTAGATTAAACCTACTAAGGGAGTTCTAGTTCAATTCTTTATCGATGGTGTTTCTCACACCTAACCTTCTAGGAACCATGTTTTGGTGGGGAGTTCGTACATGAAAAAATTTATAGGTGTAACATCTTGGATTTTTGGTGAGATATATATCCTTGAAGTTTTTATTTTAATATCTATTTTAACCTTATTATTCTATTTAAATGATATTATATGGTTTTTGGAGAATGAATGGCTTGTTTGAAGCCTATATATTCAGTTATTGGAGAAGTATTATAAGGTGAAAGGTAAGTGCATGGTTGGTTGTAACTGTGTGGCTCAATTGTATGGCCCATATATAAGAGAGAACAGTTTTAAAACCCATGTGAGTGTGGCCACATGACCATGAAAAAATCTAAATCCTTAAATAGAGCTGAAACACATGGTTAGTGAATAGTTTTTTCAGCTTTGTGCCTAACCGTGTGAGGGGGATACTCCCTTGGGTAGTGATAGTGCACAGTTTGGCCAACCATGTGACCAAACTGTTTCCCTCTTAAATATTGGGTGAAATTCAATTTTTTTCCCTTAAATATTTAAATATATTCTTCCCGTATTATTCCATCATTATCTAGGCGCCTCCTCCCTCACATTGAGAGATGTTTCTCTTCATCGAAGCCAGGCTTTGATGCTGCTCCTCCACCCGAAGTTCGATTCTCTCACCATCTGTCATGTTGGAAGCATACCAGAAAGAGATTTTATTCATTACCTTCCTTTCCTGGTTTATATTTCCATATTTCTCACTATTTCTATATGATATAATAACCCTTATTTTAGGGTATTGTTTTATTTCATTAAAATATTCCATTCTACCTTGAACCAAAGGCTGTTATTGGATGAGTGTTCATCTACCTCCATAAGTTGGGTGATCTATACCATTTCCATAAATGTATTTCCCATTTATAATTTTTCCAATGTTCCTCACACATTTATCTTCATGGTTTTCTTTGTAATCATAAAATATATTAATTTTAATATGCGATCTTTGACTTATACCCTCTTATGACACCCGTTGATCTAGTCAAAGTTTTGAAGTTCACCATGGATCACCTCTTTGGGTGAGTCCTTATGTATATGAATCATTAAAAACCATTAAATGTATTGGATTAAATTTTTTAAATTCTATTAATTTATACTTAATGAAATATTATGACACATTTTTGAAAGTATCTTTCACGTAGCCCCTTATCATTTATGTATAAAATGAATAAAATGTAAGGATGCCTTTTGAACCTTTTCTATTTATTAAAATAAAAAAGAATGTTTTAATTAAATTAAAAGGTATATTGTAATGGATTAACACATAGACTATAATTACTTATGAGTGGTTCCAATTGATCATGGACCTTTTTCCTATTAAATTAGTGGTCTGACTAGAGCTAGTGTTGGATTCTTGATAGAATTACTTGATTACATAGGGGATGCCTCTACATTTTAATCAGATGATTTCCAAGGGAGATACCCCTTTGGAATTAAATCTTTGACTCAGTTAATTAATTCCATGCAATTGTACCAAATATTCATCTGATTAATGACTATAAATTAGAATGCCTTGGATTCTCTCCTTGGATCCAACTAGATGTCCTTATATAGATGATTCCTTGAATGATTTCTATGGGATATATTCCTTCTTATCTTAGGATTTACATTGTAATTTTTAAAAATATTTGGTTAGTGATTTTACTTCTATGGGATGTCATTGGTGAACCACTTATATTACACCTAGACCCCTTAGCGCAGTTGAATTGTTATTACTATGTGGTGGAAAAACCTTCTAAGATTAAGGTGCCTAGGTTTCAACTTGGATCCTCCATAATTGGTATTTTCACCTGGTCAATCTTATTATAGTTATGGTTCCTGAGGTTTTTACAGATTTCCTATTTTGATACATCCAGCTAAGGCCAAAGAAGGTGTGGTAGGTCACGATTCCCATGAGGAACCCAATATTGACATGGTTATTATTTCAGTTGTTTATTATATTGGTTATAATTTTACATACAAATTTCTATATTTGTTGTCACAAACTGGATTTTTTATATTTATTGTTGTTGGTTGTCTACTGAGTTTTACTCACACCCAGTTCATGCCACTTATTAGTTCCTAAAAAGACTTCAAGATATGTAGATCAGGACAATGGAAAAGTTATGGATCTTGATGTTTGAGTCATGTGATAGGATGGAACATGGGAGAAGTGGATTTAGCATAGTCTTGGAATGCTTTTGGGCTTTACCATTTTTGGTATTTCTATGTTTTTTATGTCATGTGCTTATGTTTTCTGCTTACAGATTTTTTATAGTATCATGAAATCATCATCATCATGTATATATGACTGAGATATTTTAGTTATTCATCAGTTTATTATATGTAGATGTTTTACATCCAATGGTTATACTATTAGTCTTTGTTATAGTATTTTGTTATCAATATTTTACCATTGTTATCCTCTCCATATTTAGGGAATAGACTCCCCATGGACACACCCTAGGCCTTAGCTACTACTTAGAAACCTCTGGGGTATAGACAGGAATGTTTGAGGCAATGTCGCACATCAGGCTCAGTTAATTATGAGTGAACTAGGTCTGGGACATCAAACTGCGGTATTAGGGATTATTTTTGTTTTGTCTTACGATTTTGGGTTGGTAGATAGGAGACTAGGAATGTGATGGAATTTTGTAATGTGCCTGTTCTTGGGAATATCTAACCTACATACAGAAAAAAAGACAAATTATCTGGGATGTGAATTATTGTTTTGGATAATTCCGATTATAATTGTATTACTTTGTCCACTAGGTGGAACACAAGAATTTTAGCAATTATTACTATTTTGTACTTCTCATTTACCCTTTTCCCGATATAGAAAGTATATATTGTCTCATTAATCATCCTTGGGACATGAGGATTAATATGATATAGATTATTTATTTCCACATTTACATACCGCATGCATTTCTTGCTATAAATTATTAGTGCCTTGATAGTTATATTTGATATTGTGCTGACGATTCATGCATGGATAAAATAATTGGATTAATTAAAGTGTTTGTATCAAAATAAATAGTATTATTCCATATAGGTTAATAGAGAAACCTTAATTATCCAATTTTAGTGTTTTTGAGAAATGAAACATTATTCGCACAAGATGATATGTTATTTGGTTATAATTACATGGATTCCAATCATAATTTTAGGAGTGTGTGTCCCACTCTAAATTGGGAAAGGTTATCCATCTGATTGAACCATCATAAAATTTTTGTTACTGTGAAATGTAGTACCATTTTCAACATATAAAGAGTGGGAAATTATAACATTGGAATTATAGATTCATCTAACTTAGAGATTATATATATAAATATAAATTCACATGTATTAGCTGGTAAACTATCGATTTATAAATTTAAATGGAAATGGTTCCCATTAAATAGTGATTATAATGGAAACTTAAAGTTTGGTTCTCTCTATAACTTGAAATTGACAAACTATATAGTATAAAACCTGATTTAAAATAGAGAACTTGAACTAGATAGAAAACTTAGTAGTGGTATGTAGGTAGTATCTTTAATAATTCTAAGTGGTTTTATACGTCACCCAGACTTGGATCTTGGAGTAGACAGAGGGTTTTGACTCTAATATTGGAAGTATTTCACCTATCCTATTCTTATATCTATGATTTTTATTATTTATAAATAGTATTTGAGGTGAGATCCTCAAAATTGTATATATATTCCTCCATGACAACATCAAGTCCTGCTCTAAGAAGGTGGAGATAAGTATGCTCCTGAAGAGGTAGTACCTAACCCTCCAATAATTACACTAGAGGAACCTCTATTTATACCTACTATTGTACACACAATGGTAAAACACTTAGATTTGTTAAGGGTTTCTATGATTAGTGTCGTATATAGAGGGATATCCATGACCTGCAGATACTATGTTGGAGTTCACAGAAGAATTTGAGTAGCATCACCCACCTACATTCTCTAGGTAGGCTGGCCCCCAAGCAGTTGAAACTTGGATAGATTCCATGTAATCTATCCTTGAGGATATAGTGGTTCCTCCATAAATATGGGTCAATATATCTACTTACATGCATCAAGGCTCTTGTAATCACTTGTGGGATGTGTAAAATCAGGCTTATCAGTATTGGGGTATGGTTTGGAGGATTTCTAGTCTCTCTATTTTGATTACTTATTTCTTGAGATTATATGAGATGATTGAGTGAGAGAGTTATTGTACTTAGAGTGGGGTAATATATCAGTTATGGAAATTCTTCTCATTTCATAGAGCTCCATCACCTTGAGACTAATTTTTTGAAGAAGAGATATCTTTAGCGATACATTTTAAGGATGGTATCTAGTATTACATATGATCAATGGTAAATATATTTTGGTAAAATGGTCCATATTCATATATTTTGATGATACTTCCCATATGTTCCATATGGGAGAGGTTCCTAACTAGCTACACCCTCTATAAGAGGTTCAATAGCACCACATCAGTTGGGGATTTGGTGTACCAATGGCAATACATGCTGAGTAAGTGGATATTGTCAAGGAGACCAAACCCACGCTGTGTAACACCAGTAGATTAACTTACTCAGGGTAGTTAAGTTATGGCTCTATTTTTTGGATCTAGCTAGATTTATTCAATACAAACTACACCTAATGAGGAGGGTACTAGGCCATCTATAGTGGGAGGTTCAATATTAGTATCCCTTAATTTAGTATTTGATTATTCTAGACTGGTGCACAAATCAATTTTATATGTGTGCCTATTATGGAAATATTTAGGCTTTAATTTTGTTTCCTTCTTCGAGGTAATGAATTTGGATACTCTATTGGGTGTGTGATCAGAAAGTGTACACCAATGTAAGGAGTGTCCTCTCAAGATTGGAACTTACTATTTTTTTGTGTAACCTCATTTTCAATGAGATGAGGGTATTTTATATCATTATCCGAATGGAATATTTGTTTCAATATAATTATTTTATTGACTATTACTGTTAGAGGGTGTCCTTCACAATATTTTAGGGATAATTTTATATTTATAAAGGAGAATGGGGTGCCTAGGTTAGTTGAGATGGACCAGAGCACAATGGGATGGGTGGAGTGTCAGCAAAGAATTTTCAACCTTCTATTAAACCATGATTTAAATTTAATATATATTAAATAAATATTTATTTTATAATAATAATTAATATCTGGAGATAGGAAATGAATTGTATCATCCAAGGACACGGTAATTCGTATGTACACATGTACAATACTTCCATTTTGTTGTCGTATTTTAAAAAATAAAAATAAAATGATATATTTAGATAAGTATTTTATAATTATAGAATAATATTTATTCCATATATTTCAAATATTTTTATTAATACCATCCTTCATACATTCCTTGTATAGAATGAACGAATCACACCGCTTTGAGGAGGTGGTAGTCAACACAGCTATAAATGATGTTATCATATTCCAAAAAAATAGAATGTATAAATGTATACATTATATAAAAATTAACGTATAATATATAAATCATAAATATAATATAAATCATATATAAAAATAGTGTGTCTATCGTAATGACCAAACATGAGGGGTGTTAAAGGAAAAAATGGATGACCTCGTTTCGTGAGGTGATATTGTTCTACACACATGAACGGTAAATTCGCTACCCATTTCAAGGAAGTGTGTGTATGTGCAGGTAAAAACCATAACATAAAAAATATTAATATACTTATTATAATGATGTTATTATAAAATCATATATTAAAATAATTGAATGGTTTTAGAAAAAATAAAATGAAAGTGATCATTGAAGAATGTTACCTCTTATTCGAGTAACTCCTTTTGGTATATACCAAAGGAATTACGTGGTTGGATTTATAACCTAATGGATTATTCTAGTATTATGGGAGGGATTTTGGGATTTTATTTGAGCATATTTGGGTATATCCAAAGGTATTTAGTGGTTTGAATAAGTGGTAGGGTGAGTGCCTTTTTATAGTGGAGGTGGAGTGGTATTTTTGTAAATTTTGGAAAATAGAATTCCACCCATATTTTTCTCATGTAAAGTGGCTCAAATAAAATAAAACATTAGAGAAAATGGCGGATATGGTTGACATATGGATGTCAAATGGATTTTGGAAATGTCCAGGACCATTTTTGTACCCCAAGATTAAAGATTACCACTAATCAATCACTTTAATTAATTTTAATCGCATTCACTAATGTTTTTTGTAAAAAACGAAGTTTACATTATTATAAACTATAAATTATGATGATTCTAAATATTTAATCCTTTTTTAAATTTCACAATCACCTAAGTTCCATAAATTAATTTAAAATTAATCCTATCGATGGTATGAGAAAGCATTTTTTTAAAGTAATTTTTCTTAATCGTTCGCTAAGTTTTTATATCCAATTTTAATGTGAAATTGAATTCAATGACCTAAATTTGATTAATTTATGTAAAAGATATCTAATTAAATTTTAAAATCAATAAAGAAAACTAATTTATCCATATAAATTACTTATAATAAAAAGCAGTTTAAATTAAAATTTAGTATTTTTCACTATTCATCAAAAACTGAAACTTCATAGAAAATAAAAAAGATTCACCCTGAACTAATTTTAACTATTATATTTTAAAAATTAATTTTATTTTTTCAAATTAAATTTATAAAATTGTAAAAATTAATATATAAAATAGGTGCACCATTAAAAGGCGGTAACACTATTTTTATAAAAAGTTAGCTTTTTATGCATAAAGTTGGGTTTGTTCTTATCTTATCAATATAAATTATGTTGGATGTGTGTAAAAACCAATTATTAGATTATATATATATATATATTCATTAGTTATTTCTTCTTTTTTTATGACCTCCAATTTAACAGATATGATATATTATATTATATTAATAAATAATATTTTAATAATATATTGTTGTTCAGTAAAACTCAGATTGGTGTGTCACAAAAGATATCAAAGAAATACTTTATTTTATAAAATATAAGATAACTCGGTGTTGAGTGCATTGAAAGATATAGAATATTTTAAAAATATTAACTACACCATAAATTCTCTGGTGATTATGCACTATTAAATACAATTTACCCGTTTAGAATTTCTTGGGTGTTACATTGTCCCCACCTTAAATTAATTGCATCCTCAAAATTTAAACTCGTCCTTGGTAGTGAATTATTTAGTAATTACTATGTTTAAATCCCACATAATGATAAGGGTTCATAAAACATCCCCTTGAAAAATATAGAATGAGAAGTACAAAGTTTACATGTACTAACATATAACTAGGTCTCTAAGTGGGTGAAAATTATTTGAAAGTGGAGATGTGGACTTAGAAGAAAAGTGTATATATTTATAGGGAGTTATTGAGGTCATCAATAAGAAATAAGTGAATGATTAATGTAATGTTTATATCATCAAATACATAAAGCCAT
This sequence comes from Viscum album, assembly GCA_963277665.1. Taxonomy (NCBI): domain Eukaryota; kingdom Viridiplantae; phylum Streptophyta; class Magnoliopsida; order Santalales; family Viscaceae; genus Viscum; species Viscum album. The sequence continues at coordinate 876,655,265 of OY728119.1, read as the reverse complement.
GATAATTTAATAGAACATTAGTTCAAAAAAAGGACTGAGGAGAACATGTTTTTAATCATTTTACAAATGTTAAGTAATTATTTTACTAACTTAGAATATAAGGATATTTCCTCTTTTTGGATTGTTGTATCCATAAAAAACTTCTTTATATATATCTATTACAATTTTACAAAACTAATATGGTTAATAAATTAATATCTAATCCTTAAAATTGATACTACTATTTTATCATTAATATGTTTTCGTCAAATTGTTTAACTAAAAACACATACACATTAACTAGGAGATCATATAGGCATGTTTTAGGCATGAAACTATTATCAAATATTGGTCTTGGGTTAAAGTCCCTTATCCACGCCTGATTTGAGGTGTTTTTAACCTAAATAAATTTTTTTCTTTTTATAAAGCCATATTAATATAATTTCCAAAATAAATATGATATAAATTCTTGAAATTTAATCATTAAAAATACTTTTAACTGAGGTTTTAAACACAATTCCAATATATAAAAATTTAATCCATTTATTTTAACATAGGTATTTATTTGTTCTAGAATTTATCATTTATAAGTTTGAATTTACTAAAACCAAAAACCATAATGTGATTATTAGTTATCATATTAGAAAAAATATTTAACAATTTTTACGATATCTAAATCTAGAAACATTATATTAAATCTAAGACACCTTTTGTTTAGCCTGTGTCATTCATTTTCAATATATATTAAAATACTTCATAATGGGTTGTAAAGAAAATGTTAATTTTTATAATCATATCCTTTGGGAGTGTCAAACTAGTTGTGCAGTAAGACCCACTATCGTATACCAGGTTACACTCGAGTAAGGTCCAATGCATTATTTCAGAGTAGTTACCCCTAGGCACATCTATACCAGAACCGTGTCCACTTGTAGTATTTATATAGGGAATTATTTTAATGAATTCCCACATAATCTATACCTTATAAAAATTATAGGATGTTTTTCTATACTTATCATAAAATTATATCTTAGGGTAATATACCATAATCCGTGTCTTCTAAATCTAGTTTCCAAGGTTGCTACCAAACTTTCTATGATATGAAATAATGTGACCCTAATCCCAGTAGTCTATAGCCGATGCCATGATACCATTTCATTGGCATGTTATACAAGTAAATAATGTCCTTAAGGACCAAACCGTTTATTAGTCTAGGTAAACAAGATACATACATGAGTCTTTCATTACAAATGAATATCCAAATTACAACATAATATTTTTGACGACAATAAATTTATTTAATCTAGTGTATCCTTTCATATTCTTCTTAGTAGAGTAAAGGATTACTAGGTAATGGGAAAAAATAATGGTGAGATCAAATTATTAGTAAGGGTGAATTATAAAGGAAGAAATAGTTAATTAATTAAAATAATCATTATGGAATGGTAAATATATTAACACACATGATATGTAATCAATAAAATGATAATGAAGGGAATAAACATTATGGAAAGGTAAATAACTGAAAACATATTCCATTTAAATTAATATATAAGTCCTAAACAATACGGTAAGGTAAGAAACTAAAAATAAATTCCATTTAATCAATAAATTGAGATTAATATGAAACCATAGACTTTGTCATAATGTAAATATCATGGATAATAAATATTGACTCTTAATGAAGGACATAATTAATCATCAGAAGTTATGTTTCCCAAATGGGGATACCTTTACCATTAATACCTTTCACTAGATGGATGATCATACTATTGTCGAGACATTTCATAAGACAATTTAAATCAGTGGGTAGAAACCTGTATATTTTTCTTGGAAACATACTCAATGGTGTTTTTAAACAGCTCATTTAATCACATGAGACTACCGACTCATATATAGTCTTACCTTAAATGGTCTCTAACCCATTTATTTCTTGAAAAAATCATTCCTCATATATCTAATAATCTATTTAATTCATTATTTTTTACCTTATCAAAATATTTATTGAGTAAAGGATAAATATTTATCAATATTTTATGAGTAAATCAAATAAATTTCGCATTAAAAACAATATGTAAAAAATTTATATGGTTTAATAAATTATTTAACCATGATAAATGATTTTGATAATTAGGTTAAATACAATGTTCAATGATCATAAGAAATTAAATATTTCAAGGGGACTAATAAAGGAATCAATAAAGTGAAGATTAATATTATCCTGGTCCTAGTCAATCATAAACTATCTAAAGGGAGAATGAATATGGTATAAACACAACACATCCCATGTAGAGTAAAAGTAATGGGTTTTTTCATTAATTAATAAAAATAATATAAAAATATATTTTAAAAATATTATTGAGGGAAATATCTTTTTTTAGTTTGAAAAACATTTTATTTTAAAATCAATTTTGAAAACAATTTCTTTTAAAAGTAAACTTTAAAATTTGAAAAGTAATCTCTAAATAAATGATGGTGGTTAAATATGTACATGGAATCTAAGGTATAAAGAATATTCCTTTTTCATACTAAAATGGTTATAAAAATGTATTCAACAGAAAGAGTCAATAATATTCCTTTGAAACCATTTGTAAAAGAAAAAAATTGGTAAATATGTGTTTAATAAATCATTTCGAAAATGTTAAAAACATTTTAAAAACCATTTAATTATACATCTTTTTTAAAATAAAATAGTTTCTCTATCTAATGAGAGAAAGGAAGTCATGTTCCCTTTAAAACATTTTATTAAACATTATTTTTGTCAGAGAGTAAAAAAAATGGTACTATTACTAGGAAAAATTCATGAATAACAAGTGGAGAATAAAATTAAAGGATTAAAATAATAATCTTAATATAAATTAATTTAATGGAATTTCTAGAATAAGAAATGTTTATTGGAATAAGATTGTGAAATAAACCCTTAAAATGTTCATAACATTGAAGTGAGAATTAATAAATGAATTGATTATGTATATAAACTGAAAATACACATTACATAAGTGGGAATAAATCAATAGGTAGACAAGGTCATTATAAATATTATGATATAATATTAGCAACAAAGAGAAAGAAATATAATCTTGTGAAAAAAATACAGTTATGGAATTATTTACCACTTAGTTACTTTTAATTAAAAACCCCTTAAAAGAAATAATTTAAATTGAGACTTAAAATACCATGAATAATAAATTATTAATTATCATACTTGTCATATTGGATGTATTTACACCATATTTAAGAAATTAGGTGCAGAATAATAAAATTGTCACAAATAATGGAAATTGAGACAAAGCCTCTTACTACTTGGTAACATTCAAATTATAATCACCATGAATGAAATAAACTCAAATGAAACTCTAAATACCATTAATTTATGTGAATCAATGATATAAAAAAAATCGGAAGTATATACACCACAAAAAATTATTAAGTGTTGAAAATGGTGTATTCCTCATGGAAAAAAGTGAGATAAGAATCTCTTACCTTTGATTTCTATAACGAACCAAAAACATATTAATTTTTTTTATAAATAAATAATTCATTTATTAATTAGAATCCAAATATCACCAAGGTCAAGTGTTTTAGAGAGTTCAAATACATCATAGAAATTTTGATTTCACAACCTATAAAATAAAAGACCAAATCTATTCATATTCTTTACAAGGGTGAAACACCTTAGCGGGAAATCAACCACTATATCACTTCTATGTGTAGCGATAAAAATACCATTAAAGGGTTTTTCAAAAAAGGGAACAAAATAAGGTTTTTCAATTCAATAAAACATGTTATGGAGTCCGATAATATATTCTTATGAAACCCTGAGTATTTCTCAAAATATAAATTTATTAGAAACGCTTTCAATATATATATCATTTTGAAAATAAACATCATTAATTTATAAAACTATAACATATTCACTTGAAAACATATAATATTTCACAATTAATTATCAAAGGATCCTTAGATCATAGCATAGATTATCAGTTCAGTCCCTAGACATAGTTGTCATATTCCCATGATGGATTAGGTTCACTTATGAATCCAAAAATATGCCTAGGATACACCTCTTGTGCACCATACATGACATATCGCGAGATTAAAACATTTCCCAATGCATTAGAGTGATATATGGGTGCACCCATCATAATGTTAGACTAATTTTCTATAGGGGTTTGGGTTCACTCCTCATACCCTTCATTCATTCACATAGTTTCCAAGTGCGACCCTTTAGAATTTAAAAAATAATATAACTTATATTTTTCACCCTTAGGACCAAGGAATTTGTTTTAAATAATAATATTTGAAAACTATTTCATAAAAAAGAATTTCTTGATTATACGCGAATAACAATAAAAGTGGTTTCTCATTATGATACTTATGTACTTATAGATTTACATATATATTTGTGTTTATATAAATGTTTTTTTTAAAAAGATATGTATAATTATATATTTATATATATATATATATACATAAATAGATAGTGGAATCAAAAATAATTTCACATTCATAGAAATGTTTGTAGATATCCAAAAAACATACTTTCAAATAAAATTAAAATATATATATATATATATAAATTTATTTACAAACCTATATAAAAAATATTAACAATAAAATAGTTCTTTAGTAAATTAATAAATATACACTTATAGTTATATACATGTATCTAATAATGTCAATTAAAAATATTTTTCTACAAAAAAAATACATATGTAGATACATATATAAATATATATGTTTTAAAAAATAGTTTCTTGTATCATATTTATACATATAATTTTTTTAAATTAAAACAATTTTAGATTAAACCTTAATTTTGAAAATCTGATGACTTTACTTGCACTTATAGAGGCCTAATTAAAATTATAAAAAAAATTAAATTAATTTTATAAAGATAAATTCATGGATATATGTATATAAATATCAATCCATTTTTAATGTAATCATAAAATTAAAATTTTTTAAAATCTAACAACATTCAAGGTATTTATAAGATCCTAAATGTAGTTTATTAATTTTTCAAAATATTTTCATGGAAATGAACATCACAGAACAAAGAAAATTTCATTTATAAATTGTTTAATGTAAAACCAATGTGAGTCATTGAGATAGAACACAATAATGATATACTTGTTATCATAAAAATAATCAATAGACTATTATAAATAAAATTTAGATGGAATAAAATAATTTCACGTACAAATCTATAATTTAGAAAAACCCTAAAATTTATAAGCTTAGTTTTAATAAAATTTCATTACAATCACAAAGATATAATTTAAAATTATTTAAAACAATCAAGAGATAAATATTAATAATCTACCAAAACAAATTTTCGTAATAACAATAATGCAGAACCCTCTTGAATCTTTCGATTATATTTTATTTTCACAGAGATAAGAAAATTTCACTTGAACATAATTTTGTTTGAAATGAATTACCATTTTATAAAGAATATTTAAAAGAAATATATTAATGAAAAAAAATAACTAGTTCCCTTACTACACTAAAAAATATAACTTAATAATTATTTGAGCAATCTAGAATTAAATACTACTAATGGACTAAAACAATTTTCTATAGAAATTTAGAAACCAATTAAATTATTTAGACAAAATAAAATCCCTTTCTAAAATAGGGAAATTATTTATACTGTCAAGAAATCAACTATGTCAATTTGACATATAATTTTTTAAAATGAAAAAAATAGTTGAAACACTTGAATATATTTTTCACAAAGAGTTTTCTTATACCTTAATATACTTGGATAATAACTTCATAGGAAAATTTTGAAAATGAAATAAATTTATAAACATATTTTTTGAGAAATAGAGTATTAAACACTACTAATTGATTGGAAACAATTTTAAATGTATTAAATGTATTGAAGAATCCAAATACATATATATTTAAAATAAAAAATAAAATCCCTAACTATATTAAAAATCCAATTTCTTTTATTTTAAGTAATAAAAATATAAATATTAATAAACTCTTATAAACTATTTTATATATAATATATAAACCATAGAAAAAAACTAACTCTGATAAGAAACATTTTTCACAAGGTAAATACTATATTTCAAAGAAATAGTTTTGAAAACAAATCACCTTCGTAGGAAAATTTTGAAAGGAATAAATGCATGAAAAATACATTGTTCCCTAACCATAAGTATAGTTAAAAACACCATTGATTCAAACATTTAAGCATAGTTGTAACATAATTTTTCATTCTATCATAGATATGTTATACAAAATTCTTTAAAAAATAAAGAGATACATATTAGTAAAGGAAAATAGATATATAGTATGATGAAATCAATGGAATAGATTGAATGTTTTTTCACAGAGAAATCTAATTACGCAAAAATGTTGTTGAAATTAATTAAATTTGCAGTAAGAAAATAGAAATTAATTAATAACCTAAAAAGTTCCCTTTACTATTTAAGTTAATCCCACAGACCCCAAATTTGTAAAATTAGTTCCTCACAATGGCTTGTATATAATTTGATACAGGTTCTTTAGGACTAAGAAGGTTGAATCAAGATAGTCTCCTCCCATTTTCCCTCTCTCATCGTGGTAAGGTATTATATACAACTATCAGACACCGATAAAGAAAGCCTTGATACACATAAGTAGAAATAGTGTGAATGGTGGGATTACCTGACAAGAATGTAAACCTTCTAATAAAACAAAAACAATTCAAACTGAACTAAAGAAAAAAAAACTAAAACACAATTTAAAAAAATACCTAATTTACATTCTAGTTTGTCTGCATCTCCAAAATCATACTCTCCCCTCAGTCAAGTGATTCACAGAAGAGTCGTTTCACCAGAAAAATGATATTTGAAGCCATTATGAGTCTCCAACATGGATTGAATGTTGACCGACCACCGATATGGTGTTTCTGCTACGTCCACACACAACCAACACCAAGTCTTGGGATTCTGAAATTCATTGCATGCTAGATAGCCATTGATGAACATCCATGGAACATAAGATTTGTGATTTTCTAGGTGCGAGTAAGAGTCACAAATCCACTAATTGAAGAAGTTGATGGCATTAATGTGGGAAATCCTTGTCGGATTTGACCAAAACAAGGGTCCCAAAAAACCATATTCCTCCTTTTAATAAATTAATTATAGTTTTATCTTTTAATTGTTATTTCATATATTCATATATTTATATATGTTATTATTAATAACCCCCACACTTTTATATGTATGTTATTTATTAAAACTCATATTTGTCCACTTAAAATAATAATATAAGAGTACACATTATTATTACTTATTATCATTATCAAAATAATAATATTCAATATATAATTCATTGTATTTTTTATAATTTTTTTAGAAAATTTATAATGTAATGTGTTATTTTAATTTTCAAAACATATATAGATCATATATTATACTATTTTAAAGTACGTTTCTTAAGGTACATGCATTTATGTATATATTTTCTACGGCTAAAAAAGTGATTTATTATAATTTATAAAATAAAATAATAATTAATATAATTTTTTTATTTCAAAAAAAAGATATATTTTCTGTGAACTCATATATAAATATATTATTATTATTATTTTATAAGAGACAAGGCCAGTATATAAATATTAGATTTACCTAAAAAATGTTATATTTTTCACACACAAAAATTGTAATTATATTTTAAGTGATTGAAACCTCATCATACTTAAAAAATTAAATAAATTTATTATCAAAATAGATATTAGATTAATATAAAAAATCCTATTAATATATAGATGTATTTAAATTTATTATTATTATTATTATATTATTATTGATTTATGCTATTTTTTCACAAAATACACTTATGTACATTTTAAATACATATTTATTGTATAATTTTCAATAAAATTTAAAATTGATATATTGACTTATTGATTCATGGAATATTTTAATTCATTAAATGTTTTCTATAATATATTATTTATATTTTTACACATAAAAATATTTTAGCTTACAAAGCATAATTATACATATATATATTAACTATTTCTCTTCTTATTAAAATTAATATTTATCTTTAATAAATTACTTCATATTACCCTTAAAATCATTAATTTTTAAAAATATATTATATTTAATAAAAATTGGGATGACACATTCTAGACCCCTTAAAATTATAGCATCCTCAAAATTATAGCCCCATACTTATAAATTTTTTGAATTTCACTATTAAAAATATGAAAAATTAGGATCACAAGATCTTCAATTAAAGTAAAACCCCAGAAAATTAACGGAAAGCCTCTATAGGTTGAAAAGGTTTATCTGTATCCTGACTACTAAATTTTTCTAAACATGGCTATAATACCAAGTATAGTGACCATAAGAACTGTTTCATTTTTTTATAAGCAATTAATTCATTTATTAATTAGTAACCCAAGATTCGAGAGGTTTACAGTTTTAGAGAGTTCAGATATATCATAGAAATTAGGATTACACATCCTATAAAAAAGACAAAAACTATTCATATTTATTACAAGGGTCAAACACCTTTGTGTGACCTCGACCACTATATCGCTTCTACGTATCCTTATGGCCCGTGAAAAGATGTTTAAAACATAGGGTGATTGATAAAATTCCAATTGAGTGGTTTTCAAAACAATGGGAAACAAAATAGAGATTTTCAATTTAGTAGAACACGTTATGTAGTCTGATAATGTAAGCTTAGAAAACCATGAGTACTTCTCAAAATAATAATTTTATCCAAAATTAATTCAATATATATATCATTTAAAAAATCAGCTTCATTCACTCACAAAGATCTATCAAATTCAATTGAAAACATCCAAGAATTCATAATTAATTATCAATGTCACCCTAGATCGTAACATGGAATCTCAATTCACTCATGAGACATGGTGGACATTATCACATGATAGATTAGGTTCACTCCCTAATCCCATAATGTTATTGGGATATACCTAACATTTACCATACATGAAATCTCACGAGATTAAAACATTAGCAATGCATTTTATTTATTAGAGAACACCCATAAAATGATAAGAAAAAATTCCCATAAAGGTTTGGGTTCACTCTACATACCCGACCTTTATTTACATATTGTCCAGGTCTGACCCTTTGGAATTAAAAAAACATTTTAACTTGCATTTTTCATCATTATGAACATGAAATTTCCTTTAAACCATGATCTTTGAAAACTATTTCATTAAAAGGAATTTCTTGATTATATGTGAATCAAGATAAAATTAGTTTCACATTAAGATACATATGTACTTATACCTTCACATACATATTTATGTGTATATATGATTTTCTACTAAAAAGATACATATACTTATATATAAATTGATATATATATATATGTAGATATTGAAATAAAACATAATTTTATATTCATACAAATGTGTATAGATATCCAAAAAATATAATTTAACATAAAAATGAAACATATATATATATATTTACATAAATTTATTTACAAACACATATATAAAAATATTAAGAATAAAATAGTTTTTTTACAAATTAATAAATATATACTTATAGTTATATATGTTTATCCAATAATTCCAATTAAACATATGTTTCTCAAAAAATAATACATATGTAGATACATATATAAATATACATATTTAAAAACAAAACATTTTCTTGTATCATATTTATACATATAATATTTTGAAATTAAAACAATTTTACCTTAAAGATAATTTTTTAAAATCTGATGATTTTTCTTGTCCTTAGAAAGGCCAAAATTTAAATTCCGTAGAACCATTAAATAAATTTTATAACAAGAAGTCCATGGATATATGTATATAAATGTACCTCCATCTGCAACGTTATTATGAAATCAATAATTTTTAAAATTCAATAACTTTCATTGTATTTATAGAAGCCTAATTGAGGTTCTTAAATTGTTTAAAATATTTCCATAGAAACAAACTTCATGAAACAAAGGAAATATCATGTATAAATTTTTTAATGTAAAACCAATGTGATTTTTTGAGATAGAACATAAGAACAATCCACTTGATATCATAAAAACAAAAAAAATACAATTATAAATAAAAATCCGATGGAATAAAATGATTTCATATATAAAATATATAATATTGAAACATCCTTAAATATATAGGCATAGGATTAATTAAATTTCATTACTATCACAATGATTTAATTTAAAATTATTTAAAACAATAGAGAGATAAATATTAATAATGTACCAAAAAATGGCCATAATATCTATAATGCAGATGCCTATTGAATCCTTTGAGAAGATTTTATTTTCGAAGAGATATGAAAATTTCAATTGCACAATTTTTTTTGAAACAAAAAACTATCATATAAAGAAGCTTGAAAAAAATATTTTCATGAAATATTACTAGTTCCCTTAATACCAAAATAACATTAATTAAGATTTTTTTAGGAAATAAAAAATTAACTAATTGACTAAAAAACATTGACAGAAAATTATAGAAACCATTTAAATTATTTAAAAAAAATAATATCCCTTTATATAATAGAAAAAATATTTATGTTTTCAGGAAATAATCTAAGAAAATTTTACATATTATTTTCTAAAATGCAGAAACAATTGAAACAATTGAGAATATTTTTCATAAAGAGGTTCGTTACACCTTAATATACTTGGATATTAAATTCAAAGGAAACTTTTTAAAAGAAATAAATGAATTAACTTAAAAATTGTTTGAGAAATAGAGGATTAAATACTACTAATTGATTAGAAACCATTTTATATGTATTACATGTAATACATAATGAATTTAGAAACATATTTAAAAAAATCCCTTACTAACTTTAAAATTAAATGTAACTTATTTTATGAAATCAAAAGACATATGTTAATGATATACTAAAAGTGATTTGACATATTATATCTTAATCACATAAACCACTTGAGTCACATGAGAATGTTTTTCACAAGTTAAACACCCCATTTCACATAAATAGTTTTGAAAATGAGTCACCTTCGTAGGAAATTTTTGGAAGGGATAAATGCATTAAAATATGTTGTTCTATTACTATATAAATAATTAAAAAAACTATTTCTTAAACCATTTAATCATTTTTGTAAGATAATTTCTCATTCTATCATAGATATATAATTCAAAATTCTTTAAATACATAGGATATAAATATTATTAAAGGATAATAAGCATATATTATACAGAAAATTATTGAACTGTTTGAATGAGTTTTTAGAAAGAAATTTCATTACTCAAAAAATAGTCTTGAAATAAATAAAATTTTACATAATAAACATGAAATGAATAAAAATCATAAAGAGAATCCCTTGTTGTTTAAGTTAATCCCCCAAACTAAGGATGAGTAAAATTAGTTCCTCATAATGGCTAGAAAAAAATTGGATAGAGGGACATTGAGACTATGTTAGTAGATTCAAGAGAGTCTCATTCTTTTTTACCTCTCTCAATGTAGAAATGTATTATATATGGATCTCAGACACCCCATAAGAAAACATTTATATGAATAAGCAGAAATAGTGTGAATGGTGGGATTAATCGACAAGAATATATACTTTATAATAAAATAACCCTAATTAGAACCGAATAAAAAAACCTAAACCGAAAAACCAATTTTAAAATTCCTAAAAACTTGTTAGTTCTTCTAAATCTGCAAGATCCAACTCTTTTGGGACCAAATTAGAAGGATAAGGAAGTAAGAAAAGTTGTTTGTTACAGCGTGTTGTCTTTTGTTATCAAAGAAGCTAAATCAATTCACTTTGTAAAAGTCTTGTAAAACCAGATGTTGCTTTGCTGATTTGTATTTCACAAATATCAAAAGTTTGGAGAACTTTTGATGCAAGAATTATGAAGGAAAGGGAGAAAGAAAGAAGTAGGCGTGCAAGTATGCAGTAGGCACACAAGTATGCAGTAGGCACACAAGTATATAGAGGCACACAAGTCATATTTCAAATGGCATTATTTCAAAAATATAGGAAAGGAAAAAAGAAGGCGCGCAAGTTCCAAGAAGGCGCACAAGTACCAAGAAGGCTCCAGGTACCAAGAAGGAGCGAAAGTACAAATGAGGCGCGCATGTGCCAGGCAGTCATGCAAGTGCCAAGAAGGCGCGCAAGTACCAAGGAGGCGCGCAAGTGAATGTGACACGCAAGTTGCCAAAATGCCTATAAAAAGGTGACTACACTCCCCATATCTTAAGGCTCAAGACTTAGAGAAATATTTTGAGCTCTAAGCACACAAGTTGAAGAAGTGTGGCACACAAGTGGTTGAGGCGCGCAAGTTGAGCCTCATTTTTAGGTGGCGCGCAAGTGTTGTGCTATCCACAAAGAGGCACGCAAGTTGGGCATCATTTTTAGGTGGCGCGCAAGTGTTGTGTTGTCCACAAAGTGGTGTTCAAGTATAAGGGTTGCGCACAAGTATTGCCTATCCAGAAATAGGCACGCAAGTATAAAGGAGGTGGGCAAGTGGAAGGAGGCACACAAGTGAAAGGATGCGCGCAAGTGGAAGGAGGAGCGCAAGTGCAAGGAGGCACGCAAGTGGAAGGAGGCGCGCAAGATATTTTCTTCAGGAGGTTTCTAATAGCTTCTGGGTAGGAAAGTGAAGAATTGTTTTGAAAGATTTGATCTGGGATAGGTCATCAAGAAGCATAGAATTTTTTCATTACCTTATTTCTTATAAGAGGGAGAACACGCACTATTAGATTGTTTTCAAAGTGCTAAATGAGTGTAAGGGTATATCCTACTCATTTTATTCCACACCAATGGATTGTTTTCTAGTGGATTGTGTGGTACTGGATTATTTCTGTACGATACCAAGGACGTATCTACTCTTATTGAGTAGTGAACCATGTAAATCTTGTGTTCATGTGGTTGTGTGTGTTCAGCAGGGAAGAAACTCTTTAACAAGAGGTGAAGGTTGTTTCATAAAGAAGGAAACTTAAAAAGAAAATATATCACTGATTCACCCCCTCCCCCTCTAAGTGATACTTGGATCCTGACTGAGAAGTTACATTGGTATTAGAGCAAGGTTCCATTCATTTATTCTTTGTAGAAGTGGTTGAAGAGAAGCTGTCATGGAAAATCTAAATTGCGTGAACAGTAAGGGGATTCCAATTTTTGACGGAAATAACTATCACATGTGGAAGGATAGAATGATGCCTTATCTTATGTATCTTGGATATGAAGTTCTTGAAACTACAACAGATGGATTTCCTGCTATTGATGACAAGGTTCCTCTTACTCCTATTGATAAGAAGAATCTTGAGAATGACTGAAGAGATAAAAATGTGTTACTCACATCTCTGTTTGAGAGTGAATTTTTAAGAGTGAAAGGTGTTTCTACAACCAAAGTAATTTAGGAGAAACTGAAGAACATCTATGAAGGAAATACAAAAGTGAAGAAGGATAAACTTCAAATCTAGAGACTGAAGTATAAAGACTTGAAAATGGGAGAAGCTGAATCTGTTGTGGACTTTTTTTCCAGGATAAATTTCATTGTCAGCACTATCAGATGTCTTGGTGAAAAGCTGGAGGATTCTACAGTCGTTGAAAAGATCTTAAGAATTCTTCCCAACAAATTTGATGCTAAATTTTCTTCATTGGAAGACAGAGACCCTGAAGAATTATCTCTGGTTTATTTTCATAGCACTCTTATCACTTATGAAATGAGAATGGAGAAGACTCTGAAGAACAAAACGAAAGTTGATAGAGAAATGCCTTTTAAAGCCGCCAAGAGAGAAATGTCTAATAAGGATCTTGAGGAAGATGATGTTGTTGGATCTGACTCCAAAAATGAAGTATGTGAAAACTTTGATGAAATTTTATCATTGTTTTCTAAAAATGTGAGAAGAGGTACAAGAAAATATAAAGGGAAACTTCCCTTGAAATGTTTTGAATGTGGAGCTGTTGGCCACTTTGTGGATAATTGTCCTAAAAGGAATAAATTTGAAGACAGTGATGAAGAAGACAGAAGACCAAGAAGGTCTTGGAAGAAACATGGTGGAAAAGATAGTTCTTCTAGAAGAGGTAAGGATAAAAAGTTCTTCAAATCAAAAAGAAGAAGCTTGTTTTCGAAAAGTGAAGAAGAAGATGATAGTGAGACTGGATCTGAATATTTAGTTGCTGAGAAAGATAGAGAGAATACCTTTGTTGCAACTGTGAATAATGATGATTATGAGAGCAGTAGTTCTAAAGAAGAAGAAACTCAAGTTGAATCCTATCTGAAAGAAGAGTTGAAGGAATGCTTGAGAAAGACCAAAAGGCTTGAGAAGGAAAACAAGAAGTTGACAAATTAAAATTCTGTAGTAAACAATCAAGAAGGTTATACTGATGAGAAAATAAATATGAAAAAAGAGATTGATGATCTGAAGAATTCTCTTGAGAATGCAAAGAGTTGCAATGATCATTTTGAAGTAAAGATCAAGGAAAAAGAAGAAGAGTTGGAAGTTGTCCAATAAAATTTTTATAAAACTAACGAAATGAGTATCAGTTTTAAAAACTCTATCTCTGAAGTTGGTGAATGTTCTTTGAAGGAGGAACCTAAGAAGGATAAAAAAGGGTTGCCTTCAAAGGTTGAAAAGAAAAGTAAAAGTGGTTCTAAAATGAAGAATACTGGGAAAGCCATGTATGTTGTAAAGACTAACAAAATTTGGAATTCTGATGTTTCAAAGAACCCTAAGTCAAAAATGATTCAAAACATTCTGAATTCAAAAAAGTTTCCAAAATTTTTGGTTTTGATAGAACTGAAATGGAAAGAAATACTTTGATTCATAACAGAAAGGCTGGTGGCTCAGAAAAGAAAGATAGGAAGGTGGCTGAGAAATGTGTTCTCAATTCTGGTCAGTATGGAAATTTCAGAGGCAAATACTTTTTTTATGGATACTTCTAGTATTGTGATGGATTCGTACATACTAAAAATATGTGTTTGTTCAACCAATAACATTACTATTATTCCACAGGTTATGAAAGGCAGGGTTTGAGGGAGAGTCAATATCCTCAAAGTAAGAAGTCAAAAAAGGTGGTTGTAAAGAAACCTGAGAATCATGGAGTAAAGATTAAAAATAGGTTCCAATGCCTAGAAACTATTTGTGAAAGATGTGAACAACCTGGAAATCTTGCGAAAGGATTCCTTGTTTTGTTACTAGCACAACAAAATCTCATTAACAATTCTCAGAAGCCAGAGGGTATGAAAGAAAAGGAAGAAGTAAAATCTCTTGTTGTTGAAAACGCTTTGAAAGCTATAAAAGGAGAACCTCCATGGATTCTTGATAGTGGATGTTCATCTCATATGACAGGAGACTTAAAGATGCTAAAGAATGTGGAATACTTCAAAGAAGGAATAGTGACATTTGGAAATGATGAATCTCTAAGGATCAAAGGTGTTGGATCAACCATCATTGGAAAAGAATAGATAAAATCTAGGAAAACATTATATGTTGATAGACTGAAACATAACCTGCATAGTGTGTCACAAATCTATGATGAAGGACACAAAGTTATCTTCAGAAAAGATGGATTTATTGATAAAAGTGAAAATGATGGAAATATAGTTACGAGATGCCAACACACAAAATGGAATTTTTTTCAAGTTGGTGAAGTGCAGAGCTCTTGCTACATGGGTGTAGTGGATGGAAATCAGTTATGGCATAAAAGGCTAGGGAATATGTGTCAGAGAAATATGTGCATGTTATCAAAGAGAGATAGTGTCAGATATATGCCTGATTTGTCAAGAAAAAGAGATTAGTGTTTCACCATTTGTGAGAAAGGGAAGACTACAAACTCTATTCAAAAGAGTGCTGAAATTCGCTCAAAAAGGCCATTGGAACTCATACACTCTGATATCTGTGGACCAATGAGCAATAAATCTACAAATGGAGATAAGTACTTCATTACTTTAAATGACGACTTTACTCACATTACTTGTGTTATGTACATGAGACATAAGTCAGAAGCTCTGAAAATGTTTAAGAGTTTCAGGAGGAAAGCGGAGAAGGAATGTGAGTATTCGGTGAAGAAGTTGAGAACTGAAAATGGTAGAGAGTATAAGAATACGGAGTTTGTAAGATACCTTGAAAAACATGGAATTCGGAATGAGTTCAGTTCACCATACAGACCTCAAAAAAATGGGTTTTCTGAAATAAAGAATCAAAGTTTGGTGGAAATGGGGAGAATTATGTTACTTGAACAAAGTCTTTCTCATTATTATTGGAGGCAAGCCATGATCATTGCAGTGCTTATACAGAACCGATGTTTCTATAGGACAATATTATATATGACTCCATATGAAATGTTCTATGAAAAATCTCCAACTCTGAAACACTTGAGAGTCTTTGGGAGTCCATGCATTATAAAGAAAAAGGGTGGAAACCTGGGAAAGTTTGAGCAAAGAGGAGATGCCGGAATTTTTCCTGCCTATGCTCTAGAAGGAAGAGGTTATAGATGCCTCAATAAAGAAACAACATGAATTTTTGATTCTTCAGATGTAAAATTTGTTGAAAATGCGGAGAAAGAAAAGCATCCATATGTTGATGTGGAAGTTGAGCTGGATAGAGAAGTTTTTGTTAACAATTCTGATAATGCTACAGACTGTGTTAATCCTACTCAAGAAGAGGAATCTGACTCAGAGATCTCGAGTGATGAGGAAGAAGTTAAAAAAAATCATCCTAGATTGAGGAAGAAAGTGGAGGCTCAGAACATTATTGGAGATAAAGATCAGAGGGATCAAACAAGAAGAACAACAAATGCTATATCACATACTTCTCTTTATTCAAAAGTTGAACTAAATGATGTAAATGAAGCATTTGAGCATCCAGAAAGGGTTCATGCTATGAATGAAGAGCTTGATCAGATAGAGAAGAATAATACTTGGGAACTTTTACCTAAGCTAGACAACAAGAACATTATTGGTAAAAAGTAGGTTTTCCAGAACAAGATGAATGAAGAGGGTGAAGTAATAAGAAACAAATAAAGATTGGTTTGAAAAGGGTATTCACAAATTGAAGGCATTTATTTTGATGAAACCTTTGCTCCGGTAGAAAGATTAGAAACAATCAGAATCTTTCTTGCCATTGCTGCACAACGAGGTTACAAAATATTTCAAATGGATGTAAAATCCGAATTCTTGAATGGTGACCTTGACGAGGAAGTTTACATTGATCAACCTTGTGGATTTGTTATTGCAAAGAATGAAAGATATGTGTGCAGATTGAAGAAGGATTAGTATGGGTTAAAAGAGGATCCAAGGGCATGGTATTCTAAATTGGACACTTTCATGAAGAATATGAATTTTTAGAATGGTAGAGTTGATATAAATCTTTACATCAAGGAGGGCCAGGAGTCTTCACTGATTGTTATTGATTATATTGATGACATCATCTTAGCTGAGAATGATGAAAGGTCATGTGAAAGATTTTATGAAAAGATGAAGAAGTTATTTTAGATGTCCATGCTGGGTGAAATGAAATACTTTCTTGGGTTAAAAATCTCACAGAAAAGGAATCATATCTTCTTATCTCAAGAAAAATATACTAAGGAACTTCTGAAGAAGTTTGGCATGGAAAATTCGAAACTAGTGTCCACACCTATCTTAGTGGGAACCAATTTGTCTAAAGATGGATAAGGCAAGGAAGTTGGTCAGAAAGAGTTTCGAAAGATAATTGGGAGTCTGTTGTATTTGAATTCCTCAAGACCCGACATCATCTATGTTGTCAATTTATGTGCAAGATTTAAAAGTGCTCCTAAAGAATCTCATCTGATTTATGGAAAAATAATCCTCAGATATATCAAAGGCACACCAAATTTTGGAATTAGGTATGATGGCTCAGGAAATATTGATCTATTCAGGTATTCTGATGCTGATTGGGTAGGAAATGTGGATGATCGAAGGTCCACATCTGGTGGAGTTTTCTTTATGAGGAAAATCCATGTTAGTTGGCATACCAAGAAATAGAATTCAATGACTCTTAGAACTGCTGAAGTGGAGTATGTTGCTGCTACTCAAGCTGCAACTCAACTGATGTGGATGAAGACTCATTTATAAGATCTACTTGTTGAAGTGAAGCTACCATTGCTCTTAGGTTGTGATAATCAGAGTGAAATCAATATTACAAGAAACCCAGTACAACATTCTCGTTCAAAACTCATTGATATAAAGTACCACTTCATCAAAGAGAAGGTATAGAAGAATGAATTAAGGCTGGAATATGTTCCTACATCTAAAAAGGACCATTTTCAAAATTGAGGTTGAACATGGGTGTCCAACCTCCTCATCAAGGTTAAGGTATGCGTTTATGTCTCCTCTCTCATCTTTCCTTTGGATAGTATTTTCAAGGGGGATAATGGTTTCATAAATATATCCTTATAGATGCATGCATAAAGGGGGAGTTGTGTGTAAGCTATGAATCCAACAAGTATGTGTGTGAACTATTCTAATTGTTTGTTGGAGTGGTTGTAGGAAACAATGTTGTTTTCTAGGAAAGTTGAGAAATTGAATAATGCCGAAGTAGAAGCTTGAAAGATGTTCTGAAGAAGGCTGAGGAGGTACGCTCATGAGATGTCATAGTCACTTATTTTGGACATCATGGTTTTGGCTGTCAATAATTCTTGTTTCCTACAATGAGTTAGCTCACGTAGTCTTAGAATTGTTGATAAGTAATCAGTTGCTTAAGGTTACAAAGTTCAGTGATTTATGAATCATGGTTGACAAAAAAATCCAAAGGGGGAGATTGTTGGGACCAAGTTAGAAGGATAAGGAAGTAAGAAAAGTTTTTTGTTATAGTGTGTTGTCTTTTATTGTCAAAGAAGTTAAATGAATTCACTTTGTAAAAGTCTTGTAAAACCAGAAGATGCTTTGCTGATTTGTATTTCACAAATATCATAAGATTGGAGAAATTGTGATGCAAGCCTTATGAAGGAAAGGGAGAGAGAAAGAAGTAAGCGCGCAAGTATGCAGTAGGCGCGTATGTATGCAGTAGGCGCACAAGTATGTAGAGGCGCACAAGTCATATTTCAAATGAAATTATTTCAAAAATATGGAAAAGGAAAAAAGAAGGAGCAAAAGTTCCAAGAAGGTGCGCAAGTACCAAAAAGGTGTGCAAGTACCAAGAAGGCGCGCAAGTACCAAGGAGGCGTGCAAGTTCGAGGGAGTCACGAAAGTGCCAAGAAGGCACACAAGTACCAAGAAGGCGCACAAGTACCATGGAGGTGTGCAAGTGAATGTGACGCATAAGTTTCCAAAATGCCTATAAAAAAGCGACTACCAAGGAGGCGCGCATGTGCCAGGGAGTTGCGCAAGTTCCAAGAAGGCGCGCAAGTACCATGAAGGCGCGCAAGTACCAAGAAGGTGCACAAGTACCATGGAGGCGTTCAAGTTCCAGGGAGTCGCGCAAGTTCCAAGAAGGCGCGCAAGTACCAAGGAGGTGCGCAAGTGAATGTGACCTGCGGGTTTCTAAAATGCCTATAAAAAGGCGACCACCCTCCTCATTTCTTAAGGCTTGAGAATTAAAGAAATATTTTGAGCTCTAAGCGCGCAAGTCAAAGAAGTGTGGCGCGCAAGTGGCTGAGGCATGCAAGTTGAGCCTTATTTTTAGGTGGCACGCAAGTGTTGTGCTGTCCACAAAGAGGCATGCAAGTTGAGCTTCATTTTTAGGTGGCGCGCAAGTATTGTGCTATCTAGAAAGAGGCATGCAAGTATAAGGGTGGCGTGCAAGTATTTCCTGTCCACAAAGAGGCACACAAGTATAAAGGAGGTGCGCAAGTGGAAAGAGGCATGCAAGTGCAAGTAGGCGGGCAAGTGGAAGGAGGCGCGCAAGTGTAAGGAGGCGCGCAAGTGGAAGGAGGCGCACAAGCTATTTTCTCCATGAGGTTTCTACCAGCTTCTGGGTAGGAAAGTGAAGAATTGTTTTGAAAGATTTGATCTAGGAAAGGTCATCAAGAAGCACAGAATTATTTCATTACCCTATTTGTGCTAAGAGGGAGCACACACACTATTGTATTGTTTTCAATTGCTACACGAGTTTAATGGTATATCCTACTTGTGGTATTCCACATCAAAGGATTGTTTTCTAGTGGAATGTGTGGTACTGGATTATTTCCATACCATACCAAGGACGTAGCTACTCTTATTGAGTAGTGAACCTTGTAATTCTTGTGTTCTTGTGGTTGTGTGTGTTCAGCAGGGAAGAAACTCTTTAACAAGAGGCGAAGGTTGTTTCATAAAGAAGGAAACATAAAAAAGAAAATATATCACTAATTCACCCCTCCCCCTCTCAGTGATACTTGGATCCTGACTGGGAACTTCAAACTCATCTTTGAGTCAAGCGATTCTCAGAAGAGTAATTCTACCTACAAAATGATCTTTCAATCCGTTATGAGTTTCCAACGTGGGTTTCTGGTCAATCGACAACATTCAGGGTGTGTTGACTTCATCTATATGTGACTGAACCCAAGTCACATGATTTTGAAATTCATTGCACATAGGACGACCCTTGCGGAACATCCAGGGATCACTATATTCTCAATTTTCCATCCACAAGCATGAGTCCCAACTCCTCTAGTCAAAGAATATGACATCGTGAGTTGGGGAGGGCTTATTTGTATTCGACCAAAATGAGGGACCACAAAACCATATTCCCCCTTTTGATAAATTAATTATTGTTTTATCATTTAATTATTATTTCATATATCCATATATTTATATATGTTATTGTTGATAAACACACACACATACACACATAGACACACACATATATATATATACATTTGTTAGTTAATAAAACTCATATTTTTCCACTTAAATAATAATATATGTATACACATTATTATTACTTATTATCATTATCAACATAAAAATATTCATTATATAATCCAATGTGATTTATTATGAATAAAATTTTTATAAAATTTATAATGTAATGTGTTATTTTAGTTTTCAAATATATATATATCATATGTTATCTTATTTTCAAGTAATTTTTTAAGGTATATGTATTTAAGTATAAATATTTTATAGTAAGATGAGTAATTTATTATAATTTATAAAATAATATAATAATTAATATAACATTTTTGTTTGAAAACATAGTTATATTTTCCATAAACTCATATGTACATCTATTGTTATTATTATTTTATGAGAGATGAGGGTGGTAAATATACATAATATTTACTTAAAAACTATTAGATTTTTCACAAAATAAACTGAAATTATATTTCAAGAGAGGTAAAACTCATCTCACATAAAAAAATTACATAACATTATTATTAAAAAAATAGATCTTAAATTAATATTAAATATCCCGTTAATATATAGATTTATTTAAATAAAGTATTATTTTTATTATTTTTTATTTATGTTATTTAGTGAAAAAATACATATATGTACATTTTAAATAAAAATTTATTGAATAATTATGAATAAAATGTTAAAATAATATATTGAATAATTGATTCATAGCATATTCTAATTCAGTAAATGTGTTCTAAAAGATATTATTTATATTCATGCATAGAAACATATTTTATCTTACAAACCATATTTATAAAAACACACACACACACACACATATATATATTATTTATTTAACTTTTTATTAAAAATATTTTATTAAAAATATTTTTTATCGTTAAGAAATTAACTAATATTACGCCCAATATCATTAATTTAAAAAAAATATTATATTTACTAAAAATCGGGACATTACATTTTTCTTTCGGGTGAAGGAAATTTATCTTCCTATATAATGGTTTTAAACATGTCACTATATTTTAAATAAAATATAATATTATCTATAATTTCATATATTATCTTCTTGTAATATATAAATACACATTTTTTAACAATCTTTCATTAATCTTGACTATTTTAGGTTTTAATTGTCTCATTTTTCGAATATGTTTTGACTTGTTACTTGTTATTCCTTTTTATTAGATCACGATTTAGTCATATATAAAATTTAAACCAGGATTTTAATATCACATATATTAAATATATATGTATTTAGAAGAATACATTATATTTGAACATGGGAAATGAAATGTATTATTCTTAGAGATCGTAGGCCGTATGTACGCATGGACGCTACTTCTATTTCTTTGTCTTATTTAGAAGAATTTAATCTAAATGATACATACATATATGTATATAATAATTAAATTGTAATATTTATTTTATATATGTCACATATGTTTATTAATACAATCCTTATTACATTCCATGTACATTGTGAACGAATAACATCGCTTTGAGGAGGCAGTTGTCCACAGATCCCCAAACGATGTTATCATATTCCAACAAATTTGAAATCATAAAAGTATGTGTTATATAAAAATTACAGAAGTATAAAGACATAATAAATATCATATATATCATATAAAATAATAGTGTGTCACTCATAATTAACAAACATGAGGCTTGGTAAGGGAAAAAACAAACGATATTATTTTGTGTGGTGGTAGTGCGTCGTACACGGATGATAAATTTGTTACCCATTTGATGAAAGTGTCTATAGGTGTATATTTAACCCTTTAAATAAAAACACATCAGTATATTTAGGATAGTTGTGTTATTATATAATCATGTAATAAGAATAATTTTAACGGTTTTATAAAGAAATAAAACAAAACTGGTCATTAAAGAATGTTACCACTTATTCAAGTAAATCCTTTTGGGTTATACGAAAGAAATTCCTTGATTGGATTTATACCCAAAGGGATGATTAAAGGACGAGGGAAGGGATTTTGGAAGTCTATTTGAGAAGATTATAGTGGATCCAGAGGGCTTGAGTGATAGAAGGAACTAAGAGGTTTGAATGGATTTTTAAAGTGAAAGATGATTTTCATTCTTGTAAATTTTTGAAGTGAGAATTCCACCAACATTTTTTCCTATATAGTAGCTCCTATGATAGACCAAATTCGATATAATTGATTATAGGGTCAACATATTGACATATAATTGTTTTTGTACAAGTTTAGTGACCTTTTTATACCATAAGTTTAATTTCTAACCACTAATTAATCATGTTTTTACCTTAATCACTATAATTAATTTTAATCACAATCACTAATATTTTTTTAAAACTAAGTTGACATTATTAGACATTATAAATTATTTTTATTCCAAATACTGAATCATTTTTTTCAAATTGAAATTATAGAATTTGCTGAAATAAATTTAAAATTAGTTCTACAGATATAATGAGAAAGCAGGTTATTAAAGTAAAAATGTTTAAAAGTATGATGTGTTTCTATATAAATTTTAAATATAAAATTGAATCCAATGAACTAAATTAGATCAATGGATTTAAAATTTAACTAATTATGTTTTAAACCAATTATAAATATAATTTTACCTTATAAATAAATTATAATAAAAATATGTTTTTAATTAAAAGTTATCATTTTTCAATATTCATAAAAAATGAAACATCACAGAAAAATACCAAAACAAATTACCCTAACCTATTTTTTTGTTTTTATTTCAAAAATGTGGCTTACTTTTTAATATGAAATTTATAAAATCATCAAAATTCATATTAAAAAACGGTGTTCCATTAAAATGGGGAATACATGCCTTTATAGAAACATAGATTTTTGTGCATAATATTGGGTTTTTATTATCTTATGACTATAAAATATATTTGATGAATGTAAAAAAATTATTGTATATACAGTATATATCTTTTTATAATCTAGTTAATCCTATTAATAACCCCCAATTTTAAATAGGGGTTATATCTTATTATATTAAATAGCAATATTTTAATAATATATTATTGTTCAATAAAACATAGGCTTGTGTGTATCACCATCTATAAAATAATGTACTTTTTTTGTCCGAAACAAGACATCTTATAATTTCATGCCCTGTAAGATATTTAATATATTAATAATATTAATAATTACACAAATTATTAAGATGTTATAGTCTATTAAATAAAAGTTACTTTTTATAATTTTTGGGGTGTTACATTTTTTATATACATAGCTTCTTAGGTATGGTTGGCTATTACGGGAACATCATTCATTAATTTTCATATCTAGAAGCATTGTTTATAGTTTTGAAAAATAAGGTCATGAAATTCATATGGTTTAAATCTTTTGAGATGAACTTTGAGGAGTTGAGAGGTAGGTTGACTTCAATAGTGATCCTAATTCTCACAGAGCTAGGAAGATTCTATAAATTTTATTGCAAAATCTTAGGTATTAGTAAAAGATAAATATTTACACAGGGGGATTGGGTTATGGTATAAATGTATTTTCAACTGAGGCCTCATGAGCGAATTTACCTTTATCACATCCTTGAGGTAGAAGTAGTAGTTCACACCATGCATTGTTGGAGAAATAATTTTCTTGGACTGTGGTTTTTAGTGTTTACAGATCACCTAATGCTTTAGTATATAGTTACCAAGTGTGATTTGAATCTTAGGCAGCGAGGGCGGGATAAATTCATGAAGTCCATTGATTTTGAGTTTACATATTTTCATGGAAAAAACAATGATATGGCTGATTCTCTAAGTCATATGACTCGGATACAGGTCTTCTAGAAGACCAGCAGTGATTGGATGTTGAAGAGACTATTTTTTGATATGAACTTGGAGGTTCAGGGGAATAATGGGCAGTCTATCCTTAAATATTTAGTTATACCTATTCAATTCTTGATATAGTTAATATGATACAACTTTCAGAACCTGATGGCCCAGTATTAAGGGAAATTATTTTAAGCAAGGACCTAATTACCAGTTGGATTACTGATGAGGATGATATTTTGCACATTCAAAGATATTTTTGTGTTCCTAGAAACATTGAACAAGAATTGACATGAGAATATCATGCTTATAGTTGGGAGATACAACCCAAAATTACAAAAAATACTTTGGATTATGCCATTAGTATTTGTGGACATGAATGCAATGGTATATTTTGAGTTTGGTTACTAAATTTCCACCTATCATTAGGTTAAGGAAGAACCACAATGAATTTTTGGGATTTTACAATCATTTCTCATTGCAGAGTGGAAATGGTGTGAGGTTACCTTGGGATTCATGATGGGATTATGAAGATCATATCAAGGAAGTGATGTTATATGGGAGCTCATCAAGAGGATAAAAAATTTCACTCACTTTTTACTTATATAGGAGACCATTTCCATGGATGACCTTGGGAGGCTATATGTTCAGGTAATTATACATTTCACATAGTTCAACAGAAGACATTATCAGATATAGATGCTCAGTTCTTGTCAAAATTATTGTAGTGTTTGTTTAAGGAACACTGTTCATATTTAATTTTAAGTATAGAATATTAACCACAGTTAGAAGGGTAGTTTAAGCATACAATTTATGTTTTTGAGGATTTTTTGAGAGTATATGTCCTAGATTTTGGAGGTTCTTAGGTGAAACACAATCCTTTAGAAAAGTTCTCCTATAATATATTATTTCATGAAACTATACAGATGGTTCCTTATAAGGCCTTATATGTTGGTCTATGCCAATCACTTATGTGATGGTTATTGGTAATAGAGGTAGCACTATTAGTAACACATCTCATTCAAGATATTTCAAAGTAGGTACAACTCATTCAGAATCATATGATCATAGCTTAGTCTTGGAAGTAGTTGTATGCCAAATTTCATTGACTGACACTGGAGATTGTGGTTAGGGATCAGGTTTTCTTACATGTTTCACCACGGATGGGGAATAAATGAATTTGGAGGAAAGGAAAGATAGCTTCTATATTCATCAAGAATTTCCAGATTTTTGAGAAGTCCAGATCAATGGATTATTCTATAACACTTACTCAAAGTCATAGTTCTATGGACGATGTATTTCATTTTTCTAAGTTATGCCTATATTATTTTAATCCATCACATGTTTTCTATCTAGAAGAGATCAAGCCAGATATTTATTCTTCTTTTGAGGAGTATCCTATTTTTGTTGTTGATCAGAGAAAAAAGGATATTAGAGGTTGGCATGTTCCTCTAATTCAAGAACTATGGTAACACAACCGCATATAGGAAATGACCCAGAAGAGAGATATTTAGTAACATACTCAATGGCTTGAAATTTTCTCAGATTTTGATTAACCAACCTCAAGCAAACTCAGGGATGAGTTTTCATAAGAAGTATGAGGAGAATAATTGTAATTATTAAATGTGTGGCTTAACCTTGTGGCCCATATATATGGGAGAAAATTTCTATAACCCATCTGAGTGATTCCACACACCAATGAAAATAACTGAATACATTTTGTTGAGTTAAAACACATGTTTACTGCCCGTTACATCTAACCATTTTCATAACCACATTAGGGTTGATTCCCTTGGATAGTTCTGGCCCACGGTTGGCACCCTGTTTGAGAAAATGTGTTACCAAACCATGTTCCTATTAAAATTTTTGTGAAATGAAATTTGTTCGATGAACCCTTAAAATCAATTCTTGTCCCCTATTCTATTCAATCTCTTATAGCCACGTCCTATATGTTGAGAGATCCTCCTCTCCATCCATCCTAGGTTTTGAAGCCACTCCTTTGTATGAGCTCTGATTCTCTTACCCTGTGTTACATTGGAAGTATACTAGTAAGTTATTCGATCCATTAAATTCCTTTTTCATTTTATCTCTTTATAGTTGGCGATATTTTTATACAAGTTATTATCCTTATTTTTAGGTGTTCATCTATTTATTTTATTTCTTCCATTCTAGATCCAATCAAAGGCATATACGAGATGAGTGGTCCTCTACCACCATAAGGTAAGTGGTCTATATATTTTCCATCCAAATATGAACCATTTATCAATTTTTCGATTATGATACATGATGGAACCTCCCTATGTATATTTTTAATTATGAAATATGTTAATTTAAATGTGGGAATTATAACTTAGACCCTCTTATGACACTTGTTGATCTTTTTATTTGTTGGAACCTCACCAAAGATCATCCCTTTGGGTGATTCCTTTTATATATGGGCCTTTTATAACAATTACATGTGTTGGATTATCTTTTAGAAAGTAATTTTATTATGTTATAGTTAATTAATAATTTTAATAGAGTTTGGAAAGTACATTTCACTTGGAAAGTTATAATTTGTACATATAAGGATTAAAATGCAATCACACATTATGAAACTTTGTTATTTATTACATAAAGAGAAATTATTAAATTAAATTAAAAGGTAAAGTTTTAAGTATTAACACATGGCCCATTGTGATTTTATGTGGTCCCAATAGATCATGGAACTTTTTCTTGTTAAAGGAGTGGTTAGACTTGATATTTTCTTAGATTCCCAATAGAATTCCTTTAGAACCTAGAGGACACCACCATGATTCATTGAACTGGTTTCCAAGGGAGATACACACATTGTAATTTGGTATATTTATTAGTACATGAATGCCTCAACGTAGTATCAATGATTCATTCTATAAGTAACTAGAAATTAGATTAGCTTGGATCATCTCCTTGGATACTTGTTGATGTCTTCATATATATGATGCCTTGGATCATTTCTTTGGGATTTAGTCATACTTATCATTAGATTAAATTTTAAATTTTTTCAAGGGAACAACTAGAGATTTCAAAATGGTGTAATTCCAAGGCTGTGAACCTTGGATTAAACCTACACCTTGTGGCTAGGATGCATGATTATTTCTATTAATTCTATTGTCTTTCTAGGGTCAATGATTCCTCAATTTCACCTTTGGTTATCCATAATTATTATTATCAAATGGACACTCTTATCATATTTATGGGACCTAAATTTGTTATTGGATTCATAATATGAGATATTAAACCAAGTCCAAAGTAGGTATGGTCGGTCAAGCTTCCCATAAGAAGCCCAATCTCAACATTCTTATTATTTCCTGAATTTTTCTACTGATTATTATTTTTTGTACACACTTCTATCTTTATACTCACAATATTGATATGTTATAGAAACAATTAGATCTAAGATAATGAGTATTACTCACACCCTATTCAAGACAATGATTGGTACCTTGACATAATTCATGGTTGAAGGTTGGTATAAGGGAAAGGTTCCAACTCCAAATGTTTGATTCATGTGATGGGATGAATCATGAGAGAAAAATAATGTGAATAATATTTTTATTATTTTGGGGTATATCATTTTTTTCTTTTTGTTTATTTTTTTATAGAATATACTAATGTTTCCTTCTTCCAATTTTTTACAGTATCATTATATCATCATATATATATATATATATCTAGGATACGGTAGTTATTCATCATTTTATTATTTATAGTTTTTTACTTATGGTAATAATAAAATTGTCACTACTTCTGCTATTTATTTGTCAATATTTTTTCATTTTTCTCCACTCTGACAAGAGGACATAGAATCATCATGGACACAACTTAGGCCCTTGATGATATTCATCAACCTCTGGTATATATGGGGGGTGTTGAGGTCATGTGGCCAACTAGTTTTAAATAGTTATTTGTCAACTAGGTTTTGAATTTCATAGTGGGAAATGATGATAGTATTTATAGGATTTTAACCCAATGATAGCACATTTTCCCTTAAGTGATTCAATTATAAGTTTTTAGTGTAATCATAAATTTGTAATACTGATCATTTTTTTGTTCTATATTGTAATATTTTGTATATTTTTTGAATTCTATGTGAGTGTGTGAGTCGATCCGATATGGGAGTATATAAGATGATCCTTGGTCCTAGTTTCATCACTGGTCCTAATATTTTTAAGGTATTTATGCTCAGAGAATTTCCCTAATTCTATCTATTTGTGTGTTTCCTTTCTCATTTCTATTTGTAACCCATGTTCTCGACTACTGTTCATAGTTAAGAGATAGCAAGGTGGTGTTGATTCTATAAATATTGGCCCAACATGTTCTAAATCACATTATGAATTTTTTAATAGTTTTCTGTTTTTTTTTGTTTATTAATTTATCTATCTCTATTATTATACTTTCTCATTAACAATATCATTTTATTTTATACATAATTTTATTAAGATCAAAATTTTTTGACACTATTTAATGGGTAATTGATGTTCCCCGAATCCCTCCCCCAAAACAAGGTATTAGAGATTGGTATTAAGTTCAATATTGTTTTTTTACTATTTTTGAAACTTAGTAGTTTATTGGAGGTAATGATTTTAATATCTAGAGAATTATTACATGTTCTCTTCCTATACACAATGAAATTGAGGATACTCTATTTGGTACTAGGAATGAGGTCACAAATATTTTTCTAGTGGGTAGAATTTAACCTCTTATATTGATGATGATGTTAATATTCTTATGTTATCTTACTAGTTGTTGTTATTGACTATAAGAGAAAAATTACATTGTGAAGTTATTTTTTAAACATCTACCTATGTAATCTAATTGAAACCTGAATATATTTAGATGAATAAGTCTCTTTTTGAAAGGATTAAAAATAAGATACATCTTTACAATTTTAAAATGGTCAATGTTACTCCTATTCAGGTTCATTTAGATGAGTCTAATAAACTGGTTTTGAACTTAGAAAATGAGGATATATAGATAACATATGAGGATCATGACTATGTTTTTAAATTCCTTATAAAATTCATTTAATCACATTAAGGATTCATTGATGCATGTTATGAATTCTATTACCTTAGAGATAGTGAATTATCTGGTTTCTTTTTAGGATATTCAGCTGCATGGTCTAAAGATGGAGGGTAGTGGGGTGAAGTATGGGCTTAAGTTACTTATTATTAAGGGTATAATTAAAAACTATTTCAATAATTTTAAGTTGTATGGGTGTGGTAAAATCATCCAAATTAAGGGATATTTCTATGAGAATAATATTAGGGACAATATTTTGAAGAATAATGTGGTATGCAATGCTTTCTATTGGCATGTTTTCCTATGCAACCTGTTAAGTCCCCTTAATGTTGATTTATGTGTAGATATAGATTTTATTTCTTTTATGATCCTAGGACTAGATATACATGTGATTTGAAAGGGCCCCCTTTTGGATTGAAGGGTGTGATTATGAATGATGTGTCTATATTTTTTTAGGACAAGGTAGAGAAATATATTTTATGAGCTTGGTATGATTATGTTTTGGGAATTTTATTCTGAATTACTAATTTTATTTGAGATTTATTTATTTTACATTTATAATAACTTTTTTACTAACAATGAAGGTTATTATCTCTGATATTCATTGAGTTAAATATGTTCATGGTTCGTATATATTGATTTTCGTGACTCAAATTTAGGTGGATACTTGGATATTTTGTAGGGTAATCTATGTTAATATTTTTAAATAAATTATAATGTTTTTATAAGCATGTTTTTAGAAATTGATAAAAGTAGATGAGATGGTATTAGTATACATCATCCAATATGGTACATGCTAGTAATATAATTAGACCAGGATGATTATGATAGTGATTAGAATTTTCTGTTTGATTGGAAACTATTTGAAATAAATGATAGTGTTAAGTATTTTTTATAAGAATCACCTCTGATTACATTTTAAATTACGAAGTTTATATCTGTTTAATTTATATAGTAAATTATTAAAAATTAAAAATTATCTTTTATTTTTTATTTTCCATGTCATCTATCTCAATACTTTATGTATTTTATTTTTCATGAATTTTTTTGTTTATTATGATAATATATGTTTATAGTTGGATGAACTATTTTTCAAAGTTTAGTTTTGATTAATTTGACATAAATTTCAAATGAATCTTACATGATGAATATTTTGGATGATTTATTCATAAATAACCCTAATACTTTCAGAGTTAATTATTTTATGTGGTGTTTTTAATATTTTTTACTCATGTATTATGAGTTTTAATATAATATGAATTTCTTGGTGTGGGTAAGGTTATCTTCCATAGAACATGTATTTAGTGGTTTATTCTTCCACATCAAGGGGATTGACATGATGTAGTTCTTCAGAGTGATAATCTTATGCAACTGTGAAATAGGGGTTAATATAATATAGCCTCAGACTGGGGGCGTGTTAATATTTCATAGTTGTGGTTCTATTTTTTAAGAACTTTTGTTTGGTGAATTTATTCTTACACAACACAAGTCTTAATATTATGTCATGACAACTATTCATCTTTCATTGCAATGACTGATCCTTCCATACAAGATCATCCACACACATGTCCCATCTAGAACAAAAATTTACACCATATCCTTTGTTCCATCACTGTAAATCGTTTTTTATTATTGATGGTGACCTTTATCCTTGAGAGACATTATATTTATTCCACTAATAGATATGAAAGAAATAATTGAGAGAGAACCTGATAAACGATAGATAATTTAGGTCTCTATCAATGGTTTTGGTCCCAGCTGACCTTATGAGAATGGTGTTCTAGTAGATATTTCGCATTTAGAAAGATCCGTGGATGAAGAAAACAATATTAAGAGGTTTTAAACCCTATTCATATCATATATTCCTTCCACTTCTTTGTTTCTAGGTTCCTGGTTGTCTTGGATTTGTAAGATTAATCTTGTTCGTTTTATGGTTATGTATTGTTATCTATTATTTATTTGCGTATCTTATGTGTGTGTATGAGTCTTTCTAGAATTAGAGTACATGTTACCATCCTTAAGATTGGTTTCATCGTAGTTTCATGGAGAACCATAGGCTATGTGCTTGGATAGTTTCTTTGGTTCCATTTATTTGTGTGTTTTGGTTGTTTTCTCTTTTTTGACCACATATTTATTTTTTTAATAATATAGTGATTTTGAGATGTTGTTTTTTCGTTTATGTTGTTCTAACATGGGTAGAATAACATTATATCTTTATGTTATTTACATTCCATATTTTTTTGTGTTTTTTGAGGTTTATTATTGTCTTTGTATCCATTTTATTTTCTATCTTCATACTTTCTTTTTCTTATGTAAAAATAATTATTAATCTTGAAACTTGAATTCCCCTATTGAGTGGAAAACTCATATTCCATGGATCCCACCCCCTTATATATAAAATTAACTTTGATATATATATATATATATCAGAATGATATAAAAGTTTTTAAAGGCAATGTATGAATCATTAGAGGTTATATAAGGATTTATTTCAATGATTATTGGTTTTGTACAGTTGATTTCGTTTAGTATTCAGATGGTTTTCCTATATAGAGGGCCATATGAATAGATCATAAGGTTGTGGAATGATATCTTCCATTGGAAATATTCTAACAATATTGGTAATGCGATTACTTGTTTTGTATCAAAGTATTTTAATATTTGTTTTCTATTAGTAATAAAAAGAATTAGTATTTCTCTTATGGAATAAGATTATGTTTCCGACCCTATAAATCCATTGTGTTTTTTAAATATTATGTGTGATTTATTTCATTGTTTCACTTGTGCGTGTTAAGAGCGTCTGTGTGATCACGGTGATTTAAAAAAATATGTTAGAGCTTAGTTCCATCTCATTCCTCTAATTTTCACTAAATTTAATCCTAAAACTCCATTCTATCCATTATTAGATTATAAATCCAGAAAGGCTTTGATATGTTTTTAAAGATACCAAAAATTAAAAAGAATTTTTTAAATTCAAATTCTCTATATGGTCTGAAATATACAAATATTTTTACATTATTTTTTTTATTATTTTCATTCATCAATGATATTTTTTTGATGGAAAATAATTTTCTGGCCCCCAACAAAATTTCCACAATTTGTTTTGAAAAATAAATTTTTTACATGATGTTTCTTTATAAATGGAACATCATTATTCTTTTTTACATTTAAGTATTCAAATTTTTTTTTCAGATTTAATTTTTTAATTTACCCTTAACATGTGTGGGACATACTCAAGACCCATACACCTATAATTTTTGTCTCACTTTTCTTATGAACCCATTTTTTGATGGGGTTTTTCTTCAATGGTTTCATTTTTATTTGAATTAATATATTTAATAAAGTTAATTTTGAAGATTTCATTGCACAATAGAGGCATTGGGTGAATGATCCTCTTTATTATTTTTTAGTTTCAACAAATTAATTTAAATAACTTTATAAAAACAACCCCATAATATACTAGAGATTATCTTTAAATTTTAATTTATAATTAATTTAAAATAAGATTACCTCAAACTAGGAATTCATTCAGATCCATTTCCATTTCTTCTCTTATTGTGTTATAATTGTGATTTTGAATTCAAGTGAGGAGTCCTCTTGCTGTATCCACACATTCTCCAAAATTTTTATAAAAGGTTCTTGATATTGTGATTACTGGTGTAGAGGAATATTGATCTTCATAGAATTTATTGTTAATTGGAATAAGAAGTTATCTGGTCATCTCAGTGTTCTTTAGATGGATGGGGGTTAATTTTCTCTCTAAGTGTTAGTAGAATTTTCAAGATTTTTTCAATTATTAAAAGAACACTTTATGTTAAAATATGATATAACTTAAAATTTATACTTATGTTTAATATTTTATAATTAAATAATTGATATTTGTCCAATATTTATTATATGTAATTATATATATTTAATAATAATAGTTACAATATTTTTTATATTCATTAACATGATCTTATTTGAATATAACTGTTTAAATAAAGAAATTTATGTTTTTTTAAAATGATATGATGGATAATATGTCATTTCCATCGGTCCATTAACTTGACATATAAATACTCCTTATAATTTATTAAAAAATTGAATAATAGAATATTTAATCAAATAAATACTAATCATTGAATAAATAAATAGATATTTTTGTTACTCAACTTGTGAATAAATATTTATTTTAATATTCACATAACTAAATAAATATTTATATTAATCTGTTTACTAATCCAGCGAATAAATAAATATTTATATAAAAACTTATAAATTATAAATAATAAAAAAATTATACTCACATATTCTAAAGTCAAATATCTCAAGATTGAATTTATGTTATCAGCGTTACTTAAATAGTTATTATTCAAAAAGCTGATAATAATATTTATTCTTATTTTTAACTTTAATAGAAATTTATGAGAATCTGGACATAATTAGTGTGTGTACCTCTAGGCCTATTTATAAGATACATTAAGTAAACTTACCTAAAGTCAATGATCAGTGTATTTTAGTACATCAAGGCACCTCTAGATAAAGAAGTTAATTTCATAACAAGAACAATGATTCTACAAATTATATTGTGTAATATAAACCTTTTTTCTGGATATCTAATCAATCATGATGCCCAATTGTTTCATTATCCTATATGATTGATGTAAATTTCCTAGAATCTATAAAATAAAATTGATGATGAACCAAAATGGACATGGATTTAACTATGTTGGTCCATTTAAATAAAAGGGAAAAATATATCTTCTTCCATGAACTCAAAACATACAACTGCTTCAATGAATTGTTCAATTAATTTCATATCACTTATAATGAAACTTATATATTCCACCTACCCATGAGAATATTCTATCATGGTTTTCATCCATAAATAAAATTACTTTATTGATTATATACATTAATAATAATCTTATCCCTAAGTATGAATAAGTACCTTCACATATAGGAATATCCAATGAATCATAAAACATGTGGAATTTCGATTTCTGAGTATATTATTATAAACTCCTTTAATGGATATTATCATGTGTGAAATTATTGGGAAGAATTTTTAGTGTCTTATGATCCCCTAAAAGGTGATAGTAAAACCTTATATATTTCCCATTAGAGAGATATTTTATTGAGCATGAGATATGCATTTAATAATATTTTCATACAATATAAAAGTTCTCACTGTTTTGAGGAATGACTGTAACATTTCTATATGAAAAATAATCTTTGTAAATTATCACATTAATATTACATAAATGAAAAATCATCTTGGGATATGATATTTACTAATATTATAGTAATCAATAATAAAAAGTTAGTTGGTGGTATTGAACCAGCTCCAATAGACTTCCACTTTCATTGGAGCCAAATTATAAGTGAGGACTTGTTAGATCTCACATGAAAATAATGATTATGATGAAGTATTTAAATATACACTAGGCCTTCTATATTATGTTTTGGCTACTCCACACACTAAAAATTTATCCCTTTGTGAAAAAATCCCTCAAGAGGTAATATTTATGAGTATTAATTTTTTTTTCTTTTGTCTTTAACTTAAATTATTGGATGGTATCTTTGCTAATATTTTATCAAAATAATTTTGTTACTGTATTGTTTATTTGTGATAAAATATGAAAAACTGGAATAAATTGTTTCTCAAAATTCTTTTCAGGCTGCATTGGACTACTCAACATACACTGTATTTATAGATATGACCACGACTAGATTTAAAAAGATTATATTTCATATTTACTTAGATTTACTATGGTATTGAAGATAAAATTTATTTATTATATTATTAGTTATAAATACTTTTGAAAAATAGAATTTCCATTTTGTTAATTACTTGTAACTTACCATTATCACTTCAACATGTATTATTGGACAATCCAACTACCACCTTATGTAGTCATACTTGTTCTGTTTGAAAATTTCACTGACCTATTTCTTCCCATGCATTATAAAATCTCAATGCATATCATGTAATATGTGATATTTTAAATAAATTAATAATATAGAATTTTATTTACCTTAATAATTCCCAAATATTCATTAACACAACATATTGAAGATATTTTATTCCATGTGCCACAATGAATAAATTTTTCTTGAATTATCCCATATTTTATTTTTCAATACCTTTATCTATGTATATACTATGACTTTATTTAAGAAAACCTGAATATCTATCTTATAAGATCTTATTATTAAGAACCCGAGTTGTTACTTTATATCATTCTGGTAGAAACAATTCTCATCTTAGTATTAATTATATATAAGAATAAATTTTTTCTTTCCAAATATTTTCAATATATTTCGCTTGGAAAACTACGGTACTCCTACAAGCCTCTTGAAGATAAATTCCACACATTTATTCTTAATAAAAAGAAAACATATTATAGAATAATAAAATTTTATATTACATGATCGTGATGCTCGATTCAATCCATGAAATGGGTTTTTACAACTTTCATACCTTATTAGCATTCATCAGCGTCGCCAAACCTTTTGGTTGCATCATATAGACCAATTACATTATGTAAGGTGGTTTTAACATCCAATTTTCAAATTACATGATCACATAAGGGGTATATATAAATTATAATTCCAATAGATTTTAGAATTATAACTGATGTAAAGGTTTCATGATAGGATATGTTATCACACTTCTTGAATCTTACAGTAAAAAACCATGCCATATAGGTACCAAATTTACCATCCATGTATAATTTCTTCTTGAATACCCAATAATGTATTTACATCAGTATTAGAAACCATGATAATTTATAATTGAATCATGTTACATGAAATCCATTTCTGAATTTGTTTTTCCTTTCCTATCATAGTTTGTTTCCATTTACTACATCCTTGTAGAATTAATCACTCTTACAAAATAATAAAACACCTGAATTAGTGATTATAAAACCACATATTAGATTTTCATTTCCTATGCATTATGTTATATTATAAGAATTACTCCAATAAAGTGTTGTGATGTTAATTTTTCCAATGACAATTCTCGTACACTTGGATACTTGACTTCTTGGAAGTTTATATTCCTCCCACCATCTCAGATGTTAAGTGCCTACCTATTATAGAAATACAGTTAATAACTTAACTAATATGTTTATATATTATCGAATATTTTATCCTTTATATTCTTTGATTCTTATATATTATGCAATTTTTTTCTTAATGTCGTTTTTGGACTACAATTAGCTTTATCAAATAGATCTCTTCAAAAAAAATGATGATAAAAAATAATGAATTTATTTTATATTATAAATTTTATAACATCCATTAGAATTTTTGGTTTTCCATATGGTTATTTTTTAACCCTAATATTTTTGAAACTTTTCTTGAATGGAATTATGGAAGACTTTTAATACTCATAAGAGTCATCATCGATCCTCATTTTACTACTATTATCACTATGATGTGTATACTGTAATGCGAGTTTAAGAATATTTCTTCTCTAAATTTAAATGATCGATGAATACTTGGTTATTATATTCTAGGAATAATCCATGTTGAATATATTATACCAATTACCACCTATAATAGTTACTCAAATTTTTATTATTATAATCCCTTTAATCAATCTCATAAAGTATATGAATTTACCTCTAGCTTCTCCGTAGAATAGGGCAGACACATATTGAGAAATTTATTCTCGGAGTTTATATATTGATCACCTTGAATTACTCAAGGATTTTTAATTTAAACTAAATAAATAAGTATTCCAAATACCTAATAGTTTTGGATCTTTAAACACTAAATAATTTTTAGTTTATACTCATAAAAAATAATTTTAGTTTTACTTGGCTAAGAATTATCTTTCCATAACTGGGTATTATACAAAATATATATTTTATATTCATCATTGGTTTCCAATATTGTAAATATATGGATAAAGTAATATTAAACTATTAATTAAGATTAATATACCATAATAATATTAATTTTAAATATGAAACAATGTCTCATTTCTTTAGACCCATTTTGTGTGTGTTTTATTTTTTAATATTGGTTATTAATGAACATTAAGTGTTAAGGATGTGATGTCATATATTTATGAATAATCAAATAAGTATCCTAGAATATAGAATAAGAAATAAAAATAGTCGTATCATTCATATTAAATGGATGAAATTTTGGGTAATGAAACAGTATAATGTAGCCTTTGGAAAACTTAAAAGAATCAATTATATTGAATGAAAATGGTGTTTTAAGATTGGTGGGAATAATTGAAATTTAATTAGTTTCTGTAGAATTTCGTAGTAATTTGTAGAAGAAATGTTGTAATAAGTTTGAGTTAATATGGTTATGGATTTCAATTTTTTATTCATTATATAAATCATATTTAAAATCACAAGAAATAATTTTTCTCATGTGAGGTGGAGGATTTGTGGATGCTTGGAGATGTATGGTTTTGATTTTAAGTGGTTTAGAAAAAAAATTAATTTTAATTTTGTCCTAGAAAAATTTAAAATAAACCACTTAAGAATGAATGTGCAGTGGGATTCATAAATGGAGATTCATATAAGAAAATTTTAATGAAGATAATTCTATGTAAGAGTTCCCACAATGAAAATTGAGATATAAATATATTTGTGCAAGTGAATCCCCAACACAATCTATGTATGGTGACTTACTACTGGTGGATTATGTAAGGGTGAACATATAATAGGATACATGTATATATGAAAATCCCCATGTAAGGGGATCTATTTTGAGATCAATGTAAACATATTTCCTTTTTCTGCTCGCTAAAAGATCTCGTGGTTCCAAAATTAGTTTCCAAAATAAATTATTATTTTTAATTTAGGGTGATTTATTCTTAATGAAAATTAATATCACAATTAAATTTTATATTAAATATTTTATATAATAATATTATCATACGATGCTCATGAACTATTATTCAATGAAACATT
Source organism: Viscum album (assembly GCA_963277665.1). NCBI lineage: Eukaryota > Viridiplantae > Streptophyta > Magnoliopsida > Santalales > Viscaceae > Viscum > Viscum album. Next base: position 876,616,801 of record OY728119.1, on the reverse strand, counting down.
TATCAGAAAGCCTTAGTTAGTTCCATGATCCTAGGAACTCTCCAAGATTTAACTCAAGATGATGAATTTCTCTCAGTATAATAAGAATCCAATATTTACATAAGACTCAATTTATGAGTATTTTTATATTTTTATGAGTGTTTCTGTAGTGCATATGAGCCATTGGAAACTATTGTGTAACTATCATTATATATTTTATATGATTATTTTTTCTTGAACATATGAGTCATCTAGTACTCATGTTATGATTATTTTAACCCATAGGATTCTTGACTAATAAATATTAAATTAAATAAAAATTATGACCAATCTATCATTATTCTTAAAGAATAATTAATATGGAATATAAGTAGTATTCATTGGATATTTTTTCACTGCAAATGGAGGTTCCAAAATCTTGAATTTTTATTGAATATATATATATATATATATATGTATCTTACTGAACTCACCCTTCCCTTCCAAATCCATTCCATTTTTTCAAAGGCTTGGAAATATGGATGGGTGATACATGTGTTTTGATAGTATAAATGATTTAGTTAGTCATCCTATTTATCCCCATATTTTCATTGAGGTTGACATCTCAAATCCTTTAGTGGAATGGGTATGGATTACATTGGCAGAAGAATTCAATTACAAAGAGGTAGTGATATTTGAATCCAGACTAAGTAATTTTTATACCGTGGTCGTGTATGTCACTCAGTTTCATCATGTCATAATGGGAATTGGAATAAGAATGGGGTGCATGACCCAAAGGTGATGAGGTTAGACTCTTGAAATGACCTCAGGGAGGACCATTTTGGAACTCATGATAAGGGTTTTTTAAATGTCATCCAGAAAAAGGAATGATCCATGAATCATGATCAAAATATTGTGGATGTATTTGATTGCTTGAGGCATTATTTGTGTGAAAGTGATATGTCAAGGTAGGCCAAAGACAGTTCTAGGGGGGCTGATCCCTCATTCCCTAATAATAATATATTGATCTCTTATTCTTATGTTGAGGTAGTAATACTTGTTCATGATTATCTGAAACATGGGGTTGGGATGAGTAAAATGAACATGTAATTACCTATAATGACTAAAAATAATATCAAACAAGGTAATTTGTTTGAAGGGATATAATTTGATGGGAATGAAAAAGAATAAATAGATTCATAATAGGTGGAGCATTATATTGAGGAGAATGGAACCTATGGGGAAAAATCAAATGATGAGAGAGCTATTTGTTTATCTGATGGAAACTATGAGGGAATACCCAATACATGGATTTAGTTCATGAAAAGGAAAAAAGGAAAGAAAATAAATTGATATTCTTGTAATTTTATTCTAACAAATGGGACGAAATCCAATGGGAGTAATGATTACTACTTTCTCCTAGACCAATAAGGAAATGGTCTGCAACAAACAGTAGATTCATAGAATGGTATGGTAAGTAAGAAAATAATGGCGATACTTTGGATCTAATGATTCACTCTTGTGAATAAATATTGGAAAATTAATTATTAATCAAGTCTTCACAATAGGATGAAGACATGATAATTTAAATACTTCTTATAGTAGACACCAATGATGAGTAGTGCCGATAGTTCAACAAGACAAAACACATTTTTATAAGAGGTTTAATTAAAAATAAAATTAATGTATAGGAGTGTCTTCAAACACGGTAAAAGTTGGATTGCTGCCTTGAAGACCTTATCAAAGAAGATCCAATAATATTGGTAAGTAATTTTCACTAGAAATTATAAAGGGATAATTATTTTAATAGTCTTAAACTTATTTGTAATGGATCTATGATATATTATAGTGCTTGATGATTTGTGCTTATGATGTGTGGGAAATATGTTATGTGTTTGGTGGTGAAAGTTGGTGATGATCTTGTGATGGTTTCATTTTGTGCCAGTTGTCACATAACCCATAAAATTGATTTCTTTTTCTAAAAATAAAATACATAATATTATAGATGGATATGAAGTTATAATGTATTCACACATCATTGTTAGAAAGTGTGAGAATGATAAGATTATGGAAGGATATTTTCCACGATAACCGCTCGAGGTTTTATGTTGTTATAAACATATGAAATATTTTATGTGGGAGTTTTTACAATCATGTTTTTCAGATAATTTATTCCAGGTGTTTTAAAAATTTAAGAGCCAATAATAAAGGACTTTTCAAAATTCCAATAAATATTGAGATTTGAAGCAGTATCATGAAAACAGAAAAGGAAGAATGCGGAAAGAGAATAAATCCGTTGTATATTATTTTTAGATATACACATATATATACTCTATATGTTTTCAAGTAGTATGTACTTGAACTGATACTAAAAACATAATATAAACCATTGAGTCTCAATATTTAATTGGAAAACGATCTGACACTACTAGTTTCATAATGAAGCTTTATGTGTCAAAGTTGAAGGAGATCCAGTGCAGTTTTATTATAAACTAAATTTGAAGAAGGATAGAATTTTATGGTTGAATAAATAAATTATTTAAAATATATAATTTCATAGATAAAATAAGTGACTTGTAACTAGTGTGAGAGAGATAAGTAACAACATAATAGATCTTTTACTATGAAGAAGGAGGAGTTCTGCACACAATTGTGTATACAAAAGAATATATTCCTGAAAACTATTTTGTTAGTATGATAAGAATAAAATGAAGTCTTAATAATCACATAAAGAATTAGAGTCTATATTAGTTAAGTAATTTTAATGTTTTACCAAAAAAATTTAATTATAAAGTATAATATGCAGTTATTTATTGGATCCATCAAGGAACTGTCATGAGATGTGATAATATGAGTTTCAAGGAAAAAACATAGTCACTTTTATCTTGTGGGTTGATACTAATGGGTCTTATTATTGCATAGGAATCCATATCACATGAATTAATAGGCTTATGATATTGATAAGTAAAACTTGCAACTCTGATATCTTTCTTATGTCGGTGTGTTTGAATGTGACATGTGAAAGAATGAATGTGAGAAGAGAGAACAACTAAATCATTAAAACGTCTAGTGATAGAGGTAAATGAAAAAAAGGACAAATCCTATAAATTATATTTAAAGTACCTAACATTGATTAACCCATGTCCAGTGTTGAATATATCCCTAACAAGGCTCCTCTATTGTTATTAGAGTATAATTTATATCTGATTAGATTCCCCATTTTTGAAAATTTTTAATTTTGAATATTTTTTTTATCTTCAAATTTTTTATTGAAGTATATTTTTATATAATTTTCCTATATTTTATTATATAATTCTAGATCTACCTAAATAACGATGAATATGATAAATAAGGAAAAAAATATTAATGAAAATGTATATGTTATCTAAAAAAAAGGAGGGTCATTTTCTCAATGAAATGTGTTAGAAACACTCATGTTGTTCCATCATATCTCATAAACACATCTACATTTTAATTCCCCCAAATATCCTCATTTTTTTTACTAATATTTTTATTTTAAGTGTTTCAAATCCATATCTCAGGTTTATTCAAATATTCTTAAATAATTTGAATATTGTTGGATTGACTTCTCTTGTTCCACCATATCATAAAAAATCATTTAAATTTTGATGTTCAAAAAAATACTATTTTTTACCAATATGTTTATCTTAAGTATTTTCAGGTCATATATAATGTTTATTCAAATAATGTTAACTAGTTTGGATACTTCTATTTGTTTTCACAAAATTCCCAATGGGATTTATATTGCACGACTATCAAAGTTAATAAAATTATTCTATGTCACTAGATTTCAAATTTTGGAAAATTAATTTATTTTACATGCTTATATTTATATTAGGTTTTAAAGAATTATCTTACCAAAAATATCATTGGGTGCACAGAAATTTATTTTGTGATAATGAATTTATCTTAAGGAAATCAGGAGTAAATGAATTATCTTATGATGTAAGTAAATTATCTTATGGTATATATGAATTATCTAACTAAAATAGGTCATAATCTAAAATCTAAAGCAAATTAATATTCATATTTTTTATTTCTCTTAAACTGTCTTGATTTTTCTTATGAAAAATAATTTTTTAAGAAATTATCTTAAATGCTAAAAAAGTCAAATGATCTAATAAATAATTTAACCTAAACAATCTTTTTTTATATTATGATGATGTAATTATCTTATGTGAATAGTACTTCCATAATATTTATCTCATGTTGATGAAAATATCTAATAAAATGTCAAACTTTTATATTCAGATTTATAATATAATCAAGATATACTTTTTGTTGTTTTTAGATCTTTTTTAATGTCAACTTATGATTTTATGTGTATATGAAAAATAAGTCATCCAAATAAGGAAAGACTAATTTAAATAAAGTTTCCATTTTAAAGAATAGAAGGATCCAATAAAGGCATAAAAAACTACAACCAGATTGTAACAGCCCAAGATTTTATAAAAAAATATTCTTTTTAATTTTATTAATGTCTTGTGTTGTACGCTACACCCAAAGGAGCTTGCACAACACACATCCTTGACTTGACTTGCATTACACGCAATCGCGACCTTCCTCGATAGCGTGTGTAGTACGCAATACCGAGTTTCACTAAACAACGATATGCTATAAAAATATTATTAAAACTAGCCGTTATGAATAGTAATAACCACTTTTTGAAATCCAGTAAATCTTATTTTTCAAAATGAACTTTATTTTTGGATTCGGAGTATCGAATTTAGCCTAAGGTGAAATTTTGGTACTTTTCGGATAACTTTCATATTCTGATGAATAGTGAAAATTACTAAATTATAATTAAAAACAACTTTTTTAATCGAAATAATTAATAGTGATAAATCATTAATTTGAGTGGTTTTAAAGTATATTTAGAATATATTTTTACAATTTAATACAATTTTGGTCATTGGATGTAATTTCACATTTAAACTAGACATAAACAAGTGTCAATCTTTTGATAGATATTGTTTCTTAAAAACACGCTATTTGTTTTAACAGCGGGATTTAATTATAAAATTAATTAATTCAACTTTTATGTTATGAATTTGGTAAAATAGACTTCATTTTTGAATTCGGAATATGAAATATAGCTTAGGATGAAATTTTGGCATTGTTCTGAAAAACATCAATTTTTGATGAATAGTGAAACTACTAAGTGGTAGTTAAAAAAACTGAATTTTTCATAAAACATAATTTTTCCGCTTCTGTGAATGGAATTTCGAAAATCCGAGAGACACGGTTAATATCAAGGACTAAAATGTGGTTCAATGAGATGAAAATAATTTTTTGGTGAATAGTAACTTTTTACTTTTTTACCGCAGTTAATAGTAAATAGGGTAACTAAGGGTAAATATGATATTAATATTACCCTAACACATGTCATAATCCTATTGGACAAGTGTATTTCGACCAAAAACAAACTTAGGAACAAAATATGACCATTTAGGCCCACTTGGATTAGATTAGGACATTTATTATTAATTTATTTAAAGAAAGGTTAAAATAGTTAAAATCAAAGTTTAATAAGTAAATCATTTTTAATATGGGGTTATACATAAGATAAATTCGATTGTAAATATTCATTAGAAAGCTAAAACAATTTCCTACATAATGGTATTTTATTTGTAATTTGTAAACATCAAATAAGTTAATTTATTTATGACACAAAGATGATGCAGTAATTATCTTATTAATGAAATATTGACATAATTGATGTTATAAACACCAAACTAAATATAATTTGAGACGTTTTATGAATTCCACTAATTTTCTAGGTTACTATGACATATTAGTGTGGATTTAATCAACTTGGTTCGAACATATAATTCTGTTATGACTTTCACAAAAATCATGTATCAAATAGTGTCAAAATTGACACAAAATAGTTTTTAAATCAAATATTATATTATTAATTGTTATTTTATTCCTAAAAATCTAAGGTTCGGCCAAATGACTTAGATAAGGATATATGTATTAATATTAAACAATTTGGGGTTCGTCTGGCATGTTATAGTAAGTTTATTAACCATATAGTGAAAGAAAACAAAAAGACACGGTAAAAGTTAAATTATTTAACTTAGAGTTAAATCTAATTGATAAGGTTTAAAATAATATCCAAACATGTCTAAATTTGATTGGTTGATGAGATTACAACCCTATCTCATCTAATCTTCGAATATGAGTCATTTTTGGAGGTTTTTAAGTGGGGTTAGATTTATTATAAATTAATATTTTTAAGAATTCCTAAGGTGCCCCTCTCCTCCCCTATAAAAGGACACCTCCTCCCCCTCCTCCTCACACCAATTTGAGCACTCAAGCTCGGCCAACCCCTGCCAAAATCTCTTCTCAACTTCCCTAGAAACATCCTAGAGGTTCTGGTCTTCCTCAAAGACCAATTCTAGTGCCCTAAGAGGAGGTCTCAAAGAGGCACTTCAAAGAAGAGGTAATTACCGTTACCAATTCTTTCATCTTTATTTCTTCTTCCACTTCTTCATCTTAGGTTGTTTCATTATGAAGTAATAACATCAGTATCACTCATATACTGATATGTTATTATAAGTATGAAACAACCCTATTTCACCATCTATCCATCCTACGGAAAAAGAAATCACCGCGCGTGCGTACGTACGGAATACCGTCTCCACGCTGTGGTGTAATCTATTTTCCACCACCACCTTACATGGATGGGTATAATGGTGTAAAGAATAACTATACATAGTTATTACAACATCATATTGATTCTGATATATTGTATAATCCACTCCAATTCAATTCAATATTTATAGAAATGATATCATCGCTCGTGCGTACGTACGGAATACCGTCTCCACGACGCGATGAGATTCATTCTCCATGTTAACCATTTAAGAATGATTATAATGTATATACAAGAAATAATAATGAAATATATGACATTATAAAGCTACTGGATTTATGTATATATATACATATGTATGTCATCTACTTACTTCCATTTCAAGACAATAAGGAAAGAAAAACAGCGTTCATGCGTACGTACGGACTACCGTCTCCATGAACGGTGTTTTTCATTTTATTTATCTATCTATTATATATATATATATACTGAATATATATGATATATATAAATCATATTTTATATTCTGGAAGTAAGTAAATCATGATATAAGTAATAATGATGTCAAGAACAACAAGTCAAAACACCTACGATAAATGAAACGATTTTACCCAAAACGCTTCTTTAACATGGAATTTACAAAAGAACGGGTAATATAATGTCATAAGTGAACCATATATGATATCATAACAATGAATATGATTCTGTAATAAGTCAATGACATTATTTAAATCATTATACAGGAGGTTCGGACACATACGAAGCAAATTGGACCTAAGGTAAGGGAAATATCACAATCTCATTTTTATCCGAGATTGTTTATTCGTAAGTATTTACTGGGGTGTATTTTATCATCCACATCCATGTTCCCTCAATATGTAATATTATTTCCATCCACCTACAATTGTTTAAATCCAATTTTACCCTTCTATGAGTTTTTAGTAAAGGATATGAAAGGAATCTTTTGATGTTTTTCATACGAGGTACTTTTTGACTTTTCCGACAAAAGTACGAAGAATGTTTTTTTTAACTTATACGGCATGAATGGATTTTTAAAACATTACTTCAAAGAAGCTTCCTTTACAAGTTTTAAAGTTTATTTTTAATCAACTTCTTTTATTTTAAAGTTGTATGACATGTTATGAAAGTAAAAATGTTTTTGAAGAAGAAAGGATATTTTCCTCAAGAAATCAATTCAAGTGTTTTATCAAAATTATTTTCCATCTAAGATAATAAAGGGTTCTGTTTCTATCCATATTTTTACATTGGTTTGACTATGTTGTGATGGAATTATGTTTATGAATTCCTTTATCATATATGAATTGATTTATGATGTCATGATGATTCAAGAATCCCATTTTTGTTATATGTGTTATGCGATGATGTATGTTTTATGATTATGTGGCACACATAAGAAAGGATTCATTATAAGATGGGTGGGACCTATATCTCCCTCCAATGCATTGGGTAATGATTTTATATCTCATGAGATAGACATGGCTGGAACGGAAGGTTATTTCGGTTCAGTGATACAGGACTGAAACGAGGAGTGAACTCGGTTCAGAAAGGGACTTTGTCCACTAAGATAGTCTTGGCAATGAGTTATGACTAACAAGAAATGATTTTCCATGATTATGTGTGCATGCCACAAAGTTTCAAGTTTTATGTTATGATTATGGGGATCTCATTTTCACTTCTATGATTTATCCCATGTTATGATATTATGAGCTCTTTTGCAGGTTAAGATTTCCAAAAAAGCTATGTTCTTTTGTATATGATGTGATTGATATTTCTTTTGTTTACCCTTACTGAGCATTTGAGCTCACCCTTTTATGTTTTCTTTTCCCCAGGATATAAAGAAAGGTTTATAGGTAAAAAAAAGGGAAGATCTTTATGGGAGATATTGAAGATCTTTCACCACGATTAGAAGATTACGTTCCGAGTTTCCAAAGACACTAAACTATTACGATCCTTGTGTGTGTGTTTTTGTTATGTACTAAGTATTCCGCAAAAGTAATGTAATGTCCATGTACGATAAGATACGGGTTTCTACAGTTGGTATCAGAGGAAAGGTTTAGTCAACCTTTGGAAACTAGGATGCGAAAACGTTAGTGAGATCCCTAGAGATATTTCTAAGGTATGTCTAGGGATGTCCCTAGGGATAAGTATACGTATAGGTTATAGTAATAGAATTACGCTAACGATCATAGAATTAAACCTAAGATGTTGGATATTGAAGGTACTCCCCCTTTATTATGTTGTTTTCCCTAGCATGATTTTTGCCTCTCACACTATTCTTTTGGGGTTTTAGACGATGGCTGGAACCCGAAGGAACCGTGTTAATGCAGAATGTGATGGGCAATGCAATGATTGTCCCCCTGAGCAACCAAACGATATAGGAGCTGGAATGCAAAATCTTGTAGCCATGATCACACAACTTTCTCAAGCTATAAATCATGCAGGACTTCCAAACGAGCAAAGGAAGGAGCAACATTCTGTTGAATCCTTCATGAGGCAGCGTCCACCTTCTTTCAGTGGGTCTACTGATCCATTAGTTGCTGAACAATGGATTAGTACTACTAAAAAGATATTTTCAGTTCTTCAATGTTCTGAACATGATAAAGTCATCCTAGCAGTGTATCGTTTGGAAGGTGAAGCTGATCAATGGTGGAATCTTATCAAGAATACGAGGCCAAGAGATGAAATTGAGTCCATGGAATGGGACGAGTTCAAGAACTTGTTTTTCAGTAAGTACTTCCCTCGTATTCTTCTAACGAAGATGGAAAAGGAGTTTCTTGAGCTGAAACAGAAGGATGATGAATCTGTTGGTATATACGAAGTGAATTTTACAAGACTTGCAAGGTATGCATCTGGCATTATCATCCAACCTGAAAGTAAAGTTGATCGATTTTTCAGTGGCTTAAAACCAAGTCTTCGAAGGGCATTAGCTATAAGAGACTTCAGTAGCTATGAAGAAATTGTGCGTTGTGCTATCAAGGTAGAAATGGAAGTTGGTGTTACATATCCATCTCATGGTTTTGACAAGAAACGAAAGATGGAGTTCAAGGAGAGATCTCAGAATAATGGTGAAAAGAAGATGAATGTTTCCTTATGCACAAAGTGTGGAAAGAAGCATGGTGGAGATTGTCTTAAAGGGACTAGAAAATGTTTTAAGTGTGGAAAAGAAGGTCATCGAGCAGCTGAGTGTCGAAGTAATGGAAAAAGGGTTTCTAATGATGTGAATAAAGCAAACACTGCAGAGAACGCACCGCCAACACTTCAATGCTTCAAGTGCAAGGAAATGGGGCATTATGCTAATAATTTCCCTAATCCAAGGGTTAGTGATGATCGACATGAGCAACCGCTTAAGGCAAAGGACAAAGGGAAGTCACATGCGATCACTATTGGCAATGTTGAATATGACAACGATGTGGTGGAATGATTAAGTTTTTATGTAATGGGATTCCAAAATAATGTTGTATCATGGAATATTGGAATACTTATGTATTGGTCTAATGTGGTATTCAAAGTGATTGAGATATTATGCAACGAAAACGAGAAAATGAAATGTTTAACAGTATTCATGAGCTCATGATTGATATAAGGACTAAGTGATATCATGGTTTGAGTATATAGAATTTTGAGGATTTTGGTATGTGAAAAGTGTTAACTTTTAACTGCATTCAAGTTTTCACTAAGGTTCAATGGGTATTCAATAGAGTACAAGATTAAGTCCTTTGAATGTTTGGAATGTGACCAACAAGATATATCTTATGATATATGGGGATCAACGATGGTATTAAATCTCTGGTAATCGTTTTCACTATGTTATGAGAATGGACTGTAGTATTATGGATAAGCCTAAAGATTGGAATGGATTATGTTGGACATAAGTTAGTATTGTTTAAGGATAGAAGTTTTTTAGATATTATGAGATGTTATAGTAATATAGTTTTAGAAAAAGGACAACCTGCAGGACGGGCGACAGCCCATCGCTTCGGACAAGGCTGTGGGAATCGAACCCACAACCGAAGTGCGACTGGCCTTTATCGCCTACCACTGACCTACAGGAAGTCCCTGTTTAGTAGAAACTAGTTTTATTATATTAAGGAGTATGATATATGAAGTATAAGTCCATTTTAGGAACCATATATGATTAATCTCACTATAGATCGATTTATGAATATAATTTTTGCTAACCTTTTGTTTGAGACAGATGGAATGACCCGTCATTCTATCACATGATCTGCTAACACTTCACGAATAACAAATTCAACTTCATTTATTTAAGAGATGAAGTGGAAATTGTTCAAGGCACGAACAACAGTGATATTGTACCAAAATAAAGTAAGTATTTATTCTAAGCAAATTTTCAACTTTAGGGAAATGATCTTGAAAACCAAAAAAATGTTGTCCTAGTGATCTTATACCTGATGAATTAGATGGTACCTTAGATCGTCACAAATCTATGGATTTGTGATTACTGGATTTTCCATAGCCATGTTCTCTACCACTCTCCATCAGAACATGATGGTTAGATTTCTCTTCCATATCCATATTTTCACCTATGTGGAAACCCAGTGATTAGTTTATTTGGGTAATCGTTACATTTCATACTTTAGTTTTTAAAGCCAAGTTTTGGTATTCCCTTTTACGATGTGGGTTTATATTAAAGAAACTTTGAAATAGTAAACCATTTATAACCCCGACGAATTTCGAGGGCGAAATTCATTTTAAGGGGGGTAGAATGTAACAGCCCAAGATTTTATAAAAAAATATTCTTTTTAATTTTATTAATGTCTTGTGTTGTACGCTACACCCAAAGGAGCTTGCACAACACACATCCTTGACTTGACTTGCATTACACGCAATCACGACCTTCCTCGATAGCGTGTGTAGTACGCAATACCGAGTTTCACTAAACAACGATATGCTATAAAAATATTATTAAAACTAGCCGTTATGAATAGTAATAACCACTTTTTGAAATCCAGTAAATCTTATTTTTCAAAATGAACTTTATTTTTGGATTCGGAGTATCGAATTTAGCCTAAGGTGAAATTTTGGTACTTTTCGGATAACTTTCATATTCTGATGAATAGTGAAAATTACTAAATTATAATTAAAAACAACTTTTTTAATCGAAATAATTAATAGTGATAAATCATTAATTTGAGTGGTTTTAAAGTATATTTAGAATATATTTTTACAATTTAATACAATTTTGGTCATTGGATGTAATTTCACATTTAAACTAGACATAAACAAGTGTCAATCTTTTGATAGATATTGTTTCTTAAAAACACGCTATTTGTTTTAACAGCGGGATTTAATTATAAAATTAATTAATTCAACTTTTATGTTATGAATTTGGTAAAATAGACTTCATTTTTGAATTCGGAATATGAAATATAGCTTAGGATGAAATTTTGGCATTGTTCTGAAAAACATCAATTTTTGATGAATAGTGAAACTACTAAGTGGTAGTTAAAAAAACTGAATTTTTCATAAAACTTAATTTTGCCGCTTCTGTGAATGGAATTTCGAAAATCCGAGAGACACGGTTAATATCAAGGACTAAAATGTGGTTCAATGAGATGAAAATAATTTTTTGGTGAATAGTAACTTTTTACTTTTTTACCGCGGTTAATAGTAAATAGGGTAACTAAGGGTAAATATGATATTAATATTACCCTAACACATGTCATAATCCTATTGGACAAGTGTATTTCGACCAAAAACAAACTTAGGAATTAAATATGACCATTTAGGCCCACTTGGATTAGATTAGGACATTTATTATTAATTTATTTAAAGAAAGGTTAAAATAGTTAAAATCAAAGTTTAATAAGTAAATCATTTTTAATATGGGGTTATACATAAGATAAATTCGATTGTAAATATTTATTAGAAAGCTAAAAAAATTTCCTACATAATGGTATTTTATTTGTAATTTTTAAACATCAAATAAGTTAATTTATTTATGACACAAAGATGATGCAGTAATTATCTTATTAATGAAATATTGACATAATTGATGTTATAAACACCAAACTAAATATAATTTGAGACTTTTTATGAATTCCACTAATTTTATAGGTTACTATGACATATTAGTGTGGATTTAATCAACTTGGTTCGAACATATAATTCTGTTATGACTTTCACAAAAATCATGTATCAAATAGTGTCAAAATTGACACAAAATAGTTTTTAAATCAAATATTATATTATTAATTGTTATTTTATTCCTAAAAATCTAAGGTTCGGCCAAATGACTTAGATAAGGATATATTTATTAATAATAAACAATTTGGGGTTCGTGTGGCATGTTATAGTAAGTTTATTAACCATATAGTGAAAGAAAACAAAAAGACACGGTAAAAGTTAAATTATTTAACTTAGTGTTAAATCTAATTGATAAGGTTTAAAATAATATCCAAACATGTCTAAATTTGATTGGTTGATGAGATTACAACCCTATCTCATCTAATCTTCGAATATGAGTCATTTTTGGAGGTTTTTAAGTGGGGTTAGATTTATTATAAATTAATATTTTTAAGAATTCCTAAGGTGCCCCTCTCCTCCCCTATAAAAGGACACCTCATCCCCCTCCTCCTCACACCAATTTGAGCACTCAAGCTCGGCCAAACCCTGACAAAATATCTTCTCCACTTCCCTAGAAACATCCTAGAGGTTCTGGTCTTCCTCAAAGACCAATTCTAGTGCCCTAAGAGGAGGTCTCAAAGAGGCACTTCAAAGAAGAGGTAATTACCGTTACCAATTCTTTCATCTTTATTTCTTCTTCCACTTCTTCTTCTTAGGTTGTTTCATTATGAAGTAATAACATCAGTATCACTCATATACTGATATGTTATTATAAGTATGAAACAACCCTATTTCACCATCTATCCATCCTACGGAAAAAGAAATCACCGCGCGTGCGTACGTACGGAATACCGTCTCCACGCCGTGGTGTAATCTATTTTCCACCACCACCTTACATGGATGGGTATAATGGTGTAAAGAATAACTATACATAGTTATTACAACATCATATTGATTCTGATATATTTTATAATCCACTCCAATTCAATTCAATATTTATAGAAATGATATCATCGCTCGTGCGTACGTACGGAATACCGTCTCCACGACGCGATGAGATTCATTCTCCATGTTAACCATTTAAGAATGATTATAATGTATATACAAGAAATAATAATGAAATATATGACATTATAAAGCTACTGGATTTATGTATATATATACATATGTATGTCATCTACTTACTTCCATTTCAAGACAATAAGGAAAGAAAAACAGCGTTCATGCGTACGTACGGACTACCGTCTCCATGAACGGTGTTTTTCATTTTATTTATCTATCTATTATATATATATATATACTGAATATATATGATATATATAAATCATATTTTATATTCTGGAAGTAAGTAAATCATGATATAAGTAATAATGATGTCAAGAACAACAAGTCAAAACACCTACGATAAATGAAACGATTTTACCCAAAACGCTTCTTTAACATGGAATTTACAAAAGAACGGGTAATATAATGTCATAAGTGAACCATATATGATATCATAACAATGAATATGATTCTGTAATAAGTCAATGACATTATTTAAATCATTATACAGGAGGTTCGGACACATACAAAGCAAATTGGACCTAAGGTAAGGGAAATATCACAATCTCATTTTTATCCGAGATTGTTTATTCGTAAGTATTTACTGGGGTGTATTTTATCATCCACATCCATGTTCCCTCAATATGTAATATTATTTCCATCCACCTACAATTGTTTAAATCCAATTTTACCCTTCTATGAGTTTTTAGTAAAGGATATGAAAGGAATCTTTTGATGTTTTTCATACGAGGTACTTTTTGACTTTTCCGAAAAAAGTACGAAGAATGTTTTTTTTAACTTATACGGCATGAATGGATTTTTAAAACATTACTTCAAAGAAGCTTCCTTTACAAGTTTTAAAGTTTATTTTTAATCAACTTCTTTTATTTTAAAGTTGTATGACATGTTATGAAAGTAAAAATGTTTTTGAAGAAGAAAGGATATTTTCCTCAAGAAATCAATTCAAGTGTTTTATCAAAATTATTTTCCATCTAAGATAATAAAGGGTTCTGTTTCTATCCATATTTTTACATTGGTTTGACTATGTTGTGATGGAATTATGTTTATGAATTCCTTTATCATATATGAATTGATTTATGATGTCATGATGATTCAAGAATCCCATTTTTGTTATATGTGTTATGCGATGATGTATGTTTTATGATTATGTGGCACACATAAGAAAGGATTCATTATAAGATGGGTGGGACCTATATCTCCCTCCAATGCATTGGGTAATGATTTTATATCTCATGAGATAGACATGGCTGGAACGGAAGGTTATTTCGGTTCAGTGATACAGGACTGAAACGAGGAGTGAACTCGGTTCAGAAAGGGACTTTGTCCACTAAGATAGTCTTGGCAATGAGTCATGACTAACAAGAAATGATTTTCCATGATTATGTGTGCATGCCACAAAGTTTCAAGTTTTATGTTATGATTATGGGGATCTCATTTTCACTTCTATGATTTATCCCATGTTATGATATTATGAGCTCTTTTGCAGGTTAAGATTTCCAAAAAAGCTATGTTCTTTTGTATATGATGTGATTGATATTTCTTTTGTTTACCCTTACTGAGCATTTGAGCTCACCCTTTTATGTTTTCATTTCCCCAGGATATAAAGAAAGGTTTATAGGTAAAAAAAAAGGGAAGATCTTTATGGGAGATATTGAAGATCTTTCACCACGATTAGAAGATTACGTTCCGAGTTTCCAAAGACACTAAACTATTACGATCCTTGTGTGTGTGTTTTTGTTATGTACTAAGTATTCCGCAAAAGTAATGTAATGTCCATGTACGATAAGATACGGGTCTCTACACAGATACCTCTATTTTTCATGTTTAAGAAGAAGAAACAATAATCAAGGTCTTTTTAGTTCACATTTAAAAAAGAAGTATTCTCTTGAATATTATACTTAAAATTTCTTTGGAGTTCAAATTCATACAGTTGAACTATAAAAAAACACCAAGATGCATGTTCATAAACACAAATAAAGATATCCATTCTCTATTTCACAACCAAAACTTGAGCGTCTATACTTCCATTACATAAACTATAAATCGTTTTAAAATACTCTCCTGCGATTGGATTTAAAATTATTCAATCTCTCTAGATGTTTCTTCTTTATTTGCGAGCCACTACTTGCAACTGTGTGTCGTACCTACATCAATCTGTTATTTTTCATCTTTGTAATGAATTTCACTCATTTTTCATAGTTTTATTATACTATGGAAAAGTTTTATAAAGGGATATACTAGTTAAAATATTTTGGATGCTGGTACCATGTGACAGATTCTTTCACTCCACTGGAAAGCCCCCAAAAAAGGAATGGTCAAGTGAATATCACCAAACTCATATAGTAGTGTGTTGGTGTAGTAGAATGAGGGATATTTGTTTTCCAAGAAACACTATAAATCCTTTATGTTTTTTAATTTCTCTTTCTATTTTTCTTCATAATTATAAAAAATGATAAGAGAAGATCAAAATTATTCATTTCTTGAAAGAGGTTTGTTTGAAATTGAGAAAATTTTAAGAACTCAATTCACCCCACAATTGAGTCATTTTAAAATACTTATCCAATAAAAAATTGGTATCAAAATATATTACTTTTGAGTTCATAACTATCATTAGTTGATGTTAAAAGATCCAGTTTCAATAATGGATGATAATAAAGAAAGGCATGTTTATAATCAGAGAACTATATTGTTATGGGGAAAATTAGGGATTGTTGAAGGCTAGTATGATTATATATATGAAAACCATGGTCTAAAGGTTTAATTAAAAGTCATCAATCCTTTAAAATTACATGAATGTGGTTTAAAAAATGGGATTCTACTAAAGAAAATGAACTTTGATCTAAAATCAAAGGGCATGAATTTTATCATTTAAAGACTAGGTCTTGATGAGTTTAACTGAGGCTCAAAGTGTATCACAACTCATAAAGTGTGGAGTATAATTTCTTATGATGGAACTAATTTTTTTTTAAAACTTTAATAAAACACAAATAAAACTAATGTTTGACTCTTTTATAATAATGGAAGGAGAATGTATCACAGAATTAAATGTAATATTAACTAAAATTTTTAATGATGATTCTTATTTAGTAATTCCTATTCTGAAATCTGATCATGCTCTACGAGTTCTAATAATTGTACTATCAAAATTGAGAGAAATATTAGCTACTGTATGTTAGTCGACTCATATTAAGGATCTTAAGATAGAATATATTATATGGATTGTTATGATGTATGAGCCAAAGGTGAAAGAAGAGTTTTGTGGCCATATTTTTATCAAAAAGGATAATTATTCTTCAATATTTTTTATTTAAAAATGTTTCGTTAAATATAAAGAGAATTATTTATCTAATTCATCTAATTAATAATATTCAAGCTGTTAAAAATCTGAAGATGAAATTTCTTAGTTTCCATAAAATTTGAAAATTCTCCACAACCAATGAAAAGGTTTTAGGAAATCCTTCAATAATTATAATTTTTTTATAGAATCTCAAAAAATTTGGATTATATGAATGAAAAAATATAGGACATGGAAAGTCCAACTACCCTTACCTAAAAGATAAGAAAAATTATAAAAATAAATTCTTTAATAAATTTCATCATAAGAAATAAAATAAATATATCAAAGAAACTTGGAGTGACTCAGAATATTGAAATAGTGATTCATTTACTTGTTCAGATGTTGAAAAATCTAACATGAAGGCTATTGTGTTCTTTATGTCTTATAAATATGAGGTAGAACCTACCAAATGAAGTAAGTGGAGGAAAAAAGAAAATAAAAACACATGTTAATGAACGTTACCTCTTCTTCATGTAACCTCCTTTGGTTTTCACAAAAAACATTCATAGGTTAGATTTATGATGAAAACAAGGATTATAATATGAGTTTTCAGAAGTGTTAAATTTATTTTTTTAAATTATTTCCCAAACAAAAAGGGTGTGAGGGTTTTAAGAAGGGAGGAGAGGGGGTAACCTCTCATAAGTGTGGTGATTGGTATAACATTAATTTTTGAAAAGGAAAAGTTTTACCCTTGTTTTTAACACTAAAAAGTGTGAAAAATCAGTTTTATAAATCTATATACATATTAGAGTAAAAATATTTCTATATAGTAGATTTTATGTAGGGGTTTAGGTCATTTTAACCCTTATCTTCCATGGAAAATAAATTTAACTTTTTTTTACAATTCATTATGGTAAAAAATTAATTTTACCAAATTTGAAAATATAAATTATTATAATTTAAAATATTGAATAAAAATTTCTATATTACGTTCCTATAAATTGAAAATTTTAATTAAAAATTAATCCCACTAATGATATGAGAAAATAGTTTTTCAATGAGAAAATGTTCAAGAGTTTATAAAGTGTTTTTTTATAAAAACTAAATATTAAAATGAATCAAATGATCAAAATTGGATTAATAGATATATATTTGAACAATTTTTCTTTTAAAACAAATTCTATATATAATTTATCGATATAAATAATTTAAACAATAGGTACTTTTCTACTAAAATTTTGTATTTTTTACTATTCATGAAAAAAGTGAACATTTCAAAAAAAATCTCAAAAATTCATCATAAGGTAATTTTTATATTATTATGTCTAAAATTATTTAAATTTTATCAAATTAATTTTCTATAATTAGTAATAATTAATTTTAAATTACTTGGGTAAATATTGATTAAACTGTCATTTATAAAAAATATAATTTTTTAGAAAACATTTATTTTTATTTTAAATTATTCTAATTTTATTTATAATATATAGATAATCATAATTTACATAATTTTTTAGTAATATTTATACCCCCAATTTAATGGTCATGTTATAATGGTATAATATATTATGGTTTATTTCAACTTTGGGATGCGTGTTCCACAAAACGTCGATATGATTAAATTTAAAGAAATTTATTTCATGGATTTTTTAAGATCGATGTTCCATGTCATGTACACTATAAAAAACAATGTTATTCATATAAACTTTAGGGGTGTTACATTTTTTCCACCTTAAATTAACTATTTCCTAATAATTTTAACTTGATCTCTGAAATCAAGGGTTTGATATTTAAAAATACCACTATTAGAATACTCAAATCGTAATATGGTTAATAAAATATCCTCTTAATAAAAGACAAAGAGAACTAAAATAGTCATATGGAATAATACATAACTATTTTTCCAAATAAGATAAAATTGGTGGAAATATAAGATATGGACATAGAAGAAAAGCATAAATAATTATAGAGAGTGGTAGAGATCACTAATCATAAGAAAGTGAATAATAAATGGAATGTTAAAGAACTCAAACCCTTTATTAAATAATTATTTAAAAGACCATATGAGTCATTGGATTTCATGGAATTCAAATAAATTTATTGTTTCAAGATCATTTTCTTAATGTTTGGGATTTCCTTTACAATCTTAGAATATACAAATATATATTTAGTTGATACTTTTATATTTCATACAAAATATTTCATATTATGGATACGATTTAATCAATTTAAAATTTTTCTCTTAATAAAAGAAATAGATATCTAAAAATTATATTTTTTCCTAAAGCACTATTAATCATTTTTAACAGATTGTTATATACAAAAAAGAGCGAAAAATCTTATATGTCTATAATTATTTTATAAATCCAATACTATTAGAAAAATATATCCAATATTATATCTTAATCCCTAATCCTCAACAATAACACCACCATTTCATCATTAACATTTATTTTTCAAATAATTTTACTAAAAATAATGAAATATTAAACATGAAATCATATAGTATAGTGGTAGGTGTTAAAACCTTATCATCCTTTGGTCCAGGGTTTGATCCCCATAGACTTTCCAGATGTGATGGGTTTTCAACTGTCTTATGGGTTGAGATTTTTCTAAAACTATATTAATATATTTCCTATAGAGTTACAAAAAAATATGAGGTATATGCTTTAAATAAATTAATAATTTTAAAAAAACTATTAATGTTTTCAAGAAAACTTATTTTTTCCACAATAACTAACAATCTTATTTGATTATTGTTACAATGTCATTAATGATCATATTAAACCTAGAGGTTATCAAAATTTTTAAAGTTAAGCCTATAAAATATCAAGGAATTATTTCCCAAAAAAAAAATTAACTAAAACATATACTATATTACTATGTTTTATTTCCATATATTTCTCCCAAAATATCCTTAATCGTGGTATAATATAATCACGTAAAATCTAAAAGGGGTGTTTAAAACATGGATCTTTTGATTAATCTTAATCTCAAAATCCCATGATGGTATCTATAAATATTGAATTAATTGAGACACATATTATTCTTAAATTTAACACAATCCATAGATGTTTCATGATTCTAATAACCAAAATACCATTGATAAAACACCCATATAATTTAATTATTGAATGAAAACACATAAATAATACATCCATTTTATTTCAAAATTGGTCCTTCAATGGTCTAGGGGTTAATGTTTAGAATAGGGAATGAAATCATATAATTTCAAATTTCTCCACATTTAAGACAACAAACTATAAATGTATCCCTTGAATGATACTGAATTCCTTTCATTGTACTATTTATTTTTCCTCAATAATTCATTACTTTATTCCCTTGTTTTCCACTCATTAAAAATTATACTATTCTTTTGAGACACCTTATTTTCAATCCAAGAGATATTAGGTTTAGCCTTGGTTATTCATCCTCATTATATATTCAAATCCTTTATAATGGTTTGTAAATAAAATGTGAATTATCTTAAGCATATCCCCAGGGAGTATTAGACCAAGTTCGTAATAAGGCCCATTCTCATGCACCGAGTGATTATCATGTCAGTCATATTTCACCCTTTTCATAGTTATTACCCTTAGGTATATCTTTTCCAGAACCACATCCAAT
Organism: Viscum album; assembly: GCA_963277665.1. Classification (NCBI taxonomy): domain Eukaryota; kingdom Viridiplantae; phylum Streptophyta; class Magnoliopsida; order Santalales; family Viscaceae; genus Viscum; species Viscum album. The sequence continues at coordinate 876,596,144 of OY728119.1, read as the reverse complement.
TGTAGTATCCATGTGTGGATGTATTTATAGTTAAAACCATAGAATATTTACCTTACCAAGACTTTAGGATGTTCTTCTACACTTATCCTTTATCACAGGGTTATGTTCCACAATCTTAGTTTTTATTAATATAATTCACAAGGTTTTTAATAAACTTCTATTGATTCAAACTATAGTGACCCCTATCCCATTAACTCTAAGCCAATATCTTCTTTATTAAAATTGGATTAAGATACTAGGAATTACATCTCAAAGGACTGGATAGTTTAATAGTCTTAAAAGACTAGATACATACATGATTTCCATTTTACATTTAGAAACAAAAAATATAACATATTTTTTTATGAATATAGTTATTCCCTCTAGAATATCCTTTCAAATCATTTATAGTACTCTTCTTGGATCCCTATGAAAGGAAAGAAAATATGGGTGATCTCAAATGCTCAGTAATGGTTAAGTACATCATAATTTATCATTAATCAATACAAAATAATCAATATGACATTGTAAATAACAAAAAATACCTTCCATTTAATCAATATATTGGATATTATAGTTTGCTAAGACATATTAAATATGGAAAGTTAAATAAATAAAAATAAATTCAATTTAATCAATAACTTGAATATCATAATTGGATAATGGATAATCAATATGGCACGGTAAATAACTGAAAAAGCTTGCGATTTAATCAATTAACTACGAATGAAATGAATTAAAAGATAATATTGTTGTGAAAGTGTCATTGATAATAATAATTGAATCCTCAATGAAGGAAATTATTAATTATTAGAGATCGTGATCTCAACCATCATGATACTTCTACCATCAAGATCCTTCCTCAAAAACATTTTAAAACAGATGGTTAAGTGTATACTAGAAACCAATTTAACTAATTCTATCCAAAATATTTATCTCATGAGACTATCGATGCATCAAGGAGCTTTCTATAACATGGCCTCACTCATTTCTGCATGTCGAAATAATTCCTCTTATTTTGAAAAATTGATTTAATTCATGAAAAATATTCCTTTTCATCTAGTATATATATTGGGTAAAGAATACCGATTTATCAATATTTTCCAAGATAATCTGATAACTATTAATTTTTAACACCTTATATAGAAATTATAAACCGTTTAATAAATAAACATATCTATGTAAATAATATTTATATTTAGGGGAAATTTATTGTCCAATGATCATAGGTAAGTGAATATTTCATGGTAAATTTAATGACTACAAAAATGAATCAAGAAAGTGAATCTCAATAATTTAATTGAAAAAAATTATCAAAAAGCATCCATAGAAATAAAAATTATAGTATAAATACAACATATACCCTATGGTGTATATTTAAAATATAGGGTTTTTGTTGTTGATGAATAGAAATACCCCAAGAATATCTTTACAAATATTCTTGAAGAAAATTTCCGTTTAATTTTGAAAATTATTTTAAAACTAAGAGTTAAAAAATTAAATATTATTTTCTTTGAAAACAATCTTTGAAAATCATGAAATATGTTTTAAATAATGTAGTGGCCCTGATGGTAGGTAATTCCATACATTCCATGTTTGTTAAAATAGTGGTTCTTTTCAAATTTTCATTAAAATCCAAATGGTCCTTGTTGGGAAAATGACAGGAATATTCTTTTCAATATTTTTTTGTAAAAATTAAAAATGGGTTGAAATGTCTCAAATAAATCATTTGGATAATGTTAAAAAATTTATTTTTTAGAAGAAATGTTTTTGGAAGAAAACAGATTCTCGATCGAAGAGAGAAATAAAGTATGATTATAGTACTTTTTTATCAATATTTATAAGTAATAAAGATTAGAAATGGTAATATTACATGAATATTTCATGAATTAATAGATGATAATAAAATTTAATGGTTCTATTATATAATTATAAAATAATTTCATTCAATGGAAACTCTATTATAAACGACCCCTGTTAAAATGATATTGTGAAATAAACCCTTACAAAGTTCATAAAATTGATGTTAGAATTATCCAATGAATCAATTATGTGTATCAAATTTAAATCGATAAAATTATAGTTTAAATAAATCATGATATTATAAAAATTATTTATGTATATAATATTAGAACACTGAATACTATAAATAATTAATATAACTCGATGAATCGAAAATGAGTTATGAAATTCTTTACCACTTGGTATGTTTTAATTAAAATACCCTTGGATAAAATAATCCAAATTTAAAAATAAAATACCATGGATTTTTCATTAATCATGATACTACATTTCAAAGTGGAATTATATACACCATATAAAATAAATTAAGTTCATAACGTTACAATATGCCTCAATGAAGGGAAATTAAGACAAAGTCCATGACCTCATACTACCTTTAGGTTGGATGTGATTTAAACTCATATGTAGTGGTTTTAAACAATATTTTAACTTATAATAGAACCATATTAATATTTATAAAATCATATATGATCCTCTTAAAACATATTATCATCCATTATTTAATAATCATTCATTATTTTCATCATTTCAGATAGTAATTGCCTTGTTTTCTCATTTGTGTTTTGTTTGGGAATAACCAAAACTTGAGAATATTATATAGTTCCATAATATCCATGATAACAATAATGAAATTATTATCATATTTATACATCAATTATACTTTTGAGACCAATAATGAATAATTGTTTTGAGAAATTATCTATGTTATGATCATGAGACATTGGTCCATACACATGCATGTGTAATATTTCCATATTTCAGTGATAATTATGAAAAAAGTTAAGTAATATTTTATATTTAAAAAATTATAATAATATGATAAATAACTTATTATTTCTCTAAACACACACACACGCATACACATATTCACAGGGCATTGTAATTAAATGGAGTCACATCTCTTCATGGAGGCGGTAGTCCACACATACACGAATGATGTTATCATCTTTAAGTGATTGAAAATGTAAGATATAAAATGATATATTATCTTATAAGAATGATAAATATATAATTAATATAATCTTTATGTCATATATATGACAAATATTAATTTTATGTTTCCTCATTACCTTCCATGTAAATCGTTAGTGAAAAACGAATTAGATCACTTCGTGAGACGAAGTCCACCGTACACATGAGTGATGATTTCACAAACTATTCGATTGAAGTGGTGATGGTTTAGGTAATTAAATTAAAATAATAAAATATGAGTATATATAATATAATTATTTTATTACATAATCATTGATTAATAATAATTGAATATGGTGGAGTAAGAAATAAAATAAAAATGTTTTTTAAAGAACATTTCATCTTGCACATGAGCCTTAGCCCATTTGGTAAGGACTCCGTAAGTGAATACAAGAGACCATGGATCAAATCCAAGAGGAGGAAGAGTTTTAAGGTTACTGTAGATGGTACTGTATCAGGTACTGTAGTGGGAACTGTACAGTACTGTATCAGGTACTGTAGAGGGAACTGTAGCAGTCACTGTTTGGCATTATAGCAGCCGGGAATATGCCTTCTGTTTAGGCCTTCGGGCCATCGATTTGGTCCCTGAGTCTTTTAAGGCCTTCGATCCACCTAGTACATTGGGTTAGTAAGGCCTTAGGGCCCCCTGAAGGCCTTTGGTCCACCTTTAAGTGCAGATGCAAACCAGCCAACCTATAAGGAACAGGCTCTACAAGGAGGATAAGCGAGGAGCTTTCACCACATCAAAAGCTAAGCAGATTGCAAGTATAAGAGGGTATGGAATCTACCATTGGGAAAATACTATGAATTAATGGGAATTCCTAGCTGAATAGCCAGGCGAAGGTGGAGAGATGATTTCACGATGAAGATGATGGGGGAGAGAAGTTCCAAGTAGCTAGTGTGGGTTGTTTGTAATGTTTGAAGCCTATGGGCAATGAATTCTTCTAAGGCCTATGTGCCACGTGATAATTAAACCTATAGGCCTTGTTAGGGTTCCAAATCACCCCTTGAAATGTGTATTATCAAAAATCAATAAAAAATGAAGGCCTTCAGGCCATTAGAGGAAAGAACGTTTCATCTTCTTCATGTAAGTTTGTTTGGTTTGCACGAAAATAATTCCTAGATTGGATTTATTAAAAAAATAATTTTTATAAAATAAAGGTATACAATTTTTTAAGTTATTTTTTTATGTAATGTTAGAAAAAATGTGTGAGAATGTGTGAAGAAGATAAGAGAGTAGGTGGCCTTTTATAAGTTAGGTGACTTTCACACTTTTAATTTTTGAAAACAAAAAGGTATACAAGTGGTTTTCAAAATTAAAATTGCTTAAAGTAGATTATTATTTATAATTATAAATTATAGGGTCTAATATGTATATAAAATATATATTAGAAAAGTTTTTTGTTCATTTCAACCCTTATCAATTTATTTTAATGCCTGATAAATCCATTTTAGCATTAACCGCTGTAAATAATTTTTATTATTTTTAGAATTAATTATCTTAAAAAATAATGTTTAACCTATTTGATAATATAAATTATTATAATTCAAAATATTGATTCAAAAATTTCAAATTTCATTAAAATATATATCAAAACATAATTTTAAATTAAACCCGCATACACGATGAGAAAATGAGTTTTCAATGAAAAATGTTTAAAAGTTTACAAAGTTTCTAAAAAAATTCAATATGAAAATGATTCAAATGGATTAATTTTTTAAAACATATATATATGTATATAATTTAAATAATTTCACTTTAAAACTAATTTAAAATATAATTTATTCTTATAAAAAGTTTAAACCAAATGGAAGTTTTCAAATAAAATTCAGTATTTTTCACTATTCATCAAAAAATGAAGCATTTTAGAAAAGTACCAAATATCTAAACTAATATAATTGTGATATTATTATTTTAAAAATGATTTTCATTTTATTAAATAGAATTTCTAAAATTGATAAAAATTAATTTTAATTTCTTCCCTCAAAGATTGACTAAACCATCTTTCAGAAAAAATAGAGTTTTCAAAAAAATTCCTTTTCCTTATATTGAGTATTATTTTATTTATAATTAATAGATAATCATATTTTTCATAATTTAAAATGTACTATTCATTCCCACCAATTTAATGGTTAGGTTATACTCGTATACTATATTATGGTTCATTTGGACTCGGGCTTCTTGTTCCAGTAACTATTGAAGTAATTAAATTTTAAGAAATACATTTTGTGGGTTGTTTATGTTCGATGTTTCATCTAACATAAAATATCTAAAAAAATGTTATTATTTTAAAATCTTGGGGTTTTATACTCAAACATAGTAGGTACTTTCATAGTTTTTCTCTATAGAAACATTTACCTCTTTGGTCTAATTAATAAGTCAAAGTAGATACCGCCCAAGTTGAGGGGGAAAATTATTGAGAAATTATTGTTATTTAAAGACTATAAGAAGTGGACTGAAGACAATCAATGGAATATCCTCTAGATGATTTATCCCTAGCTGAAAGAAGAAGAGAAATATTTTTTATTTCTAATGAAATTATACATGAAGATATTTATATTATTGAGGAAGTCGATAATAGTGGTGAATCAGGGGTGAATCTGTATTTGGTTGAGACACCTAATGTTGATACTGTCTCTCCTAAAATATGTGAGGATGAAAATCCTAAAAGAAAATTTCTAGTTAATTTTTTACCAATTTCTTTAACATGATATAGATTTTATGTGGAAAAAATAATGATGTTTCTGTTGGTCTAGGAGAACAAAGGTCTATTACTAATTTTGATAGTGAACTTATTTTCTTTTAGGTTTAGAGAGTCCTTGATGCTGAAAGGATAATAAAAATGAAGTTGATTTTTTTTTCGAAGTTATTTTATTAGATTAGAAGAAAATAAAGAATTATATTAAGGTGATATTAAATTATACTCTAATAGTAAAAAGAGATTATTTTATCTCAAACCTCTCTCTTAAAAGAAAAATAGAGAAGTCATATCTCTTATTCAATTTGAATATGAGAATAGTATCACTAATGTGAAAACTATTTAAGTTCTAAAATTTTCTAAACGAATTTGATGAAAATATAATGAGATAATACCCAAATTTTGTTATTTAAAATGCTGCTTCACTAAATCTATGTTTTAAGTTTAGAATATTAGGGAGAAGTTAGTTTAAATGGATGATTTGAACTCTTTGAAGAAGATGTTTGTATCCCAAATTTAGTACACCAAAATAATACCTATAGATTAACCAAATCTTGGCTCTAAGATAGATTTTCAAGGTCTAATAATAATTCTACAACTATATTAATATGAAACTAATGGAGCCCCAAATTTTAGAAAATGAATTCTAGGATCACAAGCTCAAGTTGTTTTGGTAGATAAGCTAGAAGTAGTCTCTCTTGGAATTGATTCTATTGCTACAAGAACTACCTCTATGTAGTGTAATATTGTTTCTACTAAAAACATGTAAGCGATGAAGAGGGATATTCCTTCCCACATTCAAAGTGTTCTTTGTATTCAGAAAATTACACTCTATATTATTGATAAGACCATGAAATAATTGGGATGTTTTTTTCAGGAAAATGTTTCTTTAATAAAAGATATTCTTTCCAAGACTATGAAGGACACACATTTTATTATAACTACACTTAGAAAGATGTATAGTTCATGTTCTAGTAAATTTTATTATCTATAAGATATGTTTAATTAAATTCTTTTGTTTTTTGTCTATATCAGTATTACAACTCTTTATTATCTAAATAAGTCGATTTGATGAGCGAACATAGAGTTGTACAGTTAAAAAGAATAAGGAGGTTGTTGTGGATTCTTCTCATTTGGCCTTTTTAGTTTTATATATCCCTAAAAATAGTGTTTTATATATCTCAAATTATTTAATGGATATGTTGAAGTGGTTTATGAGTAGTTGTTCTATAATGTCTGATCTTTAGAGCTGTATCAACAACTTCAAAAAAATTGATATATTTTATAGCTCTTATAGAGTCCAATCAAATGATATAAAAAATGGGTTTGATATATGAATTGATTCGATATTTTAATTATGTGGTAGGAACTAACTTGGGGATACTATTCCATATATCTATTATTCTTCTTGTTAGTGCCTAAAAATAGTATTTGATCCTTCTTCCATATATGGGAATGTAAGTTAGAATATTCTCCCAAAATTTTCAACCCCTACTTTTTCTCCTTCTACCTCTTCAAAGTATCTTTTTTAATCTTAAAGATATGTATGAAATAACCAAATTTGAGGTTTAATTTTCTAGAATTCAGGTTACTACCTCCAAGACTATTCCACATGATAGAGTTAGAATCTTAGAATAATGTAGTTATGATATCTCTATTGGTAATAGTTTTCTAGAAAGTGAAACATCTCCTTTACATACCTATTCATTACCACTATCTGGTCTCAATCCTTCAAGAAGCCTCCACCTAATAATCACCCACTAGATATTCTAATGAAAGACTTATTTCCTTATATATTTTATTTTATTAATAGTGTTCCATGGTATTTTCTTATGATTAATTGTTCATTGAATTTATGAATTATTATTTTTTGAATTTTTTTAATGTCCATTATAACTCTTATTCATTTCATTAATTTATATTAAAATGATTTATACTTGTTGATTTTCTATATTAAATGAGTTTCATCTATAATTTTACCATAATTTTTTGATATCTCAAAAGGGTGAGTATTTATAGAAGTGTTTATGAGAAAAAAAAAATTTATTTTAATTTTTTTACAAATTAGTTTGTAATATATTATCGTTTTTTTGTTTTTGTATTCATCAAGGGGGGACAGTTTTAAAAATGGATGTTGATCCACCATATCTCATAAGCTCATATATATTTTGATGCTAAAAAAATCTCATTTGTTTTACTAATATGTTTATCTTAAATAGATTAGGATCATATCTCTTGATTATTTACATATTCATAACTCATTTGAATGATTTAAGTTTCTATAAAAAACAATACACTAGTACTTTGTCTTACAATACATTCAAAGTTAAGGAAATTATTCAACATTGTTGGATTTAAAATTATCAAAAATTCATTTCTCTTATGTGGTAAGGAATTATCTTACGTATAGTCTCATTGTCCATTCTAAAATTTGTTTTGCACTAAAGGAATCTATCTTACAAAAGGCCAGAGTAAATGAATTCTCTTTTATAAAATGTAAATTATCTTATGGAATAGATGAATTATATTATTGAAATAATTTTTACTTAGAAATATAAAGTAAATTTATTTTTATCAAATTCATTTCTCTCAAACGGATCTTGATTTATTTTATGAAAAATATCTTTGTAAGTAATTGATCTTTCACACTAACAAAGTCAAATTAGAGGATAAATCGTTTATCTTATTGAAGTTATTTTATATTATGATGATATAATTATCTTACAAGAATTGTACTTCCAGAATTTTTACCTTATGTGGATAAAATTTTCTTATGAAGGAATAATTTTCATCCACAGATTTAGAGAATTGATCGGATATTATCTTTACAATTACCTTATATTTGGAAAGTGAAAATATTCTTTTATGTGTATTTTTAAATAAGTTTTCTATAATGACCCATAATTTACATAAATTGTCATTACTTCATATTTGAAGAAAACTTATTACAACATATAACAAAACCATGAAAGGACCGTATAGGTATAATGTCTTTAGAAACTGGGAAACATAAACAACTGCTTCATAAAATCAAACTACATTGTATCCTGTTTATTTCATCATATCTAGAGTCCCTTATTGGCATATCCTACTTAATATCCTTCTTTCTGAACTGGGGAAAGGAAAACATACAAAAGGTTGAGCTCAAATGCTCAGTAAGGGTATGTAACACCCCGAGCTTCCACGATACGCTTCTCATTCAATAATGCAATGGCTTGCATTGTATGCAACTTCGAGTTCTAAAACACAACGACTAATCAAAGTAGCCGTTATGAATAGTAATAACCACTTTTTAAAATTATAGAAATTTTATATTTCAAAATGGACTTCATTTTTGGATTTGGAATATCGAAATTAGCCTATGTTGAATTTTTGGTATTTTTCTGAGAACTTCTAATTTATTATGAATAGTGAAAAATACTTAAAAAAAACTTTTTTAATCAAAATAATTTATAGTGATAAATTATACTATTTAGTGGTTTTAAAGTATAATTGGAATATATTTTTACCATTTTATCCAATGGTGGTCATTATAATTAATTTAATATTGAAATTGGACATAAACAATTGCCAATCTTTTGATATAAATTGTTTTTTAAAAACACGCTATTTGTTGTGACAGCGGGAATTAATTATAAAATTAATTAATGAAACTTATATGTTTGGAATTTTGTAAAATAGACATCATTTTTGAATTCAGAATATCAATTATAGCTTAGGGTGAAATTTTGGCATTGTTCTGAAAAACTTCAATTTTTGATGAATAGTGAGACCACTAAGTGGTAGTTAAATAACTGATTTTTTTGTTTAAATGAAATATTACCACTTTTGTGGTTTTATTTTCAAAAATCCGACATACATGGTTGTCATTAAGAAGTAAAATGTGGTTCAATGAGATTAAAATAATTTTTGGTTAATAGTAACTTTTAAGTTCTTAATCGCGATTAGAGGTAATTAGTGTAGTTTAAGGTAAAAATAATGTTTTAATAATATGAGATGAGCTTGAAACATGTACTACTCTCATTGGATGTGCCATGGACGACCAAGAAAATCCATGGGTCATCTTGGGGACCCCATGGAGCCACTTTAGCTGGAAAATGACATAAATACCTTTTATTTAACGTTAAAGTAAAAAATGACACAAACATGAAATGTTTTACTAAAACAATTTTTACATGGGGTTATACAAGTCAATTTTTTTACTATAAATAGTCATTGGAAATATAAAAAGATTTCATACATCATAGTATTTTTTTTATAATTTTTAGACATCAAATAAATTAAATTAATTATGACATCATTATGATGCAGCGATGACCTCATTATTTAACGATTTTAATAAAATGAAAAGATAATGTACAATCCAAGGCTTAAACTTGTCCAAAGACTATTGGATGGGTATATTTCGAACCCTTATCACCATAGACACGAATTATATAAGTGTGGAACCTTTATAATCCGAAAATCATTGTATAATAATGTAAAATTTCCCTACCTTCCAAGAGTGCCTCTCCTCTCCACTTATAAAAGGCCCCCACCTCTACCGCCTCATTCCCACTTTCAAGGAATTTGGCTCGGCCAACCTCTGCCCAAATACTCTCCCAACTTCCCTCCCTTACTCCTAGAAGCCTCACATTGGGCAGACATCTTCCCAAGGAAGCCTTTGGGTCAAATCAAAAGAGTTACCCGATTTTAAGGTAATGTCTTCTCTTGTGTTCTTTTATATTATTTTTATTCTCCAACCACATAAACTCTTTTTATTCATTTATTTTGTAACAACACCAGTATCCTCAATATACTAGGATGTTGTTATAAGAATTATTCAAGCTACACTTATACACACCTATATCTAATGGTTAAAGAACATACGGTTTCTGTGGATGGCGAATTTCTGCCTCACGAAACGATGATTGTTCAACACTCATATAACACCTTCAAAGGTGGCCATTAAGATGTCACTATATTTATATATGATATATAATATGTTTATGTTTTAGTTATGCTTCTGTATTTCTCATTTATGGCATACTTTATTATTTCCATTATGGGTAAACGCGATAATTTCATTTTATGAAGTGCGGACTACCACCCCCTCAAAGTGATTTGAGTCGTTAATGCCATATGTGGGATGTATAAAGGATGGAGTAAATGGTATTATACACTATATTATACTGGAATTATATTATACATTTATATCATTATGATTTCATTCCATTAAATACGAAATAGAAGTGAAAGTAGCGTTCATGCGTACGTACGGCTTACCGTCTCCATGAACGGTGCATTTCATTTCTTACCTCTAAATGTTACGTAATATTATAAATGAATGTATATACTGGATATATATGATATATATGACATCTAAATAATGAATATAATTCTGGAGATAATGGATATTCTACCACATAAACAACTTGTAATTATAAGAAGTTTATTGTTGACTCAAGTACCAAAGATCGACAAAACGACCGTTATTAACTTAAATAATTACATAATGTTCATATCATTGTAATAAGTGATATAAAAAGGATAATGAAATTGAAAATGGTTCTTAATAAGGTATATATTAACTCTAGTTTATTATTCAGGAGGTTAAAGAACGGTTGAGTCAAGTTAGACACGAGGTAAGGGAACTTCTTAACCCAATTTCAATTCTTTGGGTTAATATCCTACATTCAAATTATGTCATGATATTATTATGTCCTATCTTGATTTTGTACTTTCTTTATGTGTACTTATAGTGAATACACATAATAGATCTATTTTATTTTAAAAATGATCTTTTTAAGGATTTCGTCTCAATCTCCTTTCATTGAGGCATATTTGGTTTTATACACAACTTTCTTTTATATGGTGTATAAACCCCTTTCACTTTTACGTTTATTCAAAAGGAATATTTTTTATATGAAGCGTTTTACTAAATGACAAAAAGGGAATGTTTTTATTTCTGTACATATGCGGTGACAATGACTTCTCCGCCACCGTGACCATTATTTGAGTTTCGACTTCCTCTACAAGCCATCACTTTTTTTAATGAAAAATAAATACAAAGTTTTAACTTTCTTTTATTTTGGTATTGAAAATGGTTTTGAAAGCATTTTTATTATATCAATGTGTTGTATTGATATCTTGTGATTGAAATGTGGAAATGTTATGTTTCCTGTATGCATGTTTTATGTGATACGATTATGTTATGGTTTATGAAATGTTTAAACCTATTCATATGAGAAATGCATTGGACTTAATAAGTGACGGGTGGAGCCCGCTATAGCTCCTCGATGCATCGGCAGGTCTCATGAGACAAACTACTGTCTTGGCACGAGGCCTTGACAAAATATTATTCGTGGTCTTGGCATGAGGCCTTGGCTACGTGGTTATGATAATCTGGCATTATGCATTCCATCATTATGAAAGTGGTTATTGATATTGCATGTGATTATTCGACCAATAGAATATCCATGTGAATAAGTAAATAGAATTATCTCATTTTACTTTTGCCATATTATGTTGAATTCCATGTTTAAAAGGCTTTTGTTTTAGTTATACACTGCCTTAAATGTTAATGTTTATTTATGAAAGATTCTGCAATATTGTTATCCTTACTGAGCATCTGAGCTCACCCCTTTCAATGTTTTAATATTTTCCCGGATGTAATTAAGTATTTTATGAATGACCTGCAGGGATTCTCATAAGAGGATATGAGTGTGGTCTATGGAGACTTTGTTATTGTAGTTTTTCTCTTTATGATGTAATGTAACGTTTATGAATGTATCTAATGTTTCCAAGGCTACTAAACTAATCGGTCTTTCGAGACTTGATCTTTTGTGATCATGCCAATGTTACGAAGTAATGCACCGACTCCGGGTAGCTAGGGTCGGGGCATTACGGTTGGTATCAGAGGCAGTTTAGTACTAACCTTGGAAGCTAGATTTAGATAAACTCTGATTAGAGCGCATAGCCCGAAGATAGACTTTGATGATTAGTATAGAAAAACTTCCTAGAATTTTGGTATTATAGAGATTTTGTGAGTTTTCCGAGCAATACATCCCTGTCTGGATACGAGCAGAGAGAGGCAGCTCTGGCAAAGATGTACCTAGGGGTAAAACCTAAAAACACCGCTTTGAGCTAGACTCGAACGGTAACTGGTGCATGACAACGGGCCTTGCTTCACTCTTGGTTATGACACTCCCAGGGGATATGCTTAGGATAATTCTCGTTTTCTTTACAAACCACTATGAATGGTTATGAGTATATACTTCCTTAAAGAAAACTTTTTTTTATGATTATGGATTATATCCATAAATAGTTCAATTAGTGTTAAGTGTTTTACAAGTACGGAATTATGTATTTTGATTCATAAACTAATCTAGTTTATGCCATTGTTTATAAATGGCGCCTAGTGGAAGGAATAGAAACCATATCAATGCACGCACTCCGTGTAGGGATTTCCCTCCTGCTCAAGATAATTATTGTGAAGTTGGAGATACAACTGGTGCTGATCAACTTATTACCATACTGGGACAACTCACCCAGGTTATGAATAATAACCTTACTCCTATGGAGCACCCTGATCCACAACGTGGAGGATCAATGTTAGAACGCTTCATGAGTCAACAACCGCCAACATTTAATGGGGGTACAAATCCATTAGTAGCTGAGCAATGGATAAACTACTTAGAGAAAATATTCCATGCCTTGGGGAGTAGCGAAAGGTCGAAGGTTGTCATGGCAGTTTACCGCCTCACTGGAGATGCCGATCAGTGGTGGTCGCTGATTCAAAACACAAAGGAATATGATGACGTATCGAATATGGAATGGAGGGAGTTCAAAGAGCATTTCCTAGAAAAATACTGTCCTCGTGACCATCGAGCAGATATGGAAGGAAATTTTTTGAGTCTGAGACAAAAGGAGGATGAGAATGTTGCAAAGTATGAGGTCAACTTTACAAGGTTTGCGAGGCATGCTGCAGATTATATACGTAACCCAAGAAGTAAGATTGATCATTTATTTGATGGGTTAAAACCATTTCTCCGTCGAGCATTAGTCTCACAAACCTTCTCGTCATACGAAGATATTGTCTCGTGTTCTATCATGACAGAAAAGGAATTCTCTAAGTCTTATGACAACAAAGTAAAGCAAGAGAAGAAGAGAACGGTGGAACAAGAGACAGATAAATGGAAAAAGGGAAAGAAGGATTTTCCATTATGTGATAATTGTGGGAAGAATCACCCTGGTACGTGCCTAAAAGGAATGGGTGTTTGTTATAAATGTAGAGAAAAAGGTCACCAGGCGCGTGATTGCAATGGAAAGAAAGAGGCTATCAATGTTGAATGCTACAATTGTAGAGAAACGGGGCATTATGCAATTGAATTTCCTAAGAGTCAAGGAAACTTACCTCGAAAAAGGCCAAGGGATCAAGGCCAATCTTATGTTGCGACTACAGTTGAAGCGGAATAATTAATGTATTGGTGCTTTTGGACTCAAGGATTATATTCTAGTTATAAGAATAATGTGATATATATAAGGATTTTACTGCAGTACTTTTTGATTTCATTAAGGTTTTAATATGATTAAGGTAATCATATTTTTAGTATGTGACAATAAGAGAAACTTTTCTTTGTTAGGGGAATCTGATGTTACAATTGATTTGGAATTTAGAGACCTTTTAGAGAAAGTCTGGATGAAGGTATTTTGGATAACTATTAAGGTTGGAATGGATTAAGTTGAACCATGGATAGTATTGTGTAAGGTTAAAGAATTTCTGAAGATTATTTTTGGAATATTATAATACTATATTTTTAGGAAAAGGACAACCTGCAGGGTGGGGCATAACCCGTCGCGTCGGACAAGCTGCATGAATCGAACCCACAACCATAGTGCGACAGGCCTTTATTACCTACCACTAGCCTACATGAATTCCCTGGTTATTACAAAATAGTTTTACTAATCTAAATAGTATGTTCTAATATTTTTAACCTTGTACGGTTAGGATAAATATATTATTTTTGAGTTCTATTATCTTTTTGAGTGAAAGATGAGTTTGTGGTATAAATTAGTTGAAGGTTGAAACTCTACTTGTCAAGCATAAATATATATATATACCTATATCTTATTCTATGAATAAATTAATTCTTAAACTTTATTAAAGGGATATTAAAACAAAAAAAAATGTGTTATCCTAACACCTTATGTCTTGTTGAACTGATGATATTTTAAATCAACATAGATTGAAGGCTTTGAGGCCCTCAATTTGACACTTGTTTGTGATTGATGACCTCAATCACTCCCTACAAATATTTAAGTTTTTCCTCCAATTATATGTCTCTAATTTCCACCAATGTTCTCCTAATCGAGATCATAATTGGGTGGTGACTTTTTCATTTCCCTTTCCCTCTTATTAATGCTAAATTTTATTAATCTTATTTCCGATGTGGGTTTTCCAAAAAGGTATTTTCTATTTTCAACCTTTTATTTTCAAAGAAAAAAATTTCAAATTGTGAGGATGCAATTTACTGAAGGAGGGGAGAATGTAACACCCTGAGCTTCCATGATACGCTTCTCATTCAATAATGCAATGGCTTGCATTGTACGCAACTTCGAGTTCTAAAACACAACGACTAATCAAAGTAGCCGTTATGAATAGTAATAACCACCTTTTAAAATTATAGAAATTTTATATTTCAAAATGGTCTTCATTTTTGGATTCGGAATATCGAAATTAGCCTATTTTGAATTTTTGGTATTTTTCTGAGAACTTCTAATTTTTTATGAATAGTGAAAAATACTTAAAAACAACTTTTTTAATCAAAATAATTTATAGAGATAAATTATACTATTTAGTGGTTTTAAAGTATAATTAGAATATATTTTTACCATTTTATCCAATGGTGGTCATTAGAATTAATTTAACATTGAAATTGGACATAAACAATTGTCAATCTTTTGATATAAATTGTTTCTTAAAAACACGCTATTTGTTGTGAAAGCGGGAATTAATTATAAAATTAATTAATGCAACATATATGTTTGTAATTATGTAAAATATAAATCATTTTTGAATTCGGAATATCAATTATAGCTTAGGGTGAAATTTTGGCATTGTTCTGAAAAACTTCAATTTTTGATGAATAGTGAAACCACTAAGTGGTAGTTAAATAACTGATTTTTCGTTTAAATGAAATATTACCACTTCTGTGGTTTAATTTTTAAAAATCCGACATACATGGTTGTCATTAAGAAGAAAAATGTGGTTCAATGAGATTAAAATAATTTTTGGTGAATAGTAACTTTTAAGTTCTTAATCGCGATTAGAGGTAATTAGTGTAGTTTAAGGTAAAAATAATGTTTTAATAATATGAGATGAGCTTGACACATGTCCTACCCTCATTGTATGTGCCATGGCCGACCAAAACAATCCATGGGTCAACTTGAGGACCCCATGGAGCCACTTTAGTTGGAAAATGACATAAATACCTTTTATTTAATGTTAAAGTAAAAAATGACACAAACATGAAATGTTTTACTAAAACAATTTTTACATGGGGTTATACGAGTCATATTTTTGACTATAAATAGTCATTGGAAAGCTAAAAATATTTCCTACATCATAGTAGTTTTTTTATAATTTTTAGACATTAAATAAATTAAATTATTTATGACATCATTATGATGCCGCGATGACCTCATTATTTAACGATTTAAATAAAATGAAAAGATAATGTACAATCCAAGGCTTAAACTTGTCCAAAGACTATTGGATGGGTATATTTAGAACCCTTATCACCTTATCCACGAATTATATAAGTTTGGGACCTTTAGAATCCGAAAATCGTTGTATAATAATGTAAAATTTCCTTACTTTCCAAGAGTGCCCCTCCTCTCCACTTATAAAAGGCCCCCACCTCTACCACCTCATTCACACTTTCAAGACATTTGGATCGGCCAACATCTGCCCAAATACTCTCCCAACTTCCCTCCCTTACTCCTAGAAGCCTCACTTTGGGCATAATTCTTCCCAAGGAATCCTTTGGCTCAAATCAAAAGAGTTACCTGATTTTAAGGTAATGTCTTCTCTTGTGTTCTTTTATTTTATTTTTCTTCTCCAACCCCCTAACCTCTTTTTATTCATTTCTTTTGTAACAACAACAGTATCCTAAATATACTAGGATGTTTTTATAAGAAGGATTCGAGCTACACTTACACACACCTACATCTAATGGTTAAAGAACATACGGTTTATGTGGATGGCGAATTTCTGCCTCACGAAACGATGATTGTTAAACTCTCATATAACACCTTCAAAGATGGCCATTAAGATGTCACTATATTTATATATGATATATAATATGTTTATGTTTTACTTATGCTTCTTTATTTCTCATTTATGGCATACATTAAGATTTCCATTATGGGTAAACGCGATAATTTCATTTTAGGAAGTGCGGACTACCGCCCCCTCAAAGTGATTTGAATCGTTAGTGCCATATGTGGGATGTATAAAGGATGGATTAAATGGTATTATACACTATATTATACTGGAATTATATTATACATTTATATAATTATGATTTCATTCCATTAAATACGAAATAGAAATGAGAGTAGCGTTCATGCGTACGTACGGCTTACCGTCTCCATGAACACTGCATTTCATTTCTTACCTCTAAATGTTACGTAATATTATAAATGAATGTATATACTGGATATATATGAAATATATGACATCTAAATAATGAATATAATTCTGGAGATAATGGATATTCTACCACATAAACAACTTGTAATTATAAGAATTTTATTGTTGACTCAAGTACCAAAGATCGACAAAACGACCATTATTAACTTAAATAATTACATAATGTTCATATAATTGTAATAAGTGATATAAAAAGGATAATGAAATTAAAAATGGTTCTTAATAAGTTATATATTAACTCTAGTTTATTATTCAGGAGGTTAAAGAACAGTTGAGTCAAGTCAGACACGAGGTAAGGGAACTTCTTAACCCAATTTCCATTCTTTGGGTTAATCTCCTACTTTCAAATTATGTCATGATATTATTATGTCCTATCTTGTATTTGTACTTTATTTATGTGTACTTATAGTGAATATACATTATAGATCTATTTTATTTTAAAAATGATCTTTCTAAGGACTTCTCCTCAATCTCCTTTCATTGAGGCATATTTGGTTTTATACACAACTTTCTTTTATACGGTGAATAAACCCCTTTGACTTTTACGTTTATTCAAAAGGAATATTTTTTATATGAAACATTTTACTAAATGAAAAAAACGGAATGTTTTTCTTTCCGTACATATGCGGCGACAACGACTTCTCCACCGCCGTGACCATTATTTGAGTTTCGTCTTCCTCTACAAGCCATCACTTTTTTTAATGAAAAATAAATACAAAGTTTTAACTTTATTTTATTTTGGTATTGAAAATGGTTTTGAAAGTATTTTTATTATATCAATGTGTTGTATTGATATCTTGTGATTGAAATGTGGAAATGTTATGTTTCCATTATGCATGTTTTATGTGATACGATTATGTTATGGTTTATGAAATGTTTAAACCTATTCATATGAGAAATGCATTGGACTTAATAAGTGATGGGTGGAGCCCACTATAGCTCCTCGATGCATCGGCAGGTCTCATGAGACAAACTAGTGTCTTGGCACGAGGCCTTGACAAAATCTTATTTGTGGTCTTGGCACGAGGCCTTGGCTACGTGGTTATGATAGTCTAGCATTATGCATTCCATCATTATGAAAGTGGTTATTGATATTACATGTGATTATTCGACCAGTAGAATATCTATGTGAATAAGTAAATGGAATTATCTCATTTTACTTATGCCATATTACGTTGAAGTTCATGTTTAAAAGGCTTTTGTTTTAGTTATACATTTCCTTAAATGTTAATGTTTATTTATGAAAGCTTCCGCAATATTGTTATCCTTACTGAGCATCTGAGCTCACCCCTTTCAATGTTTTAATATTTTCCAGGATGTGAAGAAGTATTTTATGAGTGACTTGAAGGGATTGTCAGAAGAGGATATGAGTGTGGTCTATAGAGACTTTGTTATTTTAGTTTTTCACTTTATGATGTAATGTAACGTTTATGAATGTATCTAGTGTTTGCAAGGCTACTAAACTAATCGGTCTTTCGAGACTTGATCTTTTGTGATCATGCCAATGTTACGAAGTAATGCACCGACTCCGGGTAGCTGGGGTCGGGGCATTACAGTTGGTATCAGAGGTAGTTTAGTACTAACCTTGGAAGCTAGATTTAGATAAACTCTGATTAGAGCGCATATCCCGAAGATAGACTTTGAGGATTAGTATAGAAAAACTTCCTAGAATTTTGGTATTATAGAGATTTTGTGAGTTTTCCGTGCAATACATCCCTGTCTGGATACGAGAAAGTAGAGGCGGCTCTGGCACAGATGTACCTAGGGGTAAAACCCGAAAACACCGCTTTGAGCTAGACTCGAACGGGAACTGGTGCACGACAACGGGCCTTGCTGCACTCTTGGTTACGACACTCCCGGGGGATAATCTTAGGATAATTCTCGTTTTCTTTACAAACCCCTATGAAGGGTTATGAGTATATACTTTCTCAAAGAAAACTCTTTTTTATTATTATGGATTATATCCATAAATAGTTCAATTAGTGTTAAGTGTTTTACAAGTATGGAATTATGTATTTTGATTTATAAACTAATCTAGTTTATGCCATTTTTTAGAAATGGCGCCTAGTGGAAGGAATGGAAACTGTATCAATGCACGCACTCCGTGTAGGGATTTCCCTCCTGCTCAAGATAATTATTGTGAAGATGGAGATACAACTGGTGCTGATCAACTTATTACCATACTGGGACAACTCACTCAGGTTATGAATAATAACCTTACTCGTATGGAGCACCCTGATCCACAACGTGGAGGGTCAATGTTAGACCGCTTCATGAGGAAAAAACCGCCAACATTTAATGGGGGTAAAAATCAATTAGTAGCTGAGAAATGGATAAACTCCTTAGAGAAAATATTCCATGCCTTGGGGAGTAGCGAAAGGGAGAAGGTTGTCATGGCAGTTTACCACCTCACTGGAGATTCCGATCAGTGGTGGTCGCTGATTCAAAACACAAAGGAATATGATGACGTATCGAATACGGAATAGAGGGAGTTCAAAGAGCTTTTCCTAGAAAAATACTATCCTTGTGACCATCGAGCAGATATGGAAAGACAATTTTTGAGTCTGAGACAAAAGGAGGATGAGAATGTCGCAAAGTATGAGGTCAACTTTACAAGGTTTGCGAGGCATGCTGCAGATTATATACGTAACCCAAGAAGTAAGATTGATTATTTCTTTGATGGGTTAAAACCATTTCTCCGTCGAGCATTAGTCTCACAAACCTTCTCGTCATACGAAGATATTGTCTCGTGTTCTATCAAGAAAGAAAAGGAATTCTCTAAGTCTTATGAATACAAAGTAAAGAAAGAGAAGAAGAGAATGGTGGAATAAGAGGCAGATAAATGGAAAAAGGGAAAGAAGGATTTTCCATTATGTGATAATTGTGGGAAGAATCACCCTGGTTCTTTCCTAAAAGGAATGGGAGTTTGTTATAAATGTAGAGAAAAAGGTCACCAGGCGCGTGATTGCAAGGGAAAGAAAGAGGCTATCAATGTTAAATGCTACAATTGTAGAGAAATGGGGCATTATGCAAATGAATTTCCTAACCGTCAAGGAAACTTACCTTGGAAAAGGCCAAGGGATCAAGGCCAATCTTATGCTGTGACTACAGTTTAAGCGGAATAATTAATGTATTGGTGGTTTTGAACTCAAGGATTATATTCTGGTTATAAGAATAATGTGATATATATAAGGATTTTACTGGAGTACTTTTTTATTTCATTAAGGTTTTAATATGATTAAGGTAATCATATTTTTAGTATGTGACAATAAGAGAAACTTTTCTTTGTTTGGGGAATCTGATGTTGCAATTGATTTTGGAATTTAGAGACCTTTTAGAGAAAGTATGGACGGAGGTATTTTGGATAACTATTAAGGATGGAATGGATTAAGTTGAACCCTGGATAGTGTTGTTTAAGGTTAAAGAATTTCTGAAGATTATTTTTGGAATATTATAATACTATATTTTTAGGAAAAGGACAACCTGCAGGGTGGGGCATAACCCGTCGCGTCGGACAAGCTGCATGAATCGAACCCACAACCATAGTGCGACATGCCTTTATTACCTACCACTAGCCTACATGAAGTCCCTGGTTATTACAAAATAGTTTTACTAATCTAAATGGTATGTTCTAATATTTTGAACCTTGTACGGTTAGGATAAATATATTATTTTTGAGTTCTATTATCTTTTTGATCGAAAGATGAGTTTTTGGTAGAAATTAGTTGAAGGTTGAAACTCTACTTGTCAAGCATAAATATATATATATACCTATATCTTATTCTATGAATAAATTAATTCTTAAACTTTATTAAAGGGATATTAAAACAAAAAAAATGTGTTATCCTAACACCTTATGTCTTGTTGAACTGATGATATTTTAAATCAACATAGATTGAAGGCTTTGAGGCCCTCAATTTGACACTTGTTTGTGATTGATGACCTCAATCACTCCCTACAAATATTTACTTTTTTCCTCCAATTATATGTCTCTAATTGCCACCAATGTTCTCCTAATTGAGATCATAATTGGGTGGTGACTTTTTCATTTCCCTTTCCCTCTTATTAATGCTAAATTTTATTAATCTTATTTCCGATGTGGGTTTTCCACAAAGGTATTTTCTAGTTTCAACCTTTTATTTTTAAAGAAAAAAATTTCAAATTGCGAGGATGCAATTTATTGAAGGACGGGAGAATGTAACACCCTGAGCTTCCATGATACGCTTCTCATTCAATAATGCAATGGCTTGCATTGTACGCAACTTCGAGTTCTAAAACACAGCGACTAATCAAAGTAGCCATTATGAATAGTAATAACCACCTTTTAAAATTATATAAATTTTATATTTCAAAATGTACTTCATTTTTGGATTCAGAATATCGAAATTAGCCTATGTTGAATTTTTGGTATTTTTCTAAGAACTTCTAATTTTTTATGAATAGTGAAAAATACTTAAAAACAACTTTTTTAATCAAAATAATTTATAGTGATAAATTATACTATTTAGTGGTTTTAAAGTATAATTAGAATATATTTTTACCATTTTATCCAATGGTGGTCATTAGAATTTATTTAACATTGAAATTGGACATAAACAATTGCCAATCTTTTGATATAAATTGTTTCTTAAAAACACGCTATTTGTTGTGACAACGGGAATTAATTATAAAATTAATTAATGAAACATATATGTTTGTAATTATGTAAAATAGACATCATTTTTTAATTTGGAATATCAATTATAGCTTAGGGTGAAATTTTGGCATTGTTCTGAAAAACTTCAATTTTTGATGAATAGTGAAACCACTAAGTGGTAGTTAAATAACTGATTTTTCGTTTAAATGAAATATTACCACTTCTGTGGTTTGATTTTTAAAAATCCGACATACATGGTTGTCATTAAGAAGTAAAATGTGGTTCAATGAGATTAAAATAATTTTTGGTGAATAGTAACTTTTAAGTTCTTAATCGCGATTAGAGGTAATTAGTGTAGTTTAAGGTAAAAATAATGTTTTAATAATATGAGATGAGCTTGACACATGTCCTACCCTCATTGGATGTTCCATGGCCGACCAACACAATCCATGGGTCAACTTGGAGACCCCATAGAGCCACTTTAGTTGGAAAATGACATAAATACCTTTTATTTAATGTTAAAGTAAAAAATGACACAAACATGAAATGTTTTACTAAAACAATTTTTACATGGGGTTATACGAGTCATATTTTTGACTATAAATAGTCATTGGAAAGCTAAAAATATTTCCTACATCATAGTAGTTTTTTAATAATTTTTAGACATTAAATAAATTAAATTATTTATGACATCATTATGATGCAGCGATGACCTCATTATTTAACGATTTTAATAAAATGAAAAGATAATGTACAATACAAGGCTTACACTTGTCCAAAGACTATTGGATGGGTATATTTCGAACCCTTATCACCTTATCCACGAATTATATAAGTGTGGGACCTTTAGAATCCGAAAAGCATTGTATAATAATGTAAAATTTCCTTACTTTCCAAGAGTGCCCCTCCTCTCCACTTATAAAAGGCCCCCACCTCTACCACCTCATTCACACTTTCAAGACATTTGGATCGGCCAACATCTGCCCAAATAATCTCCCAACTTCCCTACCTTACTCCTAGAAGCCTCACTTTGGGTAGAATTCATCTCAAGGAATCCTTTGGCTCAAATCAAAAGAGTTACCCGATTTTAAGGTAATGTCTTTTCTTGTGTTCTTTTATTTTATTTTTCTTCTCCAACCCCCTAACCTCTTTTTATTCATTTCTTTTGTAACAAAACCAGTATCCTAAATATACTAGGATGTTTTTATAAGAAGTATTCAAGCTACACTTACACACACCTACATCTAATGGTTAAAGAACATACGGTTTCTGTGGATGGTGAATTTCGGCCTCACGAAACGATGATTGTTCAACTCTCATATAACACCTTCAAAGGTGGCCATTAAGATGTAACTATATTTATATATGATATATAATATGTTTATGTTTTACTTATGCTTCTTTATTTCTCATTTATGGCATACATTAAGATTTCCATTATGGGTAAACGCGATAATTTCATTTTAGGAAGTGCGGACTACCGCCCCCTCAAAGTGATTTGAATCGTTAATGACATATGTGGGATGTATAAAGGATGGAGTAAATGGTATTATACACTATATTATACTGGAATTATATTATACATTTATATCATTATGATTTCATTCCATTAAATACGAAATAGAAATGAGAGTAGCGTTCATGCGTACGTACGGCTTACCGTCTCCATGAACGGTGCATTTCATTTCTTCCCTCTAAATGTTATGTAATATTATAAATGAATGTATATACTGGATATATATGAAATATATGACATCTAAATAATGAATATAATTCTGGAGATAATGGATATTCTACCACATAAACAACTTGTAATTATAAGAAGTTTATTATTGACTCAAGTACCAAAGATCGACAAAACGACCGTTATTAACTTAAATAATTACATAATGTTCATATCATTGTAATAAGTGATATAAAAAGGATAATGAAATTGAAAATGGTTCTTAATAAGGTATATATTAACTCTAGTTTATTATTCAGGAGGTTAAAGAACGGTTGAGTCAAGTCAGACACGAGGTAAGGGAACTTCTTGACCCAATTTCCATTCTTTGGGTTAATCTCCTACTTTCAAATTATGTCATGATATTATTATGTACTATCTTGTATTTGTACTTTCTTTATGTGTACTTATAGTGAATACACATAATAGATCTATTTTATTTTAAAAATGATCTTTTTAAGGACTTCGTCTCAATCTCCTTTCATTGAGGCATATTTGGTTTTATACACAACTTCCTTTTATACGGTGTATAAACCACTTTGAGTTTTACGTTTATTCAAAAGGAATCTTTTTTTATATGAAGCGTTTTACTAAACGACAAAAAGGTAATGTTTTTCTTTTAGTACATATGCGGCGACAACGACTTCTCTGCCGCCGTGACCATTATTTGAGTTTCGACTTCCTCTACAAGCCATCACTTTTTTTAATTAAAAATAAATACAAAGTTTTAACTTTCTTTTAATTTGGTATTGAAAATGGTTTTGAAAGCATTTTTATTATATCAATGTGTTGTATTGATATCTTGTGATTGAAATGTGGAAATGTTATGTTTCCTTTATGCATGTTTTATGTGATACGATTATGTTATGGTTTATGAAATGTTTAAACCTATTCATATGAGAAATGCATTGGACTTAATAAGTGACGGGTGGAGCCCGCTATAGCTCCTCGATGCATCGGCAGGTCTCATGAGACAAACTAGTGTCTTGGCATGAGGCCTTGACAAAATCTTATTTGTGGTCTTGGCACGAGGCCTTGGGTACGTGGTTATGATAGTCTGGCATTATGCATTCCATCATTATGAAAGTGGTTATTAATATTGCATGTGATTATTCGACCAGTAGAATATCCATGTGAATAAGTAAATGGAATTATCTCATTTTACTTTTGCCATATTATGTTGAAGTTCATGTTTAAAAATCTTTTGTTTTAGTTATACATTGCCTTAAATGTTAATGTTTATTTATAAAAGCTTCCGCAATATTGTTATCCTTACTGAGCATCTGAGCTCACCCCTTTCAATGTTTTAATATTTTCCAGGATGTGAAGAAGTATTTTATGAATGATCTGCAGGGATTGTCAGAAGAGGATATGAGTGTGGTCTATGGAGACTTTGTTATTGTAGTTTTTCACTTTATGATGTAATGTAACGTTTATGAATGTATCTAGTGTTTCCAAGGCTACTAAACTAATCGGTCTTTCGAGACTTGATCTTTTGTGATCATGCCAATGTTACGAAGTAATGCACCGACTCCGGGTAGCTGGGGTCGGGGCGTTACAGGGTAAACAAAAGAAATATCAGTCATATCATATTCATAAGAACATAACATTTTGAAAATATTAAACTGCAAAAGAGATCATAATATCATGTCATGGGATAAATAATAGTAATGAAAAGTAATCCCAAATAATCATAACATAAAACATGAAACTTTGTGTCATACACACATAATAATAGAAAATAATTTCATATTAGTCAAGGCTCATTTCCAAGTCCATCATAGAGGACAAAGTCCATTACTGAACCGAGTTCACTCTTCATTCCAGTCCTGTATCATTGAACCGGTTTAACATGTCGTTCCAGCCATGTCTATCTCATGAGATATAAATCTTTACCCAATTCATTGGAGGGAGATATAGGTCCCACCCATATAATAATTAAACCATTCTTATGTGTTCCACAAAATCATAAATCATACATCATAACATAACCCATGTAATAAAAATGGGATTCATAAACATCATGCCATCATAACATAATCCATAAAAGGAAATCATAAAAAAAATTCCATCATAAAATAATGAAATAAATGTAATAATAGGGATATAAATAGAACCCTATATTATCTTAGATGGAAAATAATTTTTATAAAACACTTGAACTCCATTCTTGAGGAAAATATCCTTTCTACTTCAAAAACATTTTTCCTTTCTTAACATGTCATAAAATTTTAAACTAAAAGAAGTTAATTAAAAATAAACTTGAAAAAATGTAAAGGAAGATTCATGGAAATAATTTTTTATGGAATCATAAAAATCCATTCATGCTGTATAAGTTAAAAAAACATTCTTCTCATACTTTGGCCGGAAAAGTCAAAAAGTACCTCGTACGAAAAACGAAAAAAGATTCCTTTCATATCTTTTACTAAAAACTAACCTAAGGGTAAAATTGGATTTAAAAAATTGTATTAGGATAGAAATAATATTACATATTGAGGAAACATGGATGTGGATGATAAAGCACACCCCAGTAAATACTAAAGTTTAAACAATCCCAGATAAAAATGAGATTGTGAGATTTTTCCCTTACCTTAGGTCTGATATGCTTTGTACGTGTCTGAACATCCTGTATAATGATTTAAATAATGTAATTTACTTATTTCAGAATAATACTCATTGTTATGATATCATATATGGTTATATTTGAATCTTCTTAGTAGTAAAATTTCATTCCTACTTGTTATTCAGGTGTTTATTGATTTATGTTCTTATGCATGTTTTGTTGAATAAATTATTATTCCTCATTATAGGATATAAATACATCATTTACAGAATTTTATTAGTGTAATATATATCATGTTAATTCATTAAATTCATTTATATAATCATTATTCAATGAAGATCATATAGAACGAGTCGCATCACATCGTGGAGACGGTAGGTCGTACGTACGCATGAGCGATGATATCATTCCCATGATCGTGGAACTGTATTGAAGTGTATGTATTATATTTAAGAATCAATAACACTTTACAATAATCATATATAGTTATTTATTTACACCATTATACCAATCCAAGTAAGGTGGTGGTGGAAAACATATTACACCATGACGTGAAGACGGTATTCCGTACGTACGCATGCGCGGGGATTTTGTTTACCGTAGGATGGATAAGAGCTGAAATATGGTTGTTTCATATTTATAATAACATATCATTATATTAGGGATAATTATGTTAATATTTCATAATGAAACAACTAAAGAAGAGGGAGTATAAGAAGAATGGAACTTGAAGAAAACAGTAGAAGGTATTACCTCTTTCTCGAAGTGCCTCCTTTAAACTTTCTATTAGGGCACTAGATATGGTCTTTTGAGAAGACCAGTACCTCTAGTAGGTTTATAAAGAAGTGGGTAAGTGAAATGGGCAGGGGTTGGCCGAGCTTGATGTCTCAAAGCGGTGTGAGGAGGAGAGGGAGGAGGTGGCCTTTTATAAGGGAGGAGAGGGGCACCTTTAGAAAGTGTGAAAATATTATTTTATTATAAACTTATATTCAGTTTCAAGAGGTCCAAAACATATTAATGTCAAAGATAAGATAAGTCATATTCGAAATAAAATCATCCAATAGGAATTGGATAGGTTTTGTATAATATTTTAATCATTATAATCTTATTTATTTGAATCATTTATTAATGAGGTAAATACTTCATCATTATTGTGTCATAAATAATTTAATTTATTTGGTGTCTAAAAATTATAAAAAATATATCATCATATAGGAAATCTTTTTAGATTTACAATGAATATTCATAGTTAAAAATATACTTTATATAACCCCTTATAACAATTAATTACTAAAATATTTTTGTTTATTTCAATTTTGTCTTTGCATTAAATTAATTAATCCAAATTGTCATTATCACTACCAAGTGGCTCAATGGGGTCCCAAAATCGACCCAAGGATGCCCATGGTCGGAACATAGTCATACAATAAGGTTAGGACAAGTGTCAAGGTGATTTTGAATTATTATAATATTCTTTTAACCCGAAATTACCCTATTTACCTTTAACCGCAGTAAATAAAAATTACCGTAGTTACTATTCATACTAAAAATAATAAAAGTAAAAATATATTCTATTTATACTTTAAAACCATTCAATATTATAATTTAACCATAAAAATTATTGCGATGAAAAATGTTGTTTTTAATTAAAATAGAGCGTGTTTTTACTATTCATCAAAATATGAAAGTTACCAGAATAATATGAAACATTTATCCAAAGTAAATTTTTATATCCTGATTTCAAAGAAGAATTTTATTTTTTCAAATTGAACTTATAAACATGTCAAAAACTATATTTAAAATGGGTGCGCTATCAAAAGGTGGTAAAACTATATTTTTTGAAAAATACTTCTTTTATCCAAAAAACTGATTTTGTTTTCATACCTCATTCTAGAAAATGTGAAAGATGAATTATAATGTTATAAAATTCAAAATTCAGTTAATACTATTCATAACGGCTAGTTTACAATATAATAATATATCATTATTTAGTGAAACTCGGTATTGCGTACTACACACGCTATCGAAGAAGGTCATGATTACGTGTAATGCAAGACAAGCTAGTGTTGTGTGTAGTGAAATATTTCTATGCATATAACATAATACATAAAAAAAATATACTTCTCATAAAATATCAGGGTGTTACATTCTACCCCCCTTAAAATGAATTTCGCCCTTGAAATTCGTCACTTCGTAAAAAATAGATGAGGATACCTCTCCCTCATCATATCCTCAAGCTCCCATTTGGCTTCTTCTAATTGGTGGTTCCTCCATAATACTTTCACCAAGAGAGTGGCCTTGTTCCATAGGAATTTTTCGCTACGATCCAGAATCTCTATCGGTTGTTCTTCATAAGAAAGATCTTGCTCCAACGGTATGACTTCTGAGCTGAGTACATGTGAAGGATCGGGTATGTACTTTCTCAGGAGAGATACATGGAACACATCATGAACTTGAGAGAGATTCAGTGGAAGTGTCAATCGGTAAGCTACCTTCCCAACACAATCCAGTATTTCAAAAGAACCAATATACCTAGGGCTCAACTTTCCCTTCTTTCCAAATCTCATTACTCTCTTGCAAGGAGATATTCGTATGAACACTTTATGACCCACTTCAAACTCTAGGTATTTTCTTCGGTTGTCGGCATAACCTTCTTGTCGACTCTGAGCTGCTCTTATGTGTTGTTGAGTAGATCAGACTTTTTCTGCCATATCATCAACAAGATCAGGTCTTAATAGCTTTCATTCCCCAACTTCATCCCAGCAAGTTGGAGTTCTGCATTTCTTTCCATAGAGAGCTTCATAAGGAGCCATTTTAATACTGGAGTGAATGCTATTATTATATGAAAATTCCACCAAATATAGGTGTTGATCCCAACCACCTTTGAAATCCATAGAGAAAGCACTCAACATGTCTTATAGATTTTGAATTGTCCTCTCATACTTACCTTCTATCTGAGGATGGTAAGTAGTGCTGAAACTTAACTCTGTATCTATAGCATGCTGAAGAATTCGCCAGAACTTTGAGGTAAACCTCGGATCCTGATCAGATATAATGGAAAGTGGAACTCCATGCAATCTTACCACTTCCTTTACTTATATCCTGGAAAGCTGATCAAGAGAAAATTTTTCTCTAATATCAATGATGTGTGGCGACTTCGTAAGACTATAAACTATAACCCAGATAGCATTATTGATTTTGGATGTTTTAGGAATTCCAGTGAAAAGTCCATAGTGATGTTTTCCCATTTCCATTCTGGTATGGGTAATGGTTATAACATCCCATTAGACTTCTATCTCTCAGCTTTAACTTGCTGAAAAACCAAGCGTCGAGAGACATATTCGGCAACATCTCTTTTTATGCCACCCTACCAGAAGTACTCTTTCAGGTCTCTATACATATTTGTGCTTCTAGGATAAATAGAGAATGAAAACTATGAGCCTCATCCAGTAGATCCTTCTTTAATTATGGGATGGGAGGAACACAATCCCGATTCCTGAACCTTATTATCCCATCACAATCAAGGTTGAATTCAGGAACATTTTTCACCTTCTTTTGTAACTCCACATCTTCTTCCTGCGCCTCTTTAATCCTCACATGTATATATGGTTGAAAATTCATTTGAGAAAGATAAGAATTTTCCCCTTCCATTATAATTCCAAGATCCATCCTTTGTAAATCCATAAATATTGGATCTTTTGGGATCCTCATCATGGATAAGCTAGCATGGTCTTGTCGACTTAATGCGTCTGCCACCTTGTTTTCTTTCCCAGGGTGATAATGAATTGAGCAGTCGTAATCCTTAATCAGCTCCATCCATCTTCTTTAGCGCATGTTCATCTCCTTTTGTTTGAAAATATACTTTAAGATTTTATGATCAGTATAAATATCACACCTTTCACCATAAATATAATGCCTCCAAATCTTTAATGCAAAGACTACCGCAGATAACTCCAAATCATGCGTTGGGTAACTTTGCTCATGGATTTTCAACTGTCGTGAGGCATAAGCTATCACCATATCGTTTTGCATGAGAACACACCCCACTCCCTTCTTGGATGCATCATTGTAGATCACAAACTTTTCACCACTACAAGGTAGTGTGAGCACAGGTGCACTGGATAACCTTCTTTTCAAATCCTTGAAATTCTCTTCACATTCCTCCGTCCACACGAACATAACTCCTTTTCGAGTCAACCTGGTGAGTGGATTAGATAATCGTGAAAAATCTATTACAAAACGTCGATAATATCCAGCAAAACCAAGGACACTTCGGATCTCAGTTATTGTTGTTGGTCTCAACCATCTTTCGATAACATCTGTTTTTGCTGGATCTACAGATATCCCCTCTTTTGAGATTATGTGACCCAAAAATGAAACTTTTTGAAGACAAAATTCACACTTGGTAAATTTTGCATAAACCTTATCCTTTCTCGGGGTCTTGAAAACAATTCTCAAGTGATCTTCATGATCTTCCTTTCTCTTTGAATAGACAAGAATATCTTCTATAAAGACTACCACAAACTAATCAAGATAGTCGCTAAAGACTCTATTCATTAGATCCATGATGATAGTAGGGGAATTAGTAAGACTGAATAGAATCACTATAAATTCATAGTGTCCATACCTTTTACGGAACACCGTCTTTGGTATGTCCTCCCTTTTGCCCCTTAATTTATGATACCCTGAACAAAGATCAATCTTGGAATAGTATTGAGCTCCGTGTAGTTGGTCAAATAAGTCATCAATGCGTGGGAGAGGATATTTGTTCTTGATAGTGATCTTGTTAAGTTCTCGATAATCAATTCAGATTCTCATTGATCCATCTTTCTTCTTAACAAACAGAACAGGTGCTCTCCAAGGTGACGCACTAGGGCGTATAAATCCCTTATCAAGATTCTTTTCGAGTTTCTTCTTCAATTCCTGCAACTCAATTGGGGCCATTCTATAAGGTGTCTTTGAAATGGGCATAGCACCCGGTATGAGTTATATTGAAAACTCAACTTCACGATTTGGTGGGAGACCTGGAAATTCCTCCAGAAAGACATCATCAAACTCCCGTACAATGGGTGTATTCTTAATCATGAGTTTCTCTCCAACCATTTGAGATAAATAACCTTCATTTATTGGAATCAAGACCCATAAGATGGAAGAAATTTCCTCTGGAAGTTTATATTCATCCTTGCATCGATAGATGATCATAGATTGATCTGGAATATTAAATGTGATTTCACTTCTTTGGAAATTGATATGAGCTCCATATAAAGAAATCCAATCCATGCCAAGAATCACATCAAATTACACTATAGGAAGGATCCAAATATTTTCAAGAAGCACTTTCCCACAAAGTTCAATCAGAGAATAATTATAAACTTTTGATGCGACCGTTGTGCCATTAGGAGTTTTAACAGCTAACTCAACATCTAATTGTTGAGGTAATACGGTGATACCCTTAGACAGTTCTTCAGAAATAAAAGAGTGGGTGGATCCAGAATCAAATAAAACATTTTCTACTTTAGAGTGGATGGTAAGTGTACCTTTCACCACTTCGTTATCGTACTCCACATCGCTGATAGTAATTGCATGTGAATTTCCTTTGTCTTTGGCCTTAAGAGTTTGTTGACGTCGATCATCATCAACAACCCTTGGATTTGGACATTGATTGGCATAATGCCCCATCTTCTTGCACTTGAAACATTGAAGTGTAGGAGGTGCATTCTATGTATCCCTTTCTTTGTTCGCATCATTAGACATCTTCTTCGCATTATTTTGACATTCAACTGCCTGATGACCTTCTTTTCCACACTTAAAACATTTTCTTGTCCCTTTAAGACAATTCACTCCATGTTTCTTTCCACAATTTGAGCATAAAGGAAAACTCATCTTCTTTTCGGTGTGGTCTTTAGATTTTCCATTAAATTCCATTTTCCTATTCTTATCAAACCCATATGACTGATGGGTTACTCCAATCTTCATCTCAACCTTGAGAGCACATCGAACAATTCCCCCGTAGCTATTGAAGTCCCTTATGGATAACGCCCTTCAAAGACTTGGTTTTAATCCACTAAAGAATCGATCAATTTTACTCTCAGGTTGGATAATAATTCCCGAAGCGTACCTTGCAAGTCTTGTAAAATTATCTTCGTAGGTACGAACCGATTCATCATCCTTTTTCTTTAGTTCAAGAAACTCTTTCTCCATATTTTTTCAAAGAATACGAGGGAATTACTTATTGAAAAATAAGTTCTTGAACTCGTCCCATTCCATGGACTCAATTTCATATCTTTTCCTCGTATTATTGATAAGATTCCACCATTGATCAGCATCACCTTTCAAACGATACACTACTAAGATGAATTTGTCATGTTCAGAACATTTTAGAACTGAAAATATCTTTTCAGTGGTACTAATCCATTGTTCAACCACTAATGGATCAGAAGACCCACTGAATGAAGGTGGAAGCTGCCTCATTTAGGATTCAACAGAATGTTGCTCCTTCCTTTGCTCGTTTGGAAGTCCTGGATGGTTCATAGCTTGAGAAAGTTGTGTGAGCATGGCTACAAGATTTTTCATTCTAGCTCTCATAACTTTTGTTTACTCAGGGGGACAATCATTTCATTTCGCATCGCATTCAGCATTAACACGGTTCCTTCGTGTTCCAGCCATTGACTAAAACCAAGAAGTATTGTGTGAACAACACTAATCATAATTGGAAAACCACATAATCAGGAATAAAATTTCAATCTTAAGGTATTATCATAGGTTTTTCATGTCCATTTCTAAAACACTATGATTGTGTTCTATGCTTAGACTTATCCTTAGGGTTCTTACTAGGTCTTTCACATCCTAGTTTCCAAAGGTTGACTACACCATTCCTCTGATACCAACTATAACAACCCATAATTTAAATAAATTTTTATTAATTTATAATTGAAGCACACTTATTACAACGTATAAAAAACCATGAAATGTCCGTATAGGTATAGTGTCTTTAGAAATTGGGAAACATAAACAACTGGTTCATAAAATCAACTACATTGTCTCCCATTTATTTCATCATATCTAGAGTCCCTTTTTGGCATATCCTACTTAATATCTTTCTTCTTGATCTGGGGAAAAGAAAACATACAAAAGGGTGAGCTCAAATGCTCAGTAAGGGTAAAAAAAAAAAGAAATATTAGTCATATCATATTCATAACAATATAACATTTTGAAAATATTAACCTGCAAAAGAGATCATAATATCATGTCATGGGATAAATCATAGTAATGAAAAGTAATCCCAAATAATCTTAACTTAAAACTTGAAACTTTGTGGAATACACACATAATCATATAATATCATTTCATATTAGTCAAGGATCATTTCTGAGACCATCATAGAGGACAAAGTCCATTACTGAACCGAGTTCACTCCTCGTTCCAGTCCTATATCACTGAACCGGTTTAACTTGTCGTTCCATCCATGTATATATCATGTGATATAAATCTTTACCCAATGAATTAGAGGGATATATAGGTCCCACCTATCTCATAATGAAACCATTCTTATGTGTGCCATAAAATCATAAATCATACATCAAAACATAACCCATGTAATAAAAATGGGATTCATAAACATCATGCCATCATAACATAATCCATAAAAGGAAATCATAAAAAAAATTCCATCATAAAATAATGAAATAAATGTAATAATAGGGATATAAATAGAACCCTATATTATCTTAGATGTAAAATAATTTTTATAAAACACTTGAACTCCATTCTTGAGGAAAATATCCTTTCTACTTCAAAAACATTTTTCCTTTCTTAACATGTCATAAAATTTTAAACTAAAAGAAGTTAATTAAAAATAAACTTGAAAAAATGTAAAGGAAGCTTCATGGAAATAATTTTTTATGGAATCATAAAAATCCATTCATGCCGTATATGTTGAAAAAACAATCTTCTCATACTTTGGCTGGAAAAGTCAAAAAGTACCTCGTACGAAAAATTACAAAAGATTCTTTTCATATCTTTTACTAAAAACTCACCGAAGGGTAAAATTGGAGTTAAAAAATTTTATTATGATAGAAATAATATTACATATTGAGAAAACATGGATGTGGATGATAAAACACACCCCAGTAAATACCAAAGTATAAAAAATCTCAGATAAAAATGAGATTTTGAGATTTTCCATTACCTTAGGTCTGATATGATCTGTACATGTTTGAACCTCATGTATAATGATATAAATAATGTCATTGACTTATTCCAGAATCATACTCATTGTTGTGATATCATATATGGTCATATTTGTATCTTCTTAGTAGTAATATTTCATTCCTACTTGTTATTCGGGTGTTTATTGCTTTATGTTCTTATGCGTGTTTTATCGAATAAATTATTATTCCTCTTTATATGATATAAATACATCATTTACAGAATTTTATTAGTGTAATATATATAATATTCATTAATTCAATTCATTTATATAATCATTATTCAATGAAGATCATATAGAACGAGTCACATCACATCGTGGAGACGGTAGGCCGTACGTATGCACGAGCAATGATATCATTCCCATGATCGTGGAATTGTATTAAAGTGTATGTATAATATTTCAGAATCAATAAAACTTTACAATAATCATATATAGTTATTTATTTACACCATTATACCCATCCAAGTAAGGTGGTGGTGGGAAACATATTACAACACGGCGTGGAGACGGTATTCCGTACGTACACACGCACGGTGATTTTCTTTACCGTAGGATGGATAAGAGGTGAAATACGGTTGTTTCATATTTATAATAACATATCAGTATATGAGGGATACTGATGTTATTACTTCATAATGAAAAAACTAAAGAAGAGGGAGTAGAAGAAGAATGGAACTTGAAGAAAACGGTAGAAGGTATTGCCTCTTTCTCGAAGTGCCTCTGTTAAACTTTCTCTTAGGGCACTAGAGTTGGTCTTTTGAGAAGACCAGTACCTATATTAGGTTTCTAAGGAATTGGGGAAGTGAAATGGGAAGGGTTTTTCCAAGCTTGAAGTCTCAAAGTGGTGTGAGGAGGAGAGGGAGGAGGTATCCTTTTATAAGGGAGGAGAGGGGCACCTTTGGAAAGTGTGAAA
The DNA here is from genome assembly GCA_963277665.1 of Viscum album. Taxonomy (NCBI): domain Eukaryota; kingdom Viridiplantae; phylum Streptophyta; class Magnoliopsida; order Santalales; family Viscaceae; genus Viscum; species Viscum album. The sequence goes on along the minus strand of OY728119.1, from coordinate 876,560,730 downwards.
ATATTATTTTATTATAAACTTATATTCGGTTTCAAGAGGTCAAAAACACATTAATATAAAAGATAAGATGACTAATATTCGAAATAAAATCATACAATAGGAATTGGACAGGTTTTGGATAATATTTTAATCATTATAATCTTATTTATTTAAATCATTTATTAATGAGGTAAATACTTCATCATTATTGTGTCATAAATAATTTAATTTATTTGGTGTATAAAAATTATAAAAAAATATCATCATGTAGGAAATATTTTTTTCTTTCCAATGAATATTTATAGTTGAAAATATAATTTATATAACCCCTTATTAAAATTAATTACTAAAAGATTTTTGTTAATGTCAATTTTGTCTTTACATTAAATTAATTAATCCAAATTGTCATTATCACTACCAAGTGGTTCAATGAGGCCCCAAAATCGACCCAAGGATGACCATGGTCGGACAATACTTATCCAATAAGGTTAGGACAAGTATCAAGGTAATTTTAAATTATTAGAATATTCTTTTAACCTTGAATTACCCTATTTACCTTTAACCATAGTAAATAAAAATTACCGTAGATACTATTCATAATAAAAAAAATAAAAGTAACCTATTAACATAATTTGTACCCACTGAATTCAAATATGGATTCCATTTTTTCAAAATTCAAATCACAGAAGTTGCAGTAATTAATTTAAAATTAATCCCGTTGTTAAGCAAACGAGTTCTAAAAGTTAAAATATTTCCAAAGATTGAAATGTTTTTAACTATGAATTAAATGTAAAATTGATGCTAATGACATAAATTATATTAAATGGTAAAAATATATTCTATTTATACTTTAAAACCATTCAATATTATAATTTAACAACATAAAATATTGCGATGAAAAAAGTTGTTTTTAATTAAAATATAGCGTGTTTTAACTATTCATCAAAATATGAAAGTTACCAGAATAATATGAAAAATTTATCCAAAGTAAATATTTATATCCTGATTCCAAATAAGAATTTTATTTTTTCAAATTTAACTTATAAACATGTCAAAAACTAGATTTAAAATCGGTGTGCCATCAAAAGGCGGTAAAACTGCATTTTTTGAAAAATACTTCTTTTATCCGAAAAACTGATTTTGTTTTCATACCACATTGAAGAAAATGTGTAAGATTAATTATAATGTTATAAAATTAAAAATTCAATTAATACTATTCATAACGTTTAATTTATAATACAATAATATATCGTTGTTTAGTGAAACTCAGTATTGTGTACTACACACGCTATTGAGGAAGGTTGTGATTGCGTGTAACGCAGGTCAAGCTAGTGTTGTGTGCAGTGAAAGATTCCTTTGTGTATAACATAATACATAAAAAAATATACTTCTCATAAAATATCAGGGTTTTAGATTTTCCATATAATAAAAAACTGATTTAAATAAAGAGAATATTTTGAAAAAAAGAAAGATCTAATAAATAAAAAATCTTCTATAACTTTCAATATTTACTATTTCCATATTAAATAAAGATTCATTAAAACTATGAACTACTTTCTTCATATTTCAAAAATTATTATTCAATTGACCATTATCATTAACAATTATGATTATTTCATATTTAAATAGAGGAGGAATAAAGAGAAGAATACATGGATGTGTGTGCACAGAAACACACATATATTTCCCTTATCCACTAAAAGAACAATACTTGGGAATATATTTTGTTTTTCCTTAAAGCCTTACCCTTCTAGTAAAAGAACCTAAAGTGATACCATTTTAATATATTCAATTTTTCTATATTTTTCTCATTCATATATCAGTTTCTTCTTGCAACAATGTGCTGAAAATGGATGATATATAAATATTTTTTATAATGTATTGATTTCAATTTGTTAAATGTTCTAAGTCTACTGATAGATCATATAACGGGATATCCTAATTAAAATATCTTATAGATTTTACAAGGTTATAAATACTTTCCCTTAACTTGGAAGTACCCAGATTAAGGGCTGGACTAGTGAAAATCACCAAACACGAAGAGTAGAGTGTTGGTGGAGTGGACTGGGGGATGTTTATGCTCGATGAAAAATTATATCCTATATGTTCAATATTTTCTATTAGTATTTTTATTTACTCTAATTATTCATGATAATATAATATTATACTCCTTCATACATTGATAGAGTGTGGTTTTAGGTCGAGAAAATTTTAAGAACTCAATTCACCCCTACTAATTCACTACTCAACACCCACCTAAACAAAACAATGAATGTGAAGAGGAATGATATATTATAAACAACGATAAAATATTGGTCATCAATACCATAATTAAATGAAAAACCCTTCTATTTTAATATGACCAATGGATTCATGTGATGAAAATGTATGTGAAAATCATTATGAAAACCATACTTAAGAGGATCCAATCATTAGATGAAGTGATATTATGTCAATATTGTTTTTCTATAGATACATTAAAATAAATAATTCAATATTTTATTGAATAATTAGTTTATTTGATTTGTGGAATTTTTGAAAGCATTCTGGAAGAAATCATTTGGCTGGAATAAGGTTCATAGGATTGGGATAAATATTTAAAAAACAACTTCAAACATGTAAAAATATCTATAAATAGGACATAGCCAGTGAGGAAATTAACTTTATTTTTAAAAATAGTTTTTCTATGTTTAAAAATTAATGGATAAAATAATTTGACGAAAAGAAATATATCAATATGAATATTAAATAAAATTTCCTTGTATTTTATGGAAAAACAATATTGATGTCAAGAATACACATTTGTACGTTAAATAAAATAGGATAAATGTGCTTGACACATTACTACAATATAAATAAAAAGTTAGTGATAAAAAACTATCAATGTGAAAAGTGATTTTAAAGAAATATGTTTGTTGATTTTTTATAAAAACACTCTCAATATGTGTTGTATCAAATTAGAAGTAAAAGATGGACCATCTTGAGTCTTCACAATTAAGGAAGAAATTTTATACTTTCATACATTTTTATAAAGATTTTTCCTATAAAAAATAACTGTATTGTACAGAAAAAGATCATTACATCATTTAATGATCATTCTCAAGTACACTGAAAAAAGAAGGTACCATCCATCCAAAATTATAATGTTTTTACAAGAAAATTTTCTATGAAAATTTATGTTTAATAATATGAATTATAAAAATATGGATTAAGAAAATTAGTGAAGATAATTTCAACTTTTCCCAGATGAATAGATAAATAATTGTGGAAGCTGGTTCTATAAGAAGATCTCAATCCCTCGTGAATAAATCCAAGAAATAACTTGCTTATAAATATGAAATTTCTGGACAAAAAGTAGGTGAAAAGCAAAGATCCATATTTCTGGGACATTTTTCTGTTTATAAAAGGCTTGGTAATTGTGAATTGGAATTTTGGTACAATCGACTGATTCCAAAAGTTTGAAGTAATATAATTTCAAGGTGGATCAAGCCTTAAAATATATAACATTTACAAATTTATCTAAATTTATCTTTCACGAACTGATTTTGAAATCCTAATAAAATATGTGATGTTTTCCATAGGTGCGGCTATAAAACTGATTCATGTTTATCTCAATATGTATCAAATATAAATCAGAGAAGAAGACCATAGAAGTTGATAAATATATAATAGTCTACCTTGGGATTGAAAATAGAGGAATATTTAACCTATGTTGTTACCAAAAACATTCCATAGAATAATAATTTAACCTTAGACCAAAAGTATAATATAGATTATATCTAATAAATTTCCAATAATTTTATGAGGATTGATTAATCTAAAAGATATTATACAAAGAAAAGAACCCATAAAAATCCATGTTGATACTTGAAATAATCTATCAATATACCCAAATATTATTTTTTTAATTTTGCTAGAAAACATGGAATAGAAAACAAAACAGAAGAATTATAAGAAATATCTTGTTCTAAAGGAAAATAAATGATTAGACATAGAGAAACTGATTTTTAAGAGTGTTTATTAAAAAATTATATATTAATTAGACTTGATGAATTGTGTGGGTGGTTTTAAAAGGATGGTAACACTAATTATAATTGTTTACCTATGTCACACACATGATAATAATTTCTAAAATGGATGGAGGTTTTACTCATTGTTGCTTTTGGCCAAAGGGATAGAGAAGAGAAATGTATCCCAAATAATGGATTTTAACTTTAGGATATTCCCATTTTGTGTAAATCTAAATCATATATGATTTTTTTAGAATAAGAAATTGAGAAACTTGATTGACAAATAATTTTTAATATCACTATTTCCATTTAAGACAATGAAGTTCCCACTTTATTCCCATTACAATTATGTGATCACAATACGTGGGATTGAAAGGTAAAGTATGATATATGGGGGATTCCTGAGAGAGAGTTGATGTTGTTAATACCAAACAACGAAGTGAATAAGTCACAAACTAAGATTAATATTATATGTGATATTATAAAGAAAATATTTAGAAAGAATCATATTTAATAAATTTGGATTGCGTTTTGTCAGTAGTGGATAAAAATATTAGTGAAGATCCATCATTGATTAATCTATCTACTATTCTTAACAGCATGCACTGTTGAAAATCATACCTATTTAAGATATTGATGTTTTAAAATTCGGAATGGCACATGAGGCGATCAATTTTTGTGAGTTCTCTATTGTAACATCATATAATATATCTATGGAAGAGTTACACCCTGATGACTATTGTTTGGGGTGTCTTATTGAGGGGGAGACAAGTGAACATGATTCTAGATAAACTTCTGGAATTATTATTTCATAGAAAATGTAAAATTGTGAAATATTATTAATCATATGTCATTGAAAAGGTTTAATTTTTTAATCTATTATAGTTGGATATAAAAAACAGAACATGACAAAAAAGGGATAAATTGATTTAATCAATAAAATAAAATAATATTTTTGAATAATATTTTTAGATTCTTCAAAAGATAAAAAAAATTCCTATTGTATTTGACTATTTTTGATATGTGTTAAATTTAGCATATAAAACTCATAATGAAATTAAAAAGAGAATATGTGTTGGATAACTTTTTAGAAAGGTAAAGAGAGTATCATTTTAGTTGGTATTAAATTCAATTTATAAATGAAAACATTTTCTCTAAATCAAACCCCATTATTTTCTATACCAAGCATTGATCATGTAAACTTATAGTAGAATAGTTAATAACACACTTAATGATTATGAATTGATACTATCCTATATTAAATAATTTTTATTTCTCTTCAATAAGGTTAAGGGAGTAAAATAAAATGAATTATTGATGATAAAGGAGGAGATAAGGAATGAATAGAGATAGAGCATATATTTACATACCATTTTGAGGTATTGATAATAAATGAAAATGGGAGACTTTTTATTCAACTTTGTGCATATTGTTTTTTCAATTTTCATTAATGAACATGGATAATTCATGAACTGATGTTAATATATTGAAGAACAAATGAATACACTATCTGAAAATTTGAAAAAGAAATCCCAAGAACTATATCATTCTTATCGATAGAATAAATATCATAATAATTACATGGGAGAGTCCTTTCCTTTGGAAGTTATGAAATATTATTTTATATTGAACAATTTTTTTTAAAGATTATAGGGATAAATTATAATTGAAAGAGTTACTTTATGATATGGTATTCATTTAGAAAACAACAGTTTGAGTAATTGTATATGGATATAGTTTATGTGTTGGATTTTTCTTCAATACATAAATGATATTCAAACCCATAAGAAATATTTTATCTCATCCAAGGTGAAGGATTTTTGGATGCTTCAAGTAGGTTGGTTTTTGTTTTAAATGGTTTTTAAAAAATAAATAATTTTTCCTTTAGCGTAGAATAATGATAAAGGCATCACATAAGAAAGAAAATGTAAGGGGATCCATAATTAGGGACTCACAAAAACAGGTTTTCTTGAAACATATTCTATGTAAGGGTGGCCACTTAAGGAAATTCACAACATACAAATTCATTTTGTAAAATCCCTAGAAAAATATATATAAGGGTATTTACTACTAGTGGTTGATGATAGGGTGGTCATGTAAGGGGATCTTGCTACGTATTCAGGTCTCTAAATAAAGGGGTCCATATTGGGATCCATGGAAGCAGACTTCCTTTACATGATAGATGAATGATAAATTGGTTATAAAATTAGTTTTCTGAAGTAATTATTCTTAGTGTTTCATTGTGATATATTCTTCCAGGAAATTAATATCACAATTAAATATAATCACCTAATATTTTATTTGAGAATTATATCAGACAATACCAATGAACTATTCATTATTTGAAAATAATTTATAGAGATTTAGTTAAAGACATGATCATAGATATTATCCTAGGGATGATTGAAAAGGATGAATTTCCCTCCGTTTTAGAATAATTTGGATGTGTGCATTAGTCTTTGTATGTGTGGTTTTAGATAAACATTTTAGTGTTTATAAAGTTTATACGTGTCCTTTGATTATACTATATACAATTCACTAGATATTTCATATGAGTGATTTCACTAACCCCTAGTAGTCATCAAAAAATCATATGATGCCTATTTTAACTCAGTGATTTTGAGGTGATTAAATCTTAAATAAAATAATAGTAATAATTTATCTATTACGATTTATAAAAAATATAAATATGGGATAGAATAAGTATTTTTAAGATTTTTCCTCATCGAAAATGTATTTTATATGATATTGATTGTTTCATAGATACATATTAATATACCGTGTTTAAAGAATATAAAAATTTTGGGTAAAAAGAAGAAGTATTCATAGATTATTGAAGAACTATGATGAAAGAAACTACATATTTCATGTAACTGTAAGAATAAGATCATTTTAATGTGATGGTTTTATATTCATGTTTTCTAAATCCAATTTAAAGTTATTTTAAACATTTAAGATCCAATAATGAAGGAGTTATTAAAATGTCTATAAATATAGATATTTTAATTTAAATGATATTATGAATACAAAAATTTAATAAGTTGGAATGAAACCATTGCTGATGAATTTTTTTAGATATATATGTATATATACTTCATGTTATCAAGTAGAATATATATGAAATGATACTAGTAATAAACTATAAATAATTTATTATCATAGTCTAGAGAAAATAATATATGATACTCCTGTATTTTTAAAGAATCTTTGTGTGACAAAGTTGATGGATATACATATCAATCTTACTAAATCCTAAAATTTAAGAATAATAAAATAACATCGAAGAAAAAATAAAGGAGTTTTCTTCATGATTGTCATAGATAAAAGAAGGGTCTTGAAACTAATATAATATAGTAAGAAGTAGCTGAATAACTAACATATTTCTATAAGGAGGGAGTAAGTGTCATGTATAACATCAATAAACTGTGGATTATATAGTGGTAAAAAAATTTCTAGTTATTTCCAAAGAAATTATCATTGTTACGTGTAGGATGAAATTGTGTGGAGTTTCACTAAATAATTTCTAGAAGATGTTAAAAAATGATTTCAATGATAAAACCTTCTCTCTTGTATCTCATAGGTTGACACTTTTAGATCATGTAATCCTAGAAGAATTCATCTCACATGAAGGATTAACCTAAACATGTTAAGAGGTAAACCTTATAAATATTTTTCATTTATTTTGTGGGTTTTCTCAAGTGTATTTCATGAAAGAATGAATGTAACAATAAATAACAACAGAATAATTCAACTTAACAAGGGGCATAGGATAAATAATGAGAGTTATTAAAAAAGATAATTTATATTTATAGTTTTTAATATTGATTCACCCCTATCAGTGTTGAAGACATAACTAACTATTCACCTAACATTGTTTCATGAATTATAAAATCAGATAAATATTTTCAGTAACCCTGAAAATAATAAAAAAGTTTTATAAGAATAAATCTAATTATAAATTATGATGTTATGATCTAATTATAGACATATTATGAATTACCTTTTCATAGAGTTGTTATTTTCATAAATTTTCAGGTTATTTTCGAAAAATAAATTCAAACCAATTTTTATTTTGAGATAAATTACATTACATTTAATTTTCAATGGAACTTTTTACAATTTCAATGAAAATGGATTAATTCATTATTTTTAGGTGTTTTAATTTATTTATATATTTATTTGATCAAGCCTTTTATTTTTATGAATATTCCATGAATTATTTGAAAATTATATTTTTGATCATGATATCATACATTTTAGAAAAGTATGGGATTTTATAGGATATATTAGTCTAACTCATATTATATTTAATTCTTATTATAAGACATTTCATTCTCTTATAATGTTTTACTTTATCAAATTTTGGTCTCATATGATATTTTTGTGGGGTCCCGTAAGACATTTTTTACTCGTATAGGATTTTTAGAAACTCATATTATATTTTCCATGTCTCGTGGAAAATTTTTCTTTTTGATACAATTAAGTTATATGAAATTTTTATCTTGAAGAATATTTCTTCCCATATATGATATTTCTCATCATGTATGGTATTTGTTTGGACTGTATGATGATTTACTTGGTAACATTTTTAGGAATTAGATAAATGAAACTTCATACTAAAAGATTTTGGATGACCACATACCTTTTCCATAGGAATTCAATTAAATATATTGACGAAAAGGTAATTCTCATTGGGTGATTGCAAGTTGTGATAAAATCTTTTGAAACATGGAATTTTTTTACTGAACCACATGACTAAATAAGTCATTATTACTACTAGTTGAAGCCGATCTAAAGGTTGTTTTTTGATGACTAAGAATCTAATTTAGGAAAATTAAATGTAGAAATAATATTCAAATAATTATCGCTCCATTTTCATAAAGGACCAAAGAAAAAAATAAAAAAGGAAACAAATAAGAGAAACCATGTGGACTATAGAGGTGTAGGGACATAGATGGTGTTTCAAAATGGACGAAGAAGTAAAATGGGAGTTGTGTTATTCATGCTTCAATAATCTCCTATTTAGATGTGGTTGTGTGTCCAATAATGAACCCTTTTATAAATTTATATTTTTAATTATATTTTATTTATATTTTTCTGGAACATTATTTTTGAATGAAGGAGTTATTCTCATTTATTGAAGGATTTTCTTTGAAAACTATCTAAGAAGTTTCATAATTTATAATATTTAAGTAAGTATTATCATTATTATTATTTCTTCAAGGAGGTCATATCACTAATCATAGTGAGTTCGGCTTAGATTATTTTCTTGGAGGTCTTTAGACTTATAAATCACTTTTATAAGGAGAAAACACCTATACCAAAGTCTTATTATAGTAATTAGCTAGATATAGGTGTCTTACCTAGAGTTATTTAGGTAAACACTAAGAAACATTGATAATATTCTTATCCAAGCAAGAGGTGTTAATTTCATGGGATCTACACTTTCGACGACTACTACTTTAAAAAATATATATATATTACTCTCTATTTTCATCTGTTCCCAATATCAACATTTTCATCTTGAAATTATCAACTATGTTTTGTTTTGTTTTTTAATTTTATTAAAAAAACTAATTACCCAATTTTATATATGATTTATTTGTTGGAAATATAAAAAATAGTGTGAAATTTTGTAAATTATGTCTCATAAACTCCCCAGAGACAATATGTGGGACTAATATATTGCATTCTTTTTGGGATAAAAAATATTGTTAAGAGACCAAAGAAAAATCTTTTCCAACCACTAGTTACATTTCCAAGTAGGATTCTTAAGTTTCATTTTTTATTTTTTTTTGTATTTCCAGAAATTATAACCTTATTTTGGTTCCTTCAGATACTAAAATTTTTAGAACATACCACTACGGGGATATAAATTTTGTCGATTCCATTATTCTTAGTTGTGATTCTATAACTAAAACCCTCAGAAGAAATATTTATAAACCTATTATGGATTATATTATAAATTTAAAATAGTTAGATTTATCTTATAAATCCAACCAATATAATCCTATATAATATCTTGAATCACTTTCTAGTCTTTAAATTAAATATGGCTCTATTGACTATCCTTTGCATGCATATGAATGTAATACGTACGCCTATGGGATCTTGTAAGGGTTCCTCCTCACCCCTTGAAAGATGTATTATCAAAAATCAATAAACAATTAAGGCCTTCGGGCCATTGGAGGATCCACAAAAACATTTTTAATAATTAATTTATCTATATGTTAATATAAAACCCTAAATAATACAAAAAAATACAATGAATATATGAGTATTTATTTTTTCTTTATATAGAGTTGAAAAAGAATGGTTCTTTTATTTACAATCTACTTTGATCCGAGATTGTAATTAATTAAAAAACAATTTTTCTTAAATAATTTTCCCTTTCTTATATAACTACTTTAATTAGAAAAGAATTTTTTAGGTTTGAAAAAACCAAGGAGAAACTTTACATGAATACTAATAAAGGTTTAGGAGACTTTGTTTTATTCTTTCCCATCACCAAATAAATGATCATATTTTGATTCAATTTTTTATAAAGTATTTTCTCTTACTGATAGAAGTATGATTAATTATACTACTTCAAGATCTCAAGTTGACTAAAAAACCTTCTATATCAACAAATTTAATTAAAAGGATAGATCAAAATTGTCAACAGTTTTGAAAAGGAATCCATTTACATGCTCAATTTTCCTACGAAGTCCCTTCTACAAATTTTTAGAAACCATGAATGTAATATATCTTATTGATCAAACCAACTTGGCTTGATCAATTATTTTGTTCAAAACTCCATAGCCTCAACCTAATAATAAAAAACCTTTAAATTATAAGTAAAGTGTGTAATTTTCTATTAAAATGAGATTTTTAGTTTTCAATTCCCTCAAATGTAAGAACCTACTAAAGATTATAAGTCATATTTCATGGAATACCATTTTAGTCCTACCAATATAGATCTTTTAAAACCATCCAAAATTTTAACCTAGGTTGGAATAATCAAACACAATACCAATTTAGTTATCCTAAACTAAAAAATAGATCTGTCTATGGTGAATTGAATAATCCTCAAACTCGATTCTTGAATAAACACATCAATTCTCAATTTGGAAGGACTATCCAGATTTCTCCACCTCTCCAATAACTTGATAACATATATGAATAATATATAATGTAATAACCTATTTTTATGAATACTTTGACGAATTTATTAGGTCAATTGGATACTGAAATAGTTAGTATTAAAAACCAAATTAGTGGATGCCTACCTTCAATAAGCCAACTGATCCCGCGAGATAAAGTAAAGTAAAATGTTAGTGGAATTGAACTTAGGATCGGAAACCAGATGAATACCCCCCAAATTATAATATTTAACTCTGATTCTGAACCCAAACCACTTTCAAATATTATATAAACTTCCTTATAGAAACAACATACTGAAGATACAACTAAAATTTGTAATGTTATTCAAAATTCAAAATTATTATTTAAAGTGAAATCAATTTCACAAGAAGTGGATTTACCATAAAAGGACAATAAATATTAGTAAAGTCTTTTAAGTATTTATGTTAAAAAGATCAAGAATGAGTCAAACCAACAATTCATTAACATAGGAGTATTCCTCCAAAGAAAACAAGTTATGAAAATGAGATGGATAAAAGAGCCTTAAAAATTATAATAAAATTACATTTCCATATCTATTTGTTAGATATTGTGATAAAAATTTCAATGTTTGTAATTTTTTTGAATGAGATGTTCTCTGAAAAAAGAAAATTAAAAGGTGGAGAAAAAGTAACCTTAGGAAGAAATGTATCATCACAAATATAACATGATTTTACTTATAAATTTAAATATACTTCAATATTTTACATTCCCTATACCTAGAGGAATTTGAGTTCAAGGATTTCATGATAGAATAAGGAGATTATATAATTTTTATACTATTCTATTTGATTAATTTATAGGTTGGAGAACCCAAACCTATTGGAATATTCCTTTATATTTTTAAATAGTCTACCACCAAGCATTATACATATATTGAAGATGTTCTTATTTAGGTAATAAAAATGGGTTTCCATATAATTTTTATGTCCTAAAAATAATTTGATCAATTTATCACACATGAAACTCTCATTTTTTGGTGAACCTATTTGAAAACTGCTAAAGTCATCATTGAGGTCCAAAAAGTAACATTATCATTATAATTTAGTAGCGATGTATTACATTTTCAATTTTTTCAATCCCCAAAACAACCAATTTAAGATCATTTAACCCCTCAAGTTAATATGATAGACTCATTTTCTATAAAAATATTTTTAGTTTTTTAAATTTAAGTCTCTAAAGACATATATTTTGAAAACACTTAATATGAGTTTAATAATGTTGTTGATAATATAGAGAAAAGTATAAATAATTATTAACCACATATAAAATAAATAAAAAATGATAATATTTGATTTCCTATCACTAATGAACTTCTCCTTATAAACCTACTATTTTAAAAATTATTAAACTAGTTGAAAGTTTGAATTCTATTGAAACTACATGTTATTATTTGTAGTAATTTGGTATTTTGACATTTCAAAACACTCCTCAAGATTTCCAAATTTATATAATTTCTAATGAAAATTCAGAAATTGAGAAAACATTAAAATGAGGAAATTTTATGAAAGAACAAACCTATTCATAGAATTTTGTACACTCTATTGTTTAGAGACCCATACTTTCCATGCATAAATAATTCATCTTATTATATAAATCTTCAATACATAACATATTAATCCATTATAGAATTGTATAGTTCTTGTATTGTTATTCATTTAGATACATAATCAACTAGTTCATTAGAGATCTACATCATATTATACTAATTTATACATAATAAACACCCTTCTTAGAAATATCATACTTAAAACCATTCTTCATAACCAAGGGAAATGAAACATTATAAATAGTGAGCTCGAATTCTATGTAAGTGTAAACAAAGGGGTTATCACTGATCACATAAACATAACTTGAGTATAAGAGTTTGATAACTTAATTTTTATAGTTTAAAACCATCCCCCTCATATCATGGAACATAATTTTTAGTCATGGAATAAATAACATTAGTTCATCAGACATGAATTATAAAGTAATCACAGAACATGCTCCATGGAAATATTATAATGTCACAAAAAATAATTTTCTTGAATACACTTAAGCAAAGAAAGTCATCTCTTTAGTTGAGGCTCACTTATAAGAATATCATATTGGATTGGGTTTAATATATAATCATTATAATCTATATTCAAGGTTCACTTCCAATAATATCATACTGGATAAATTCTTGTACTAAATTGGGTTTTCTCCTTATTCGAGTCCATATTTTCTCATGAGATTCCCTTCTTTACCTAATGCATTATAAGGATATATAATTTTTAATCCACTCATAAAATACTAATAATCCTACATATGTGTAAATAAAGAATATAAAATATCCATCATATAGAAATGAAATGGGTTTAATAAAAATTTCTTCACTTCATTATATTATAAACCATTAAAAAAATGATTTTCATAAATGTTTCATTGTAACTTAATAAACTCATGGTAAAGAAATGAGTTTTATAGAATCATCCTTAAATCATCATCATTATAAACCATCCAAATAATTAAATTTGATGGTATCATTATTTCATATCCCCAAAAATAATAAGTAACATCAAATTATGTTATAATAGATTAAAAATTTATTCAAAAGATCACTTGAAGATTTATTGAGGAAAATAATTTTTTTTTTGAAATAAATTATATAAATTCTAAAAAAATTAGTAAATATTAAGTAAATAATTTTATTTTAAAATAACATTGAAAAACATTAACTGGGCCCTCAAATCATTTAAATTTCATTACCACATGAATCAATTTCATCTCTTGTACCTTAAAGAATATTTCATTCACTTTTGTGGTAAAAATTCAAAATTACATCATTTAAAAAATTAATAGTAGATTCCATTTTATACCTTTTTATTAAATTTTAGAGAAGGTGAATATAAATTCTAAAAATAATAGGATAATATTAGAATCATGCTGGAAAACTTTTTTAGAATACCTGAACATGGAATAAAAAGGTTTTTCCACTAAAGCATGAAATAAATATAGATTTTCTCAAAATAATTCATTCAAAATATTTAGTTCTTAAAGGGAGAAAAATGAATGGAAAAAATTTAATATACATAAATAACTAGATAATAATAAAATTAATGGGAATATTGAGATAAATTTCCTTAAATTTTATGATTGGAAACTTAATCATAAATAATTATGATAAACAATTACATTGTAACATAAATCCATTACCTCATGTTTGACTTTATTTGAAAGTGATTTTAAACTTCTGTATAATAAATTTATATTTATTATAACTCTATAATAGAGTATCTTACATATATATAATATCATACATGATCCACTTATAGAATTTCAAAACCTATCTATTTATATTTCTTTATTAAAAGAATCTTTTCCAGGTATTAACTGTTTCAATTTTTATGAGAATTTCAATTCAGTAGTTACTTCATTTTAAATTTTATCATGGTTCAATTATCTCTATAATATTAATCATGATATAAGTATTATATATATTCATTATATATATATTTCTCTATAAAATTTAGATACAGATGAAATAATTACACCGTTCATGGATATTGTATTCCATATATATGCATGAACTCTATTTTCACATTTAGAAGTACTGAAAGAAAGAAAGTTAAATAACAATTGATCATTATATAATCATTATTATATTATATTTATCATATATATATTCATTAAGAATATCCCTTTTACCTTCTATGTAAATCAATAATAAAAAAAATTATCGCTTCATGGAGGTGGTAGTTCATACATACCCATGAGGGAAATTATATTTTTATAATGGATTGGAATTTAAGAAGATAGATATACCACTACACAATATGATTTTATTTTATTAAAAAGTATCACGGTACAAAAGTAAAAATTGAGACAAGGGAAAAATAATATCAATGACATCACCTTCATGGTGGTCTGAAGTAGTGAGACCAAGGGAGTCCACATTGGCTAGGTTTTACCCCATAGTAGGAATGGACACAAGATTAGAGATGTAAATTATTCAGTCACTTTGAGTCCCTTGATAAGCTATAAAATGAGCCACTATATTTCCTTATCTCCATGTGTGCATGATCTCCATATGATAGTTCGTCAACCCTTTGCACCTTAAAATAGTACAATCAATGGACCAAGGTAAGGTACCAATGAAATGAAGCACCTTGTAAAGAATCATAGATTCAGTCTCAACTTCTTATAAGGAAATAGTCCTATTATTTCAATCCATTATACCATAGATCATGGACATTTCCTCTTCTTGTAGGGAGTTTCTTTTTCCATAGTTAGCTGAGAAGGCCATGATGACTGACCCCTACTAACACCAGATAATCCCTCCCTTAAACATGAACTTAGAGATACATGATAAATATGTATTGAGAATAAGACCATGTTGGGAAGCTTTCAAATGAACTCACTACCCCTTCTCCAGATAGGTAATCCTAGCTGAGGAGACATTGAATCCTGAATAAATCATTGTGATGGGGTAGACTCTTAGGTCTTGCATAGTCTTGTAAGGTATATTAAAACATTATTATTTTTCTAGATGATACCTATTTGGGTGATGATTTGGTTCACCTCAATCTAGTTGGTCCAATTTATTAAATTTAATTTAATAATTTCGTAAATTTAATTTAAAATTAAAATTTTAAAACATGAAAAAAGAAGTTTTTTAGAAAAAAATATTCTCTTAATTATAAAATATTTTTATACAAGATTCACCTTAAAATTAATTATATTTACATTTATAATTTTATTAATAATAAAAATAAACTAATATTACTTTTTAAACCATTAGAAAATTAAATTTAAGTATATTATTTCTTTAAATAAAAACAAATATTTCAATGAAAATAATATTTTTCTTCTATTTATCAACAAATAAATCTACTTAAATTTTTTTTAAAAATCCAACCAAAAATAATTTTTACATGATGATTTCAAAAATAAATTTAATTGTTTCAAATTATTTTTCTATAAGTTATAAAAAATAATTATATTATTTTTTTATAGAAAGCAGTAAGAAAAATTTTTTATGGAAAAATTTATTTTTCAAGTATATAATGACTTCACTAAGAATTGTGTACTTATTTAACGATATATTTGATTTATCTAAAACCTTTATATATATATATATATATGTAATTTTAAAATGTTTTTATTCTTATTGATTATTCCAATACAATGGCTAGTTTATAATAGTATATTTTATTATGGTTCACCTTTACTCGTGGATTCTTATATAAAAAACTATCAATGAAATTTAATTTATTTAGTGATAAATTTATCATAAAATGTTAGGGTTTTACATTTTACCGCCTTAAAATGAATTTAAATTTTGAAATTACATCACTTAGATACAAAAAAAGAGTATATATCTATTTCATCACATCCTTAGGTTTCCAAGTAGCTTCTTAAAATTTTTAATTCCTCCAAAGAACATTAACTAGTAGAGTAATTTTTTCTGTAAAAATTTATCTCTATGATCCACGATATCAATCGATTGTTCTCTATAGGAATGATCATAATCTATTGATACAATTTATAAGTTCAGTACATCTAAAAGATAAGGTATGAAATTCATCAGGAGAGATACATGAAAAATATCATGAACTTGAGAGAGGGTTGGATGAAGTGACAATCGATAAGACACCATCTATGCTCGATCATGAATCATGAAGAGGACAATATACTAAAAGTTAGGGAAGTTACATTTTATTAAAAAGGATTGAAAATACATAATAGATATGGATGGGGTCATACAAGAATTCAGACCCTCATGCCAAGAGAAACCAAAAAAATTAAATATCATAACCAAAATGATAGGATGAATCATAATAACTATACAAGTTAGAGTGAAGTTCTCCATGAGACTTTGTGACCATAATTTTCTTCAGATAGTAATATTACTTCCTACGTCTTGCTTTCCTGGGGTGAACAAATTGAAAACATTTATCTGCCTCCACAAGATTTTTTCATTCAGAAAAATCCTTACTATAGGATGGGTTTGTTAGGGGAATCACCCTCAAAATCATCCCGCATTCTATGGATTCCTTGAGTTTCCCTTAAATTATTGATTTCCTTTTTAATCCTTGAAATATTCCAATCATCACATAAATTTTTTTTCTATTAATTACACGAGTGGAGGCCTACATACACCAATCCATTTATAAAGTCACAGATGGTATAAGGTCACCCTCATCTTGTTGGGCATGCTATCCTTGCTCAGGATCCAACATCAGGGCCACCTCTAACCCTGACCCATGAGTAACCTATGCCACCTTCCAGGAAAATTATATATCTATATGTGATAAACTATCATTGACCTATACATTTCCCTTTCCCAGAGTGGATTGACTATCTCCAAGAATGTCCATATTATTTTGTGTAGTATGCTTCCATAATTTCATCACACAAGAAGCTTCATGATGTGATTTTAAAGAATAAAAGGATAAAACCACATACTTGTGACATTTTTCCTTAACATGACCAATAATTTGATCAATGATTATCAGGATAACATTTTTGTCAACTATGAGCTACCTTGATGTAATGTTGAATATATCTAGAAATGTCTACCACTTCCTCAACTTGATTAGTCCTCAATATATTTCATTCCCCAACTTCATCCTAACTTGTTGGAGTTATACCCTTCTTTCTATAGAGGAATTTTTAAAGAACCATATGAATACTCAAGTGAATGATATTTTAATAAGAAAATATGACAAGATGATGGTACTAATCCTAACCTCCCCTGAAATAAATATACAAATATCTCATCATATCTTCCAAGGTCTGAATGGTTTTATCCAACTGATCATATTTATGTGGATGATAAGTAATACTAAAATATAATGTAGCTGACTGTAAGCCAAATAACATTAAACTCTTTATATGTTTTTTGGAGTTTTAATGAAAAATCCATCATGATTTTTTTCATTTTTCATTTTGATATAGGTAATTGATTTAAAATATCACTTGACATCTGTCTCATAGTCCTACCTTGCTAACATACCAAGAACCTTGATATATACTATTAAATATATCCCTTTATTTTATATCACCCAAATTAATTTTTTACACATCAATATATATTTACACTTCCAGGATAATAGAGAATGATAATAAATGAGATTCATCAAATATATCCTTCTTTAAGTATGGTTTTTAAGGAATGTGTACATGGTTTATGAAATTTAGAATTCTATCATAATTAAGGTTGAACACATGAAAATTTCATAGATTCTATCGTAGCTCTACATATTCCTTACACAGCTCTTTAATTTTCACATAGATAGATGGTTGGATATTCATTTAAGAAAGATAACATCTCTACCATTCCTTTACGATTTCTAGATCCGTCCTTTGAAAATATAAAAATATAGGATCTTTTTTATCCTAATAATAGATAAGCTATCATGACCCTTTCTACTCAAATCATATTCCACCTTTTTGATTTCCCATTGTGGTAATATATTGAGAATTAATAATCTTTAATCAAAGATAAACATTTTTTCTCTCATAAATTCAATTATTTTTATTTGAAAATATAGGTCAAACATTTATGATCAATATATATATTATACCTTTCTTTAAAAAGATAATTCCTCCATATTTTATATTCAAAATTTACTAAAGCTAACTCCCAATCATGAGTTGTTAATTATTCTATTTAATTTAGAATTGGCAAATAGAATAATCTATCCCCATATTGTTTTTTCATAAGAATGCATCCCTGTCCATTTTTGGATGCATGAAAATAGATCAAAAACAATTATCCACAATAGTTAAGTTTAAGCATAGGTTCACAGAGTAACCTTCTCTTTATTTCCTTGAAATTTTACTCACATTAATCCATACAAAGAAACTTGTCTCCCTTGTGAGTTTACTTAGTGAGTGGATTATACACCCATGAGAAAGTCTCCAAAAATGTTTATAGTATCCATCCAAACAGAGAAAACTGTAAATCACAGTCATAGTGGTTGGTCTGTCATGACATTAAATAACTTTCATAGTTGATGGATCCACTGACATACCCTCTCTAGAGATTATATAACCTAATAATGAAAATTCATATTGAAAAAAAATTCATACTTGAAAATTTTATGATAAAACTTTTCCTTCATCGGGGTCTTTAGAACAATTGTAAAATGATCTTCATTATCTTAAATTAAATTAGAATATATAATAATATAATTTATAATGACTACCAAAAACTAATAAATGTAATATCTGAAGTTTCTATTCATTAAATCTAGGAATTTATTGCGGGAATTAGTAAGAAGAAATGGAATAAATGTAAATTCATGGTTTCCGTACCTCATATAGAAGGTTGTATTGGGTATGTTATCATTTTTGAACCTCAATTGATATTATTTAGATCAAAGATAAATCTTGAAAAAATATTGATCTCCTCATAATTAATCATAAAAATAATTTTTATAGGTCATATGATACTTATTTTTTATTGTGATTTTTTTTTCAACTCTAGATAATCAATATAAAGTGACATTGATCCATATTCCAACCTAAAAAAGATCTGTTTCTCCCCATGATGATGTAATTTCATGAATAAACACCATATTAATATTATTCTAAAGTTACCCCTTTAATTATTACAACTCTTTTAGGTCCATTGTATATTTATTCAATGAAATAGGTGTAGCACTAGGTATGATTTCTATTGAAAAATCAACTTCATGATTCAGTGGAAAACATGGAAAGTTGTCTAGAAGTACAAAACTAAACTCATGTAAAGTATCCATATATATAATGTTGAGTTTCTTCAAAACCATTATAGATAAATACCTCTTTTTAAAATGAAACCTGACCCATATAATGAATATAATTTCCATTGAAAGTTTAAATTCATCATTGCACTAATATAAAATCATAGGATGGTTCAGAATATCAAATGTGACATCACTTACTTGAAACTTAATGTGATACTTATGTAAATAAATATAATCTATTTTTAAGATAATATCAAATTAAACAAGAGGGAGAATGATGATATATTCTGGAAGAATATTCCCACAAACCTCAATCAGAGAAGAGTCATATAATTGAGACATGGTCATTATACTATTAAAGGATTTCAATACTAATTAAATATATAATCCCTAAGGTTGTATTTTTATACCCTCATATTAATCATTAGATATAAAATATTATGTTTATCAAGAATCATTTATGATATTAACTCTTCTAGATTTGAGGGTATGTGTGCCTGTCACAAATTTTTTATCATACCCCACATCAACAAGAGTGATTGCATGATATTTCCCTTTGTATCTATTCTTAAGATGTTACTAAAATAAATAATCTTAATTAACATTAATATTTTATAATTTTTTATAATAATATCTATAATCTTTTCATATATGATACTAGAGTGTGGGTGGTGCATTCTGTGGTGCTTTCCCTCCATCATTAGCCACCTTATTCTTCCCATCAATTAAACATTTAATTTATTGATGACCTTAATTTATATACATGAAACATTTACTCAAACCCTTAGGTTAATTTCTATTATTTTACATCTATAATTTGAGTATATGTAAATCCCATATTCTTAAGTCCATTGTTATTATTATTAACTTTTATTTGAATTTTTTATTTATTTTCTTATCAAAACTTTGAGATTGATTAGTAACTCCAATATAAATTTACTATTTGATAACACATTTATTTTTTTCTTAAAATCTACAAAATTATCTCATGGATAACTCCCTATGGATACGTGGTTTTAAGCCTCGGAGGAATTGATAAATCTTACATTCAGGCAGGATGATAATACCAGAAGCATACCTCACAAGTTTTCTAAAATTTTACTATTTGGTACAAATGAATTCATTATCCATATGTTTAGCTCAGTGAATTCATTATCTATTTTTTATAAAGAATATTATTATTATTCTTATTTAAATATAGGCCCTTAAACTCATCCCACATTAGGAATTCTATTTTTTTATTTCCTTGTGTTACTAATATGAGTGATATGTTTCGCCTCTAATATAACTTTTTCATGTTTTGGACACTGGAGAGATGAAAATATCTTTTAAACGGTATCAATCCATTTCTTCACAGTTGGTGGAAGAATGGACCCACTAAAAGATGGTGTAAATTTCCTCACAAAGGACTGAAAAAATATTGTTCTCTATTTTTATCATTTGGAAGCTCAAAACGATTCACATCTTTAAAAAGTTTTGTTGAAATATCAGTAATATTTTTCATTTCATGTCACCTAAAATTTGGTTTCTTAAGAGAAATATCATTTAATTTTCCATCACATTCATAAATTACCATATTTCTTTAGGATTCTTCCATTGCATAAAACCAAAAATCATAGTGCGAGCAACAATAATTATAGTGAGAAACCATATTATCATGAGAAATAATTTATAGGATGTCTAAATGATAACGCCTTATTTTTAATATACAACACTATAGGTTTATCCAAGTACATTCATGGTAATTATCTTTCCAAATACATAATTATGGTTCACAAATGAAAAGATAGTTAATCCAAAGATATCCCCTAGGAGTGTCAAACTAGGTGCATATTAAGGGAACACGTTATTATGCCCAGAACCACTAAGGAACACTAGGTTGACAACAAGTTGGGTGTGACCACCCCAAGCCCACCTACAATAATATAGGGGATGTTTAAAAGTTCCAAGAATGTATAAAATAAAATAGGATGGATTTTTAACGTTCCTATATGCACACACACATCCATATCCCTGTAAAAGTGTATAGGAATAAAAAAATAATGAAATAATTTGATGGAGTTTTCTAATGAGGTTATCTTCAATGTAATCCCACCCCACCTATTATATTTTGTAGTGTGATGTTTGAATATATGTACATGTGTTTCATATTCAACCTTATAGTGGTTTTATGAAATAAAAAAATCATTTGGATTGAGAGTATAACCACACATGAAATAAAATTTATGGAATACAGAATATTATAATAATATTATCCCATGTGTAAAATGTAAAAAATACAATACCTTGTATAAATGAAGGCCCAAACTAATAAAAACTAAAAAAATAGTAAAACTAAGAGAGCATAGATCTTGATCATCAAGTACAACCACCGAACGTGGTCAATTGACCAAATTATTAGTAAGATCCCCTGATGGCATCAATGAACTTCCAGTTATCTTCAAGAGATATGAAACATGTAAGAAAATACAATATATGGGTGAGTATATAAATACCATATAGGACACTCTAAAATACACTAGGGGTGAAAAAAAGATACAAAAATATTCATCTCAACCCATAACAATAGGTAAATGACAACCCAATATATATATGCTAAAAAAGAAACGCATGTGGGAAAAGAAAGAGATCTATGTCTATAAATCCCATCAAAGAATAATGATAATGATTGTAGCTCCAAAGGTCTATCTCTAATGCCCAACATCACGCATAACCCCTCAATAATCTGTGTGGAGTGGCCTACACATCACCGATGTTCTCACAAAACGAGTGATACATAACCCCAATGGAGGAATCGTTCCCCATCGGAGCTCAAAGATAGGGGAGTGCCACTTCAAATATAGATGAACTATTCCCTACTATAGTATGAGGGAGTACTAACTCAGCCTATATATGGGGGACTCACACACTGGTGTGATATGGGATTACTTACCCTAACATCATTCCAATGATATTTCCCGTATCACTGCCATCGTCAAGCACCACCTAAAGAAGGTTCATGCTCAGAAATGTTCAAATTGAACCTCTTATTCCCCATGGAATAATACCATTGCATTCTACATGAAAAAACACTCGAGAAAAGCTTCTTCCATTCCAAAATATGAGTCCCAACCAAGAAGATATGGAATGGAGAAGTTACTAGGTGAAGTATAAAGTATGTATATCAGGTCACACGGTGTGTGACCTCACCTCATCACCTCAGATTATTATACCATAGATACATATTTTTAATCCATGATATACTAGATGATGTGTATAGGTGGTACATGGAATGTATTATCCACCTGTGGTCTATTCACAGCCTCTAGACCTATGCCTGAGTACACTGGTTGTGCATGTGCCCCATGGTCATATCCATGTAAATGGGATTACTTCATACTATAGTCATTCCCATGAGTCTATCCATGACTGTGCATGTGTACTCCCGGAGTACACATTGATCTACCATCATGAGGCCAAATAATGTGTGAAATTTTTCTTTACCTTGAACCCCATCCTCTATAGCTAGTAGACTACATGACATGTGTTATTCGGGACTACACACCAGGTAGATGGGTTTTTCATTAGCAGAAAATCCTGGTCTCAAATTTTTTTTATAGATACCATGATTCTACTATAAGTATCACCATTTGAACACCTAAAATAAAAGGGTAACGTTTCAAGCCATTGCTTCTTAGCCTCCGGTAGTTGGAAATTGGAAATCCAATCAACTGTGTGGGAAACCGTCGTGCATGTGATGCCATTTGAATTTCTAAAAATTGACCTCACCTACCACATTAAAAATTCATAATGATCCATCCATAACTGATCAATATTCATTTCATTCATTCAACCACCTTGAATCATGGGATTTGATCCGGTTCCAAGCCGCCATAAAATAGTCAAATCATAATCCTATGGGACAATGGTGAATAATCTGATGAAAAATGGGGAACAACACATGAACAAAGATGTATCATAGATGGATGATGAGATCCTATGCAATGACCATAAATCATGGAAATAACTAGGGGTTCAAATCGTGTTCAAAACAATATAATAATTATTGGTTTAAGGAACACCAAAAGAAAAGTGCACATGAGGAGAATATAAATCAAACAATGATGATATAATCCACGAATTAAAAATTTATTCAAAGGTGTAGAAACCACAAATAACGAGTCCTACCTCGATTATAGATAAATTTTTGGTGAAGAGAACATTTCCTATTAATTAAGAAGGCCAACTAGATTCACTGGTTGACTCCCAATTCACCTCAGTCCGATCGTCAACCCATGTCCTCGGGTTTTATAAATCTAGTGATGAAATTTCCTCCTCTCAAATCCTCCTAGGTTTATATGGATAACTCTGGTGACATTCTATAGTATCATATTAATAAGGGGATTTAGGTTTAGGTTTATTTAATAAAAATACCTAAATAAATTATTTATTTTATTAAATGTATCTACCAATTTTTACCTCTCTCAGAACATATGATCCCGACCAAAGTTATTGCATTCCAAGAGTAATGATTATATCCTGAAATCAACCATGGTATTGGATTTCCTTTATTAGGTACCAAACAATAGTAAAACCCAAATACATGTCAATTAAAATATATAAATATTTTTAGAAAATTAATTTTGAGGACCTGAGTCACCCAATCACCATGAAAACTCTGATGATAAATACAAATATATATAAATATATTTAAATATTCAATGGAATAATCTAATAAAACATGAGTTTTAATATTCTCCCCTCCTTTAACGTTATTTTCCCAAAAAAACACAAGCTAAACGAAAATGAGAGGGTACTGAGTATGTGTATGAATTTCATGCTCATAGGAGCTGTCCTTTATGCTACCATGATTCCAAAGAACATGAACCAAATGGATGGTCTGTCCACGCATGATTCTCTCTTGCTAATCCTCGATCATGATTGGGTACTCTATGAAGGTGGATCTATCCTCGAGGTCTATTCTTCCCTAGTCAATATCTTGAGTTTGGTCATGATATTATCTCTTCATCTATGACACAAAGAATATATCATGAAGTTAATCCAACCATGGGAAACACTAGATGGAAATATACCTTTCCAACCATCTATATGATCTCAAATGACCTAATGAAGCTCTTGGATAACATTCCTCCCATAAAAACATCCAAAATACTTATAATGGGGAGAATCTCAGAAAGACATGGTCTCCCTACTTAAGCTTCAATAGCCTATGATGATGGTCTATATAATATTTCTTTATACTCTATGATATCCTCATATGTTTGTGGATCAACTAAACCATCATTTTAATTTCAGAAACCATATCTATCCCAACAAAAGATGCATCATCAATCTCAGTCTAGTATAAGGGTGACCTAAAAGTTCTCCCATATAGGGTGTTCAAAGTTTCCATGATGATAGTAGCGTGATAGATAAAATTATTTGAAAAAACATCAAAAGGAATGTGATCCTACTATCTCTAGTTGAAGTCTAACACATAAGACCTTAGTATACCCTCAAACAGATGGATAGATCACTTGGTCTAGCAATACATATGTGTGTAAAATGATATTCTCATTCATAAATGGGTCCTAAAATCCTCATTCATTCCACCCAATATCTAAGAAATTAACCAAACATCATGTTTAGAGACGATCATATAGGGAACCCCATAAAGTCAGACAATATTATTCACAAACAATTCAACCAAACTATCCACCGAGCCCTACTTTTGTATTGAAATGAAGTGTAAAAACTAGTTATGTTTTCAAAAAATCACCTATATAGCATCATGGATTCTTGAATATAATATTATTTTAAAAAATTCCCTGGATATTTCATCCCATTTCCACTCGGAGATCTAAAGTGGTTGGGTGAAATCTTCCAAAACCTGGTTTTCAACCTTCTCCTACTAACATGTGAAATATGAAGAGGAAAACATGATGACATTATGAATCATGAAATCCCACCAAAAAATCCACTAAAAGTACTTGTACATATGTTTTAACACTGTGGTGTATAACTAAGGGGGAAGTGTGTAATTTCTTCATCACCTCCTCTCAAAACATGACCAGAACCATTTTCATTACCTAAAGCATTAGAGGATTCAATTCAATTGACTAAATAAATAATACTCCCCTATACTCCACCATGTCCACCTAGAACGAAGCCGACTACTCAGACACCACCTACACCAAGTGATTATGATACTTCCAGCTATGGGAATATACCACCATGTTTTTCTTACCGGAAGTATTGACTATCTAGAAGTAAAATTATAATAATAACTCTATCTAAAACCTCTATCATAGGTTCATATCTCTTTGAGTAACGATGTAATTGATACTCTAGTGGTCAAAGTAAATAGGAAAATGATATCCTTGAAAATATTTTCTCCACATATTCATAACATAAACTACCACTTCTAAATTTAGGTTATAAGTGATGTATTCCTTCTCATGGGGCCCCAAATTCCATTAACTATATGTGTCAATTATTTAATCTATATTAACATGAAATTGAGCCCATTTTTAGAGGAATAAAAAAAACTACATACTCAATGCCCACCCATTTTAGTAATAACACTAGACATGGTTCAACTTCAGCGCCATCTCCTCAAAGGCTCTATGACACTACTCGATCTAGGTGAATGGCTGCCATTTCCACATTCGGGTGGTCAAATGGGCTTTATTCCTAGATAAATCTTCCACAAATCTCTTATTATACCAATAAAAACCAGTAAAACTCTAAAACTATGACATAATCTTTGGAGGATCCCTAGAAATTACCACATCAAACTCCACCAAGTCAACTGCTAAACCATTCCTATATATGAAATTTCCTAAAAAATTAACCTTTTTGATCCAAAACTGGCACTTGAGTGCTTACCATAATGTTGGTTCTCCCAAAGTATGTCTTAATCAGACAATATTAATGATAATATACTAACACAGAGTAAATGATTAAGTATTCAATGAATATAACTGCAAATTGATCCAAGTATAGATAGAAGATCATGTTTATAATATCCATAAAAATTGTGGGGGATTTTTCACATTGAAAGGACTCAATAAGGACTCATAATGTATATAGATGCATCGAATTGTACTCTTCAGAATATCATCCCCATGAACCCTCAACTAGTGGTACCCAGACCTTTGATCAATTTTCAAGAACCAACTTGAACCTCTCAACTATTCAAAGAGGCCATTAATCCTCAAATGGGGTAATTGTTATCTATCATTACCAATTTTAGGAAATTATAATCAATACATATCCTCAACCTCCAATATGAATTTTATATGATAAATTATAGATATACCCATGGGGACACGTTGGGTCTGATTAAACCCTTTCCTCAAAGGTTATCTTACCACACCCCTAGCACTAGGAGATCAATAGGGGACATCTGATACTATGAATAAGATATTGGTGTGGTATCAGGGTTAATGTCGATACAAAATTATATCTCTCGACTTTGATTTAGTACCACAACATCTTTGGGAAATTATACCACATAATCCTCTATTACCGAAGGATGATATATTTCTAATGATAATTCAACACCAAGGGATAAACTCTCCAACTAATGGGTGACAGGTTATAGATTCATACTCATAAGGAACACCGTATTATCCATGATATATATTTACCCCTAAAAATAGAATCTCATCCAATAATTCAAAAGGCATCTAACTCATCTATGATGATAGTCAATATGGGTCCAAACCATGGGTAACTAATTCATACCCAATATTTCACTATAAGGTTTCATCATGATTACCAAGAGGTACCATGAGAAGATATCTCCACTAAATACCACCTTATACTGCTAGAAAATATGTGATATAAAATAATCATTCTAAGTATAATTTTTTTGAAAAATATGGCTAGATATGTCCTCAATAGAGAGATTTAGATATATCATGAAGGATAAATTGATTAAGTCATAACTCACACCTATGTCTAAAAGTATTGGATTAAAAGTATAAAAGACACATATCATTTCTTAAATCATCTAATGAGTAGCCTAGTCATAGACCTTCATAGCCCAAAGATGCCCTCATCCTCTAATTCGAGCTCTCTTATCCTAGAATGGGTCACATGGTGGTGTAAGTTGAAGCATATCCTAACATTTACCTACACTAGAAGCTCTTACCTCTAGATCTCCCTTGATCATCTATGATCCCCACATCCCAGAGGTATGTCCTGAACCACCTAGAAGATCCCTGATCATGGTGTCATCTCTAACGTGGTGGTCCATCCACTATGTCCAAATCCTAATCAACATGATAAGCTGGTAAATCACATTCCATTTGATCTCTATTATAACAGGAATAACATCAAATCTTACCTAGCTAGATGGATCCTCTATGTGATCCCGATGTTTCATATCCAAAAATATAATTTCATTCATGTGTATGCTTAATTTTCTAATACCTTAATGCATGATTACTGTTTTATGCTATAGTTGACTTAGCCATATGATATCCATTATCGGTTGCAACTGCCTAAAGTACATATTCTAGGAATATATCTATCACCAGATACCACTCTAAAACTTCAGTATTGGTAGGAATTCATAAGGACACAATGCTAGCATTGATGTCTATGTAGACACCCTAATCAAACTTCTATGCCCAAAAGAAACCATCCAACACCATATGCATGGAGTAATGTGTGTTTTATTTGAACCTCTTAGCATAGTCTACAATTATTGAGTCACACTTTTGTAGATTTCAGAACCCCTAAATCCTCATGGACGGTAAGAAAGAATAGAAATAATCATCATGAAATAGATACTGAAATTATGACCATGAGATCATTATCTCATCATGGGAATGTTTCACTAGACTTCACTAGTTCCATTCTACCCCATGAAGAAATCAGGCTGAAACCACAAAATTTTGATCATTTGGGGTGTAAATAATCCCAAATACTCATATCATCGACTCAAGTCGATCCTCTACTACTCGAAGATCTGGATCAACATGGAACCTCAGAAGTCTCTAACACTAGAACTCATGTAGTGCAATAAGCATGAACTCACCATCATCATGATTTATCAGGACAATTCTTTGCTTGATAGACATAGGAGATACTCCCTGGACACTTGGAGGGGACACCTCATGAGATGACCACTAAACTGAGGCTGAATCACTCAATGGATCATCATCAAAATCCTCCATTAGTAACCTATATGGATGTCTTTTTTGATGTATCCAAAAAGGGTTCAATATGTAACACAGTTATAGGAGAACATATATATACGAGGAGTTGACTCAATAAGGAATGTCAAAGGACTCAATCTTATATGACGCTTGTTACATTGTTTCTGGAAATTTATATTTTGACAAGTCAAGTCGATAAGAAGGTATTCAGGGTCCTAGAAAATGGGTACCTCAGATTCCACACCAAAACTAGATTCCCTATCCTAAAACCCACACTCAAGACACTTTGGAACTATTTTCATACGTTCCCAACCAATCCTCTCTACAGGTTCCACTCCAAAACTAAATCAAATCTGAACTACTATGATAGAACTCTATCTTGACCCAATGCATAAGGGCCATCATGGATGGGGGAAATTTGAATGTGACCACCCCATGGTTGACTATAATAATCTAGGGGCCAATAAAAAGGTCTAAGAGGGATTATACTAAAATGGGATGCCTCAGACTAATTTACCTCTTTGCACACACACACATCCTTCTATATGAAAATGTTTATTGGAATAATAAAAGACTAAAATAACTATTGTATAATAATGAATGTAATAACCAATAGAGAATACATCAGAGTATGATAATATCAGCCAAATTAAAAGAGGGGAAGAATATATTCCCAACAAAAAATGAAGTCCCAACTTGAAAATAACTATAAAAGTATTAAAATCAAGAGATTGAAACTCTTAATCTCTATGTTTGACCACCGAACATGACTAATGGACCAAAGTATCACTAAGATATACCAATTCCACTATTGATCTACAAGTTGTCTATATAATACATGATAGCTGTGAGGAAAAACCCAAACATGGGTGAGTATAAACAAACCCAGTCATATTCTTTGAAAACCACAAATGGAGAAGTAGAAAGATACAACAATTGTCAACCTAACCCATTAGAAGAGGGAAAAGATAAACCACTATATATATATGTGTGTGTGTGTGTGTTCAATATGATTCCCAAAAGATAGAGAAATGATATATCTATCTACATAGCCCATCCAGGAATGATAAGTATGCATATAGCTCCAAGGGTCCATCTCTGATTCCTAATATCATGTGTAACCTTAAAAGAATCTATGTGGAGGGTCCCACAAATCACTGCTAAGCTCCCTAGAAGAAGGAACCGCACAACTAGAAGACGTTTCTATCCCCATTATAGCTTGAAGAAGGAGATTTAAGACTCTATGGATATAGGACCCTCACCCCTCTATAGTGTGTAGTAGTTTTGACTCTACCCATGTAAAGAGTACGGGGGACCCATGCCCTGGTGCAACTCGGGAGTACTGACCTGAAATCACTATGATGATCCTATCTGGATCACCAACACCATCATGCATCACTTAAATAAACATCACACTGATAACACCACACATCATAACTAGTATTCTACAACTAAATCTACCATCATGTTCTAATTATAAATTCACTAAGGATAGGCTACTCATGGGATAAAATCCATGTCCTAAATAAGGATATATGGTAGGTATATGTTACTGGTGGAAGGACGTGGCATATGTAATTATCCAAACATCCCATACATAAGTATGAACTCTTAATAAAATAATATTTATCAAATAACATAATGATCTATGATATAATTTTTTAGGTATACTACTTTTCAAAACATTGAAACATAAGAAACTAGTTTATAAGTGAGCTACACCAGCTCTCGGAAAGTTAATTCACAACTAGAATCGGTCTTAGACATATCATACATAATAAAATTTTTCATAAAAAGGGGAAATAAAACATAATTAAGGGTGAACATATATTCTCATTCAGGGTACACAAACAAGATACCAGCATAACATGAGAATATGAGTATGATAAAATGAGAATAACATTTAAAAACCATACCTTGTATGTCATATATCATAAACATGAGTCATTGGGTAAATATTGGCATTTCATAAGACCTGAATCCGAAGGGAATCACTGAACATAAGCCATGAGAGAACAAAATTGGCATAATACAAATATTTATTGCATACACATACACATAATATATCTTTTGTGAAGGATACCAACCAAGACATTCATAACATGTTAGACTTGGGATAACCAACCATGTACCTACCTCATCCAAGGGATAACCTCTTTTTTCCCTCTATTATGATTGGGATAACCTCACATGTACCCTCTTGTTTCAGGATTGGGATAACCTCTCATGAACCCTCCTACTTTAGTCTTAGGATAACCTCCCATTTACCATTTTTTCAATCTTGGGATAACCTTTAGTGTACCCTTCTTTTTAAGTCTTGGGATAACCTCCCATGTACCCTTTGAGCACATAGAACATTAATCATTACCTAATTCATTGGAGGGAGGTATAGGTACCACACATCACATAATCAATAATTTTTTATGCCACATGATCATAAAACATTAATCAAATTGTAACCAATAAAAATTAAATGAGTTTCATATACATTTTATCACAATATAACATGTGGGAAATAAATATGTTTGATAAGAATATTTTGATTATAATCATAAACGTAAATCCTTATGAGATAAAATAAGGATGGTACCAATGGATCATATCCCTATTTGAACTGAAGAAACAACAATTGTTGTTTCCATTGGTGAATATAAATTAAATAAAAATACCATACATTTTTTTGAGTTAAATATCCTTTTGATATTTTTAATAACCTATTAAAGATATTATAATTTATAAAAAAGTGAATAAAATAATTTCTTTGAAAATACACTTGGAAACTTGAATTGAATAATTTAAATCATTGAGTGGTCATGAATGTGTAAAATTATATTCATTTCATACATGTTAAAATAAATATTTCCTTCACAATTTCATAAAAGTCAAATGGATATCATTTAGAAAAATATAAAAAGATTCCTTAAAAGCCATTTTTTAAAAAATTCAAACATTGGTAAAAAATTATTTTATAAATCATTTTAGAATATCAAACAAGTTTATTAAAAACTATTTATAAAACATTAACATGGAATAAAGAGGGGTTTTGACTGAATTGAGAAATAATGTTGATTTTCATTAAACACATTTTTTAGTATATTTAGTAATTAAAGAGTAGGGAATGAAAGTAAAAAAAAATATTCAAAAAATAACATAGTATATAAAAATTCATTAGTTTATTTAGATTTATATCATAAGATTTCATCATTGGAGTCATAATCATCAATAATCTTGGTAAATAATGTGATTGTGACCTTAAACCCCAACCACTATGAAATATTTTGAATGATAAGAATCACGAAAGAAAAAATGTATTAAGATATTAAAATTTCTATAAAATTAGAAAAATAATCATAAAATAAATTCATTTTTATTATATACATCACCAAAAATAAACAAGTGGTGATATGCCATGTGACTCATAAATATAAAAGGTAGGCGAAAATCCCTTATCACTATGGTAACTTTTGAATTGTAAGAACCGGTCAAGAATACCATCATTTGAAATATTAAATATATTTAAATTAATGATATTATTGATATAATATGTCAAAGTAAATGTATATAAATATTATTAAAGAATATAATATCATAACATAACATATGTCATAAAGAAGACAATTTGAGACAAAATTTTATCACTTCAAGTTTTGACATCCTTCATACATATATGAACCTACATTATAATAAATATATGTCAATAATTAATATATTATAGAAAATTACTATTATATATCATACCATATAAGATTTAATTAAGAAATTTTATAACCTATTTATTAATAATTCCTTCTCAAAATCATGTTTTAGGTAATAACTGATTTATCTTCCATGTATGTTTTGGTTTGGTATTTTCAGATTTATTAGTTTGATATTGGTTAAATATTCTAATTAATGTTAAAAATTATTTTAATATCATATTTTTTCATTATATATGTAATTTTGGTAATCTATTAAAGTTATACATAGAAAATTAATTACAGTATTCATGGAGGTGGTTGGTCGTACATACGGATGAATGTTGTTTCCAGTTTGTCGATGATGAGAAAAAAATAATTTTAATTAATATATCAATTGTAAAGAGCCATTTTAATTTCATATATATCATATATATTAATAAAATCAATATTTATTATCAACTATTTCAAAATAAAATGTGAAAAAAATCAAATCACTTCGTGGAGGCCTTAGTGTACATGTACCCATACGTGTAGTTATTATTTTAAAATGAAATGGATGTCGAGGAGAAATATTTGATATTATAATTAAAATTTTATAAATATTAAATTAATATCATATATAAAAATTAAATAAATCATTATCTCCTACCATGAGAGGTAGTGATGAAAAAAATTAAATCAGTTTATGAAGAGGTAGTCTGTAAAAAACACGATCAAAAATTTCATTTCCCATTTGAGGGAAGTGAGGTGAATATAGGTTATTAAATAAACATAATAAAATTTTATAATATGTTAGATATTGGGTTTATTATATTATAATTATTAAAAAATCAATGATGGTGGTAAGAGAATAAGTAAAAGAAAGATCTTCGTGGAGACAATTACCTTCCCTTCGAAAACCACATTTGGTTCTCTAATTAAGAACCATATGGTTGGTATTTTTGGAAGAAAAAATGATATAGAACGTGTATAAGGATGATATGGAGATATGTTTTTAGTTTTTTTCTAATAAAAGTTCTTATGAGGTGTGAATAAGGGTGGGGAGGATTCACCCATTTATAATTTTGGAGGAGTGGTGTTTTTAAAAATACCCAAAACTACTCAATAATGGGATGTCACCCTCAAACCAAGTACCCCCAAAATTGATATTTAATAGATTTTATGAAATAAATGGTTTTTCTAAATCTTCAACATAAATAAAAAACATTTTTTAAACATTTTTTTCCTTCAGATCTATTTTTCCTTAATTTTACTATTTTACATTGACCATAATAACTATTTTTTTTATTAATATAACTAGGTAATTATACAATTAATACTAAAATTTAATAGTTATTTATTGTTAATAAAAAAATATAAAAATAAAATCTAATTTATCAAATAAAAATCCAATATGTGTTTAAAATTAATTTTAATATAGACACATGAAACGGGTGAAACCTAGTTTTAACCTTAACTCCCGTAGATAATTTATACTCTTTTTATTATTAATTATAAAAAAACTAATGTTACCTTATTAAAAAATATTTTTTATTATTATGAAAAATATTTAATACATTATTCAAAATTAAATTCAAAAAAAATTTGGAATTTACTTTAAAATTAAACTTACAATGGTAAAAAAGTAGTTTCTTAAAGAAACGTTTCAAAAAGTTTGAATTGTTTTATCAAAATTCAACATGAAATTGATTTAAATTATAGAACATTTATTAATAATAATATAATATAAATATTTTTAATTTTAAAACTTGATTAAACTAAGATTAAAAATTAAAAATTCCTTTAGCAAAAAGACGGGTTTCAATATAAATCTGTATTTTCCTTTATTCATCAAAAAAGTATTCTTTCCAAAAAATTATCAAAAATTATCTACAAAATTTATTTACATGTTTATTGAAAAAATTAAGTTTATTTCATGAAATAAATTTTCTACAATTTAAAATAACTAATATAATAATAAGTGTGTAAAATACGATAAATCTATTTTTTTAGAAAAAATAAACTTTTAAGCATAAAATATGATTTGTTCTTTTTACATGCCTAGGAAAAATATTAGATGAATGATGAATCATTTTATTAAGTAAATAATTTATAAATTGGAAAAAAACCATTCACTAATTTTGATTCATTTAATTTATTAATATAAAAAATCACTTTCATGTATAATAATGGATTTTTAAAAAAACATTTCTTTTAATTTCAAATGATTTTTATTTTAATTTCTTATAAATTTATCTACAATGAATTATTTTATTAATATATGAAACATATAATTTTCATAATTTAGTTAGTCTTATTCATTCCTATACATTTAATTGTATTTTTATGATTGTCACATTAAATAATAACATTTTAATAGAATATCCTGTTTCACTCAAACATGGTATTGTGTGTAATCAAATAAATCAAAGAAATAAAATTTTATTTAAAGTGAATTTATTATAAAATATTATGGTGTTACATTATAACCCCTAAAATAAACTGCATCCTAAAAAAATTAACTTGATCAATGCAATCTGTGGTTTTGCATTTAAAATTCTATTTTGGAAAACCTACTTTGTAAAAGAATTGGTAAAATTCCCTCTTAAAAAAAGGGAAAGGTAAATAAAGAGGTCATCTATAATAACACAAAAAAAAAATCAAATGGGATAAAATTAAGTGAAAATACAAGCAAGGATGTGAAAACTAATGCTCTATGAATAATAGAGAGTAGTAGAAGACATGCCCAAGATAATGTTAAAAAACAAAAATCCATATGAAAAAATTTCTATCACAATATCATTTTCTAAAAGGTGAGGGATTATTTGAATATCAGATAGTGAACACAATAAAATACACTTACATGATATATTTTTATTTCAGACACACAATTTCAACCTTTTTTGTGCTTAGATGTATTTCCTATTTTTTTATTACTCTATGAAATAAACATCCAAGATGATTTTTTTTACGAATCACAAAAATTAACTTCTAATAGATCACATAATCGACCAAAAGACAAGAATGTCTTCCCCTATCATGATAAATTAACCAAAAACAAAATATTTTGCATAATATAATTGTCAGAATTAATAAACCACCATATAATGAAATATAACATTAATAAAAAAAATCCTATATTATAAGTCCCAAAGTGAAACATAGATCATTTGATAAATAACTGAACATAAAAGTATTTGAAATATACTAGAAAAATTTTTGAAACCAAATATTAGAATGAATTTACATCATTTTTTTCAAAGATAAATTCAATATTTATCTCCAAATAACATAAATCACTCTTAATATCTCATAACAAAAATTCATATTCTCTATTTATAAAACCACAAAGATGTAATAATCATTTCCATAAGTTACCTGATTCAGTACCAAGAAACATTAATGTCAAATTTTCTTCCGATTTACTATTCAACATTTGTTTCAAAAATAAATCCCCTAATGTTATCTTTTCCTTAATAATAAGTGATTCTCAAAAATAGTGTACGTGTTTGGAAATATCATTGATCACCAAATTAAATTTCAAATCCATAGTAATCTATACAAAAAATAATATAATTCCTAAAAAATAATAATACTTATCTATCAAATCATTTTATAAAAAAATATAATAACAAATACATCACATAGGCCAGTGGTATATGTTTCTCCCTTATCGCCCCTTGATTGTGGGTTAAATCCCCACAACATCTCCAAATGTGACAAGTTTTCCTTTTTACTAAATAAATATTAATATAATTCTTATAACATCCCCTTAAATATAAAGAATATTCTTGAAAATGACCTTAATCATCAAAGGTCATATAAACACATAAGGTTATCAATGAATTTTAACTTATGAAAAGATCAGTCTTCCTTAAATAATATTTCATGTTGAACCTAAGAGTTACATATACCCTATTACAATAATTATAGTCCCAAAATGTAATTAATCACATTAAAATCCCATAACCCATAACCTAAAAATGGGAGCTTATTAATTTGAACATATGATCTACCTAAAGATCATAATTCCACGATGGTATCCATAACTCATAATTAGGTCTTACATGAATAAATATTTGCTTCCAAAATTAACTCATTGCTTAGATATTTCAAAATTCTTATAACTAAATTTACCTTGGTAAAAATAATTCTATAAAATAATTGTTAAATCCCAATATAGAAATATTTCAACTATTTTAATTCAAGGATTTGGTATAACATAGGTCCTTCTTTGGTCTAGGGGCTATCCCTTAGTTTTGGGCTTTCACTCATATAAGTCCCAAGTTCCCCAAATTTAAGACATTGAATTCCATGGGAATTCAATGCTCAATGACCATCATTTCAACATAATAAATAACTTCCACTATATTTAAGATATTATTATAGGTAATTCTTCCCAAATTTTTAATATGTTGGAATCTAAATCTTCTTCCCACTATGATTATTACCACATGAAATTTCATAAATTCCATATTCCTCTTACTTGACACTTTAATAATCTTACCTATGTTCACATTTTTAATCATATATTGTGTTATCTTTTTTGTCATGATCAAAATATCTTTCTCACCAATTATCATCAAATTTGGTTTCTCATAATCACAAAGTCATCCATCACATTACTTATTAACATGATTCTCTCCAATTATATCCATTGACTAAAATTAAAAATCATTTAATAATAAACAATAATTATATTGGGATAATGCATAATCATGAAAAATATTTCATATGATTTCCAAATCATGATAACATCTTTTCAATCAAAGAAACCATTCATTTAAACTAGTTCATTTATTGTCATTTTCTACTAAAATCCTTTATGATGATTCATAATTAGTTTTTGAATTTCTAAAAAATATCTCCTAGGAGGGTTAGACTAGGTGTGCAGAAAATCCTATTTTCATGCACCAGTTGATGATTGAGTAAAAATGTTCACTTATTGGAGTTATTACCTATATATACAACTATTTCAGAGAAAAATCTACTTATAATATCCTTTCAATGATTTAATTTTAGGGAAACCAGTTACACTATCCTTCTTTAAATCTACTGGATATTTTCTTATAATTATACTTATCTTTATGGTTCTCAATTTTTTTTTCAGAAAATAATTTTCAAAGGTTAACTAATCCTTTCTATAATACCAACTATAATGACCTGAAATTTTCCTATATAGATTTTATATATTAATAGGTGAATATTAATTATATAACATAGTGATCTGTGCTAAAATAAATTTTGTCTAGTGCCTTTAGAAAATTGGAAACATAAACAATTGTTTCATAAGTGAGCAAAATCATCTCCTAGTAACTTCTTCATAACTAGAATCCTTTTTAGACATATCATACATAATACCTTTCTTCATAACATATGAAATGAACACATAATAAAGAATGATTTATTATATCAGTAAGGGTAAAAATGTCGATATCAATATAACATGAGTATAACGGTATGAGAACATTATAAACAAAATTTGAAAACCATACCTAGTATATCATACACCATAAACCTAAGTCAGGGACTAAATATTAGAAGTATATAAGACATGATTTATAAAGGAATCAAAGAACATATGTGACGGGAGAATCAAATTGGAAGAAGACATAGTTTTTTAGAATACAAAAAATTATAGTAAATCTTATTTCAATCCTTCCAAACGAGATATTCCAAAGATATTAGGATTGTGATAACCACCCATGTACATATTACTGGTATGTGATAACCTCCCATATTTCCACTGTTGTTATTGGGATAAAATCCTATGTACCCACTTATTTCGGCCTTTGTATAACATATCATATAACCTCTAATTTCAGTCTTGGGATAACCTCTCATGTACCTCTTGTTTTTTTCTTGGTATATCCTCCTGTGTACCATTCATTTTTATTCTTAGGATAACCTCTCATGTAACCTTTGCACTCATAGAATGCTAATAATTATCCAATTAATTGGATGGAGAACTGGGTCCCACCCATCACATAATACTACAATTTTATTTCCATAAAACCATAAAACATTCATGATATCACAACCCATGGAAATGAAATGGGTTTCATAATATTTTATCATAGTATAATCTCTGGGAAAAAACAAGTTTCCTAAACATCTTGATATCATAATCATAGACATAAAACATCTATAGAAATAATAAATATGGTACCATTATATAATATCCCCAATAAAACATAAGTAATAATAAATTTTTTTGTCATTGATAAATATAAATTTAATAAAAAGATCACTAAAACATTCTTGAGGAAAATATCCTTTCAATTTTGAGATCACCTCTTTAAATATAAAAATTTATCAAACATTAAATACAAAACTTCATTTGAAAAAAAACTCGTAAAAAACTAAATGAATAATTAAATCATTGATTGGTCATGATGTTATAAAATTCAATTCATTCCATACATGTTAAAATAGAGATTCTTTTCATATTATCGGTAATGTCAAAATTTTATCATTTATAAATCAAAAAGAAGGTTCCAATAAAACCATTTTTTAAAAGTAAAACATGAGAAAAATTAATATCAATCTTTATTGTAGAATAGTTATTTTTTTCTTTTAATCTTTTTTATAAAACTTGGTCTTGGAGGAAAAGGGTTTTTCGATTGAAGAGAGAAATAAGATCGATGTTCTTTAAAATTCTGTTTTTAGTCTCCTTAGTTCTTAATGAGAGGAGAATGAATGTAAAAGATTAATTATCCAAAAATAACAGAATTACAATACAATTAATTAGTTTATTGATATTTATATAATAATATTTCATTATTTGAAGCATAATAATATACAATATCGATAAACATTGAGTTTTTAACAAAAAACCCTTACCACTCGAGTAACTTTTGAATAATTAGCCTCTAAAAGAAATTATCATAGATGTAAATTTATGTCCATATAAAATTCATAAAAATAATAATTAAATACATTCATTGTAATTATGTAGACCATATAAAAGAAACAAGTGCTCAATATGTCATAGGCCTTACAGAGATAGAAGTTAGAGGAAAATCCCATACCACTTTTGTAAATTTTGAATCATAAGTTCCTTTAAAGAATAAAAAATGAAACCTTAAATATGATTTAATTATTTGTATTCATGATATAACATGTCAAATCTGCTCTATATAAACCTCATAAAATAATATAGGTGAGTAAAATAACATATGTCCCAAAGAAGATAATTTGAGACAAAAAACATAACCTCAAGTTTCAAGTTTATTAATACAGGTTATAACATCATGAATAAAAAATATAGGTTTATCAAAAATATCTTAAATAAAAAAAATTATATTTTTAATGCCATATATTATTTACTTATAACCTTTTATTACCTATTTATTTACAATTACTTACTTAATAAAACCACATTTTGGGTAATAACTGCTTCATTTTCCTTGTTTGTTTTGGTGTGGTAATTTCAATAATTTTACTTTTATAATATTTAAATCACATAAATAGTTTTAAATACAATATAAATATAATAAATATTAATTATATATGTATTTATAAAAACCCATAAATTTTTGATATAGAAAATGAATTACGCTATTCTTTGAGATGGCAAGTCGTACATACACGTGAACATTGTTTCCATTTTATCAATGATCGGAACAAAATAGTGGTCAATAATATATCGCATTTATAGAATAATTTTATTTCATATATATTATACATATTAATTACATCTATCCTTATTACCATCCATGTCAAAATAAAATGAAAAACGAATCACACCACTTAGTGGAGGTGGTAGTGCACACGTATGCACAACAGATGTTATCTATTTCTAATGGATATGAAGATAATAATTTAGATGTGATATTATAATTATAGGAGTATAAATATTTCATAAATATCATATATAAATGTTAAACTATAATTGTTTCCATCCATGATATGTGGTGATTGAAATCAAATTACATTAGTTCGCGATGCGATAGTCCGCCACACACACTATCGATGGTTTCAGTTACCTTTTGATGGAATAGGATTTGGATATGGGTTTTTTCAAAAACTTAATAATATATGGTTATATGGTATATACTTCTGTTATTATACTGTAATTATTCAGATATTAAAGAAAGTGGTAATCGAAGAAGTAAAAGAAATATCTTAGTAAAGATAATTACCTTCATTTAGAAAAAAAACTATTTTGGATATCTTTTTATGGGTATTAGGGTTGGTATATTGTAAAGAAAATCCAAGAAATAATGTGTATTATGATTTTTGGGAGAGATTTTATTAGGTTTTGGTCGATCCAAATGGGTTATAAGGTTTGAATAAGTGATAGGTAGAGGGACCCTTTTATAATTATAAAGGAGTGAGATTTTTGAAAATACCGAAAAATATTCAATAATGAGAAGTCAAAATAAACCCAAGTGACTCCAAAATTGATATATAATTTATTTAAGGAAATATATGGTTGAGAAACAAATAACAAAAAACATTTTTTTACTTGACTTCTATGTTTACTTTTAAAATTTTTCGCCATAGTAACTTGTTTTTTTATTAATTTAAATAGGTAATTTTTCCTTTAAAACTAAATATAAATGAGTATTATTATATAATTTGGAAATATTTATCCTAAATATAAAAATAAAATAATCAAATAAAATTTCTATATGTTTGGAAAATTAATTTCAACACAGGAAAATGTGACGCACAAAATCCCATTTTGACATTAATTACAGTAATTAATTTCTACTATTTATAATTTTAATTAATTTTTTTGAACATATTAGTTCTCATTAGTTATGATTATTTAAAATATTGAATAAATTTTACCAACTTAAATTCAATTTTTTTTTAATTTAATTGAAAACTAAACCTTGAGTCATGACTAGAAAGTTATTTTCTAACGAAAAGATTACATAAGTAAGAAACATTTTATGTCACAATTCATCCTAAAATTAATTAAAAAGAAATGACATGGATTGATAATAATATAATTGAACTTATTTTACTTTTGGAATAATTATAAAAGTTAAATAATTTTTTTTAATTTCTTTAAATGAAAAGTTAGTTTTCAATAAATATCATTACTTTTCAGTATTCATCAAAATATTAACATTTTCATCAAATTATACAAAAAATATTCTAAGATAATTTTCTAATTCTTATTGAAAAAATTAATTTTATTTTTTCTGATAAATTTTATAAAATTGGAAATAATTTATTTTATAATAAATTCACAAAATAAAGTGAACCTATTTTTTAGAAAAAAATACATTATAAACCGTAAAAATTGATTTATTTTCACCCCGTGACTAGAAAAAATATTAGATGAATGATAATTTGTTTTACTTAATATGTAATATATACATAAGTTTAAAATCATTCACCAATATTGATTAATTTAGTTTATGAACATAAAAACTCATTGCATGCGTAAAATTAGTTTTTCAGAAATACATTTCTTTTACTTTAAAATGATATTTTTTTCATTTATAATCAGTTGATGACCAATAAATTTATTTTATTCATTAGTAAACCATAGTGTTTTTTATAATTTAGTTTTTCCTTTATCATGACCATCAATTTAATGTCTTGGTTATAACTATTACATTAAATAATAACATTTTAATAGTATATCACTGTTTGTTTAAACCAAGTGTTGTGTTTAACGCTCAGTATTGGAGAAATATTTTTTCTTAAATATAAATATATTAGAAAATATCATGGTGTTACAACATTTACCTGGGGTCACATAAAGTATGACCCCACCTCGTCCTCTGGGTGTGTTATCCCTTGGACATGACTTGGGAAGAAATGATGTTCTACATCCCATATACAAGTGGTACATGACATTTCTTATCCACTCGGGGAATACCCATGTCCTGCATGACTGTATCCATGTACACTAGATGTCCCAATGTACTATGTCCATATATGAGTACATTGAAATCCCCATGTACTCTTGATGTTCCCATGTTTCTGGCCGTACCCATGCCCATGTACACTGGGAGTACACATTGATTTTCTAGAGGAGGGTCCAACGACAAGTGGTGGGTAAAAAAGGCATGTGATATTTAGTTCCACCCAAAACCTTAGCTGCCACAACCAGGAGACAACACAACACTTCTATTATAGACTACATTCTATGTATCATGGTATTTCACTAGCAGTAAAGCATGGTCTCTACGTTGTTTCTGGAACTCTCGATTTCATTGAAAATCATTCCATTTGAAAACCCAAAATCCAAGGGTAATATCTCTGACCATCAATTACAAACCACAAGTTGAGGAAATTAGAAATGCGATCAACTTCATGAGGATTCATTGCTTTTCCTCCATAGTTTGGGGTTCTGAAACCCGGAGCCACATCCCATATCCAAGAAACCATCATTATCCTTATCAAAATCAACAATC
Organism: Viscum album; assembly: GCA_963277665.1. Classification (NCBI taxonomy): domain Eukaryota; kingdom Viridiplantae; phylum Streptophyta; class Magnoliopsida; order Santalales; family Viscaceae; genus Viscum; species Viscum album. The sequence goes on along the minus strand of OY728119.1, from coordinate 876,517,694 downwards.
CTCTAATCATTCACATAACCACATTGAATTCATGGGTTTGATCATGCTCCAACATGTCCTAGAAAAGTGGAATCATGATCTCATTGGATAATAGTGATGAACACAGGGAAAGTGGGGAAAATAACAATAAAAAAGTGACATCATCATTAGCCTGTGAAATCCCAAACAATGACCAATGACTGTGGATATAAATAGTGTGTGAAACAGGTATACAATAAGATAATAATTAATGGTTTAATGAACACCAAAATAAATGGGCACATGAATTTGTGGTAAAGAGTGTGTTTTCTAGTGACGAAGATGTATTTCTACTTTTTATGCCTAAATAATGATTCACCACTATCCAATCATTAATCCACATACTCTGGTTTTCCAATTCCAAAAAAGAACACACCTATTCTAAAATCCTCCCAGGAAAATATAGATATCCCTGGTGATTTTCTACTGTAGAATATTTAAAAAGGTATTTATGTTTAGGGTTATTTAATAAAAGTAAATAAGTAATTTATTTATTTGATTAAAGGCACTAGACAATGGTCACATACCATGTAATTTACAGTGCTAACTAACATTATATCATTCCATGGGAAAGCCTCACATATTAACATCAACTTTGGTCCCAGATTTACGATATGAGGTAAAAAAATTGGAAAACCATTTATATTGATATGATGATTTCACGTACATTAAAATATATTAAAACTCTAAAATATTAATTACAGGATCACAAGAAACCTAAAAACAATGCCAAATCTAAGGATAAGTCTAAAAATATATATTGAAATATTCAAAGGACTAATCCAATTAAAACAGAGACATTGCATATTCACTATACACCGGAATAATATAATAGATATACCCGACCAACTCTTTTTCAAGGTTATTACCCCAGGATGAATCTATTTCAAAACCATGTATTAATTTATTATCCAAATAAGGATGTTTTTCTAGGAATACCATATGCCGTTCTCTACTATAAATTAAAATGTTTTCTTATATATAGAATTATTTTTTTGGTTCTGAATTAAATTTTCTCACACTAGTTTCCAAAGTTAACTAAACCTTTCTTTGACAGCAACTATAGTGATCCATAATTTTCATACGTAAATATTACAAATTATAAGATGAATATTCCATTACTAGAAATAATGATTTCCACATTGTGATTTTAAATTAAGTTTAATAGAAACCGATGTTAAAAGTTATATGGTGAAATTTTAACGGCATGTTTATAAAAAAATGGTGTTAAAATTTTAAAAAAACTTATAACATCATATTTTAAAATAAATGATGTTAAATTGTTTTTTAAAAATATTATTGGACTGAGAAACCCTAATTTATTTTCCTTTGACATTATCTTTCTATCAACCTACGATGTCATCAATGACACCCAATGACCTTCAATGATAATAGATCTTCTCTTTTAGTCAATTATAGTAATTATTTCACATTTTTTCTCCCTAATATTCCATCTTTCATCCATATTTCACAATACATGGAATTATATTGTTTGTGGAAACTATATTCTGATAGATTGATAACGGTGTTTCATGGTTCTTTTCGTTTTTTTGTACATTTTTTCTAATTTTTATCTTCAATCTAGCAACGTTCATACGATTTTCATCAAATCTGGTGGAGTTTTTCATAATTCATGATCTATTTTTTATTATAATTCTCTAAATTTTGTTAATTATATTCTTATTTTGGAATAAAAATGAATTTTCTGTTAGTTATAATTTTGAACCAACAATTTTTATATAAATTTTAAAATCAATAATACATATTTTTTAATTTTTTTTAATTTTATTAATTTTTTATGATTAAAAATTATTTAACACTATAATTTATTTTTCTGTGAATTTTTTGTATTTATAATTATTAGTATTTATTAAAAAAAATTCATTATAATTTTTTGGTTTAATTTTTTTTAATTAATTATGTTTTCAATTATAAATTTTTATCAATATATTGGCTTTGGATTATTTTTTTATTTTGAATTTATTTTCATATTTAATGTTTTTTAACAGAAAATATTTTTTAAGAATTTATACATGTTTAAATTATCTATTTTTATATATTCTTAATCACTTGTATTTAAATTTTGAAATCATAATTTTTCATGATTTTGTATAATTCTTTATTATGAACAAATAGTTTCCAATTATTGACTATTTTAATATATTTTTTATGTTTAAAATTTATCTATTTTTATATGATTTAATATTTTTTCTTACTTTAACATATTCATATTTTCTGTTGAGATCTTAAGTAATTAATGGAATGTAATTGGAATAATTTACGAAGAACCACTATTTAATATGAAGAATGGGTTGATGATTTATTTAAATTTTATTAATGAAATATTCAAAAAAAAAATTATCCATGCATGAAGTGTGGGTATATGAGAAAGTTAAATTCTGTTGAAATCAAGGATCATCTCATTTTTTTAGTTTGATCCACAGTTATAAATTCTGCATCTAGAATGGTTAGATAATAAAAAATTCAACATCTAGTGTTGATGGAAATATTTTCCATGAGATAGAGGGTCATATTGAACAATTAATTAATGATATAGGTTTTGAAAACCTCAAAAAAATATCTACTATTGAATTATTGTATATATACTCTAAGAAAAAACTATTCCCAGATTGTAGTATATTTATAGTGGTATTATCTGTTCTGAGATTATATTACTTGAACACTAGAAATGGGGGTAATGATAAAAGTTTCCCTAAATTTCTAGAAGTTTTAAAAGTGTTATTTATAGAATTCAATTGGATTGTAGATTCAAGTAATTTTGAAAAGAAAATGTGATTTTGAATGAGATCTGGGTATAAAAAGATACATGATTTCCCCAATGATTGTATGTTTTATAGGAAGGAATTTGAATGTTTATCAAAATGTACTAAATGTGGGACATAATGATATAATAATGATGTAAAATTTCACTCTCATTAATTATCACTTACAATCATCAAACCTCATACTAAATAAATATAGTAAATTCAAATAATTACTTGTTTCAATCATCTATTTGAACTTTCAAATATTAAAAATAGGATAATATGGCACATAGATGAGTGAATATATGAAGGAATATTACTTTACGCTACTAATTCACCTTAGTGAAAGAGATTAGATAAAAAATATCCTAATTTTGGAAGTGATGATATAAATCTCAGAATGGGATAGTGAACCAATGAAATGAATCCATATCTGAGCCTCAATAGCCAAAATAGTTCATGGACTTTTTTAGTAGTTTAACAATTTTCCCCAGATATATATGAAGAAAAAATATTTTATAATGAGGCTTATTATTTCTTGGACAAAATTTCCAAGAAAAAAATTATGTGTATCTTTCAGCATTGATTAATGATTGGGAACTTCTATTGGATAAAGGTGTTATAATTTCTTATTTATACAAGAAAGATTATTTTTATTTATGTGCTATGATAATGTTCACTATATACAAATTCACTACATATAGAAACTTATCTAGACATAGACTTAAGGGAATATTTATAATTTGTGAAGAAGATACTTCATATTAGTAATTTAGAAATGGACAATATATAGTGTACATGGTTCATTTATTTTTTTGAATTGATCATCCTTATTATAGTTTGAAATAATAATTTAACATTTTAAAGGAATATATTCACTCCCCAAAACTATTTTAAGATGAATAATATTATGGCAGGGAAAAAGGTTTTGATTTCACATTTGGTAAGAAAAGAATTTGTGGTCATTAAAAAATAACAATAAGAAAAATTATATCTTTTTCAAATTGCCTTATTAGATGTATTTAGAGATAAACCCTAACATTAAAATTACACTTATTGAGAAAAAAATATTTGATAGTCTGATTGGAAAATTTTAATATAAAAAAGGAAAAAAAATATGAATTTCATGCTATATTGGACTTATTATCCATGGGAATACATTTGGATTTATATCCCACTATGGAAAGAAACAGAATATATTTACCTCTAACTTTTCACACATTAATAAAGAGTTAGAAGACAAATATTTGTTAGTGTCTTCATGGTATCAAAGGTACCCAGTGGATATTATTAAAATGTGATGAATTTGGTGTCGTGGAAGGATTTTAAATTAATAGTTTTGAAATATCATGATTTTCATGTATTGATACAACAATTGACACTAGTTTCACTCCACATTATATTACTGATACATATTAAAGACACTATCATCAGTTTATGTTATTTTTTGAAATTCATTTGTTGCAGAGTCATTGATCCAAATTTTTTTGATGTGATGGAGAAAAAATTTACCCTCATAATTTTTAAAATAGGAATATATTTGACACCATCATTTTTTGATATGATGGTAAATTTGGTGGTTCATTTTATTTTTGAAATATGAATATGTGGGAATATTTAGATAATTAGGATCAATTCTTTTGAAAGATATATAGTAATTTTTGAGGGATTTGTTAAAAAGAATGATCAACTGAAAGCCTAAATTGTTCACAAATATATATTAGAAGAGTTGATTAAGTTCCGTACTAATTGTTTTAGGAAGTGAACCATAATGGTCTCCCTATATCTTAATTTTTTGTGGTTAATATTGATCATAGATCAATTCATTTGTTAAGGGAAAAGTATATTCCATATGATGAAATGGTGCAAGAACATTATTACATTTTGAAAAACACAAATAAAGTTTAATATTATATATCATCACATATTAATTGATTAATGTTATGAAATCATAAAATAAATGAAAATTGGGTGATTATTGAGCATAACGATACATTTATTTCTTGGTTTAAGGTGAAAGTCAACAGAAATTTATCAACATCATAATTGTTGAAATGGTTACTAAGGGGTCGTCTCTTAATATGATCACATGGTCTGGTTTTGATATAAATGGTAACACATTTTACATAATTAATTAGGATAATAATATTACTATTAAAAATTATGGGTACTAGGTGTCACCAAGGCAATGAATTTTTTGAGTGAAAATTTTAAAAATCTATTTCTATATTAGAGACATACTTTTGATTTTTTTAGGATATATAGGAAATTTAATATACTAACTTTGAGTAAAAATGTTTAAGTGTAACGAGTTTGATTGTAATAGTCATGTGAAACTTGATCATTATGGATTTATACTCTTTTATTGGAAAAAAATTAGTTGAAAAGAGGAAACATTTATTATAGAGACACATAAAAAGAAAATATTTTATTTTATTGATCCATAGAATGATCAGTGTTTTTTCATTTTACAATATAAAATTATTCATTTAGGTGATGAGGATGAGGATGATTTTATGGTTTTATGTGAGGTTTATTCATCTATTTCATTATTTATCAATGATAAAAATGAATCTAATTCATACATAGTCCATAATATAAGAATGGTCAGGCTGAAGGGATATGTGAAAACACTAAATTAATCTACTAATTATTCATGTATATATTTATATCTTATATCATATTTGTTATTTACAAGTGTAAGGACTTTAATTTTTTTACTTCTTTGTTTAATGAAATATATACTGATCATTATGCTTTGGATAAATTTACAAATATAAAACAATTTTTTTGTAACTGTGTTTTTTAAATTTATAAATGTTGAACATTTATTTGATTTTATAGTTTATGTTTATATTTAACATTTTAAGTTTCATATTTTTTTTGTTTATGATTTATGAAATCATTTTTTTAGAAACTGACACATGTGTGACATTTTTTTACTTACGTGTTTTTCTATTCATTATTTTTAAATATTCACTTTTGTAATAATATGAATATAAGAAAAAATATCATTACATTACTTAAATTAAATTAAATATTGGGAGGAATAAAAACATTTATCAAGACATAACTCTTCCCTTTCATATAATTAATTAATTAATGAATATAATTATTTAATTCTTATAAAATGATACTTTTAAAAAATTATTTTTAGATCTATTGGTGCACCTCATACAGTGGTGTCTATTTCTTCTGCTCTTAATAAAATGATTCCTAGTGTTTATAATTGTGAGATTACAAGTTTGTTAAAACTTCCACTTCATCATGGAGAGCATAGAATGCATATTAAGTTTGATGATAATAATAACCCAAATTTTCCAAATACAACATAGTTTACGCGTAATGTTGTTATGAAAAGATGTTGTAGGATTAACATTTTATATCTGGATTGGAAGTCCATAGAAAAGAGGAGAAAGAGTATTTGTGGGAGTAAATAATGGTTAAATATCACAATTGATTTATTTTTAGCTCATTTGTTGAATATTTTATATTTTATATGAATAATATTTTATGTATTAAATGATAGATTATATTTTAATTTCATAAAAATAATTAAACTAATAAAATATTACTATAATCACCAGCAGTTCTATAGATATTTTTTAAAAGAAAATTAAAAAAATATTATTTTTTCGGGAATTTACTGAATTAAAAGACATTCATCCAATATTGGTTTTCTTTGCAGAGGCATAAACATAATATTTTTCTAGTTGACATGAAAAATAATTTATGGTATGATAATTATAGTATATAGTAATATTTAATATATATTACTTGATTAATTATTAGATTATTTTTATGTAATAGTCCTCTAAGATATATCACCAACAGATCTAGTTGTAAAATTTATATCCTCATACATTATCATGTGGAGGGTATCATTTACTAGAGTATAAAATGACAGTAAAAAAGTTCAATGCAATGAGATCAAAATTTAGTAGTGGTTGAGAAGAGGTCCAATTCAATACTCCATCTCCCCAAACTCTCCATAAAAAAATTAATATAGGAATAAGTAATGAAATAAACATTATCACATATATTAGTATTAGGATGTTTTTAATAAAATTGTGAGAAATTAAATTTGATTTTCCTTCAACATTTGTATTTTCTAAATTAGTAACAAAAATATAGAATTTTATTTTATCATTTTAGGATTGACTTTAGAATAAAGAAAAAATATATAATTTTACCCACAAAGATATGTTGGACATTATAGATAATGGTTTAGTAAATAAAGAACACTCTGACCATGAAATAGTATATGAATAGGGTGTCTAAATTAATGACTTTTATTTCAAAAATGTAAGAGATAAAGGGGGATATGAATATATTCACTAAAAGTTAAACTAAAATACATAAAACATTCTATAGGAAGTCAAATTAAATTAATTGTGCATTCTATGTTTGAATAAATGATGATTCAATCGTAGCTGATATAGCCCACTTACTTAGATCCTCCACCTCCTCATTTAAACCTAACCATATACCATGAGTTGTATTCTAGAGAAACCCATATATGTATTGTAGATTATAGAGTCATACATATTTTGGGGAAATATATAAATCACCATCTTAGGTAGTTGGGTCAGGTAATTCTATCAATACATGATATTACTGATATATATTTTTTACTTACATTTCTTATAGAGGATGTTATCAGAGTTAGAGATAGTTTGGGCCATTTTTTACTTTTTCTATATATTCTTCATCATCATATGACATATGAGTTAGGAATATTTTTAATATTATTTAATTTTTGTTGGAAATAACAAAGAATGTTTTTTTATATTTTATTTATATAAGAGTATCTAAAATAAAAAATAATTAGTAGAAATTAAATAATTGGTTAAGGAACCAATAACTTTGGATAGTTATGAGATATATTATGGGATAAAAATATTATCCCAAATATATTATTTTTTGGATAATATTTATGAGTTTTTAATGACATAAAATATATATGGAAGATAATATCCACATAGAATATTAAAATTATATAGCATGGATGTTGTTACTTTTTTGAAGATCCTCATACCAGTGTTAGATTTGTTTTCCATGTTAGAAAACTTGTGCTTCAATCTTTTTTTTAATAAGGATGACTTCAAGTGACTTAATATATTACTTATTTGATTTGGTATCGAAACATCCTTTGTATTCAAATTGAGACAACTAATGTTTATGGTCTTATAGATCCATAATAAATTTCAACGCCTATGAAATATTGGGATAATGATTCTTGAGTTACAAACACACACACACACATGTGAAAAATTAGAAAATATGAATATTGGGTGTTGGTTTCCTCCATTAATTGATGGGTTATAAGACTAAGAAAATTATGAACTAAAATTTATTATCATTTCATTAATTGTGAATTTTTTATATTGTAATATTAATTTTATTTTAGAAATATTTTACCCACATGAATTCACATTATATATTTTTTCTCTTTATTAGTAACAGTTCATAAAACATTTTTCAAATGGTAAAATAAGTTTGTTTAAAAATATTGAAAAGTTATTTATTCTTAATTATTATAGTTTATACATGTTTTAATAGTTAAAATATGAAAATATAGGCCATTTTAAAAAGATTCACAATGATAACTTGTCTATATAAGATCCAAACAAATAGAATATGTGAAATTAGTTAAAAATATATTTTATATTAGATAACATTTTTTCCTATTATATATGTAAGTGTTGGTTTTTATTTCCAAGTTAATGTTTAATAACCACAGTCTCAGCATCAAAATTCATGGGTGTAATTTGGTTATTATATTTTATTATTCATGTTTGAGAGAATCACAACATGGGTAATGAATGAATTTGTGAAGGTTATTTATAATAATTATTTTTAGTTTTATATCAAAATATTCTTTTTTAAAGTAACAAAATTAATTATTATTGTATATTTTCAATGATGATGATTAATTTAGGAATGAAGAACTTACCCATAATTAATTTTTTTAGGGAAACTATCTTTTATGTATACGTAAATTTTAAATTATCAGGCTTGTCTCTTTTAATTAATGTTTAAAAAATGAGTATTTAGATAATCATTTTCTTTTTTTAGTTGTTATATTATATTTTTTTTACAAGGTTGTTATGTTATTTATGTTGGTATATTCTAGTTTTTATAGGTATTCAACTTTGTAATCTAATCTATTAATAAAATTTAGTGCTTTCGATGTCTATTTTTTATAAATTGATGTCAAATCAAAATAATAATGCTTTCAAAATAATTTTTTACTAAAATCCATCAAGGAAAGTTATATGAAAAAATTTACATATTGTGTTTATTATAAAATATACCTTTAAATGTAATATTTTTTCCCAGATCTATCTATTGTTTAAAATGGATGTGGAATGGTTGTTTTTTCACTTATTTGTTTGAAAAAATGATGTAAAAAATCACTTAATTTCTATTTTAGTTGAATTTTCGACATTATTATTCAAATAAATGATGTTTAAACAATTTTTAAAAGTCTACTGGATCAAATTTGGTTTCTCAACTATGTTAAAAAATAAAAAATAATATATGTGAAAATATTCTTTTTGGCAGGTTCTTAATATATAACATTGTGATCCATCCAAGAATCATATAGGTTTAGTTTCTTTGGAAACATGGATACATAAAAAAGTTTTCCATAAGATTTATAAGTAATATACATCTATTTTATTCAAAACTATAACCCTTCATTGATATATAATACTTAAAACCATTCTTCCCAACCAAAGGAAATAAAACATTAGAGGGGGTAAGATTAGATGCTCTGAAAGAGAAAACATTGAGATATCAGTGATCACTTATACATAATATGAGAATAAGTGTTTGTGAATATGATATTAAAATTTGAAAACCATACCCAAAATACCATAGATCATAATATTTTGTAGTGATGTAATGCTTGGATTTTCATAAGATATGAATCAAAAAATAATTAAAGAACCTGATCAATGAGAGATTAATATTGATATAAGACATAACTTAATGGAATTCAAATAGCATAGAAAATCATTTCTTTAGTCAAGGATCACTATGAATGATATAATAGTGTAATGGGTTCACTCCTTCAATCTTATCCTTAGTCAATGTTCACTCTCAAAAATATCATAGATGAAAAATTCCCTTGCTGAACCTGGTTCACTCCCCATTCCAATCCTTATTATGTTATGGGATATCTATCTTTATCCAATGTATTTAAGGGGTATAAAATTATGCGTCCACCCATCACAAAATTAAAATCATGAATATGTGTTCCAAAAGTTTATAAAACCTTTATCATAACATAACATGTGGAAAGAATTATAGTTTCATAAATGGTTATTCACAACTTAATAAACTCATGGGAAAGAAACAGGTTTCATAGAACCTTATTTAAATCATTATCATCTTAAATCATCCAAAAAATTAAATTATACAGTGTTATTAGAACATATCCCTATTAAATAATAAGTAATATCAAATAATTTTATAATAAATGAAAAATGACTTTAAAATATCATTGAAACATTTCTTGATAGAAACACTCTTTTTCTCTTTTAAATCACTTATTTAAAAGCTTATAAATTTCCAAAATATTTATGAAAGAATTTTATTTGAAACGAACCTTGGAATTTTGTAAATTAACATAGAACGAATCGAGTTTTCATGATGGAATAAAATTAAAATCATGCTATATATGTTAAAACATATATTCATTTTACATTTTTGCTAAAAAGTCCAAAGTACCTCATTTCAAATTAAACAAGAAGATTCCATTTTAAAACTTTTTTTAATATTTAAAACATGGGTCTAATAAATTTAAATAATCATATATTAATATAAAAGTCATTCTTGAAAACATTTATAGAAAAAATGGACATGAAACAAAAAGCATTTTTGACTGATGATAGGAATAAGGTTGGATTTTCTAAAAATCATTCTTTCAACATATTAAGTTACTAAAGAAGGGAAAATAAAAGGGAAAATATAAATAAACCTAAATAAACATATTATATGTAAATTCATGGGATTATTGAGATATAGGTCATAATATTTCATCATTGGAAACTTAATCCTAAAAAGTTCTGATAAACAATGAGATTGTAACATAAATACCATACATTGAGTTTGAATTTCATAGAATGAAATTGTAAACTCATTAATAATAAATTCTTATTTATTATAATTCTATAAAAAAGTTGTGTACATACTTACTATATCATATGTGATGTACTTATAACATTTCAACACCAATTTATTAATACCTCCTTATTAAAATCATCACTTTTGAGTGTGAACTATTTCATTTTTCATGTGAATTTTGGTTTCGTAATTCTGGTACATATAATTTGATAATGATTTTATAATTTCTATAATTATAATAATAATAAAAATATAACATATTATCCTTATAGATATATATATATATATTTAGATTCATCCATAAAAGGTAGAGATATGAAAATGAATTACACCTTTTATGGAGAGTGTAGGTCGTACATATGCATGAACAATGTTTTAATTTTACGAAGGATAGAACAAAATAAATTTAAGTAAAAATTAAAATTTAAAGAATCATTATTATATCATATATATCATATATATTCATTAAATCAATCCTTATTACCATCTATCCACATCAAAATTAAAAAATGAATCACATTGCTTTGAAGAGATGGTAATCCACACAAAATCACTAGCGACATTATCATTTTCTAATGGATTATAAGGTTATAATTTAGATATGATTTTATAACTATGGAAGATTAACTAGTTAAAAAAATGATAAATAATAATTAAACCCATTATAATAATCATCCATGAATGAAGGTGATGGAAAATGATTTTTATTGCGACGTGGAGGTAGCAATGAACACACCCTAACGATCGATACTATTAGTTCTAATTTGATAGAATATGTGGTGAATAACTGTGGTTATATAATAATAATAAAATTTATGTATATTTTCTATAAATAATTTATTATTTTATGATAAATACTGCCAAATTAGAGGATCCATAAGAATTAATAATTTTAAAGAGGCCAGTTAAGAAGATTATATCTTATTCAGAAAACCTCTTATATATCCTTTCTTAAGGAACTGTCATGACCCGTCCTTGGGGCCCAAGCCGTGACTACCCCAAACCCGCCTTCCATAGGCCAGGGGCTGGCGACTAGCACCAAAGGTGTAAATCCCGATAACTGGGAAGGCATTTCCTTTATAAAAGTAAACAAAACACCACAGAGTACAAGTGGAAGTAAAACACTAAGTACAAAGAGAAGTGCTGAAAAGTAAATGGGCCAGAATAAAAACCCAAAAGAAAGTACAACTACAACTGAACAAATTACAACAGAAAAAGGCAACAGCTGGAAGGACAGAAGCGGATCCTGGGTCGTCCTCCTCGGATCCTACCTGAAGGCTAGGTACAGATGGCGCAGCTCCTGGATCGTCCACCATGGATCCTACCTGAAGGGTAGGTACAAATAGCCTCCACAACGCTCTCGCCCGTCAACCTCCTCTAAGTGTCGTCTCGCCGTGAAGTCCACCTCCGGATACTGACTCGTCGTGTAGTCCACCTCCGTGTACTGACTCGTCGTGTAGTCCACCTCCGGGTACCATCCAGTCCTCGAACACTTGGCCTCCGTCAGCACTGCCCGTCGTCTGCAACCAACACAACGAGGTGCGGGCATAGCCCGTGTAGGGGTGAGTATAACGATACTCAGTAGGGACCCCGAGACCCTCAAGGTCTCACTAAAACCAACAAGGTTAACCAAAAAGAAGATCTCAAAAGATAACCTTTACTTAGGTATATGCTCATGCATATATCTAAGTTATCAAGTAACCCTTCTCAATCATGAGGAAAACACCAAGATCATGAAATCAACGGATAACCACTACACAGGTATATGCCCATACATATACCTAAGTTATCAAGTGACTCATCTCAATCATGAGGTAAACACAAAGGTCAAAAGTCTCTGCTCAAACCAGGATTTTCATTCTCGAAACTGTAACTGCTGAAGAGTCTCGTCCCTGGAGTGTATAGTGGTCCTGTCACGACTCCGAGGTACTTCTCACTAACCTAAGACTACTGAGGTAATCCTCCTATCGAGTACCGCGGGCCAGCCACCCAAACACAGTAGTGCTTCCCGCTGGGATATGCCACCCAAACATAGTAGTACACACCCTCTAGTAGCCTGTAGAGGTACTCTCCGGACGAGTACCGCGGGTATGCACTGTCACACAGGTAGTGCTCCGTCTTCCATGGGTCTGCACCCAACAAAGTAGTGCTCCGTCTACTAGGCTAGTCGACTCACTCCAAGTAGAATCGGTCAAGCAGTCGTCAGGTCTCAGCCAGCTACACGGTCTCCGTACTCCAAACGCTCATCTCTGGGAGGGTCCGCTCCACAAGCTACAGGTCGATACTCCAAGTATCTCAAAGTCCCCCAAGAATTATCTCAAAGGACCGCCTCGTCATAGGGGTCTCAACGCAACAGACGACGCGTCAATCAGACACCTGGTCTGTGAGTTATTAGCATTTTCGTCCGAGGGGCCCGGTTGGTTTCGTGTGCGAACCAACCTGGCTGTATCTCAACTGTACCCCGAAATCTCATAGGGTATACTCAAAGGGACCGTTTCTCAACAAGATCACCAATGCTGCTGACGGCTCGTCAAACGGACGTCCGGTCTGAAAGTTATCGGCTTTTCCGTTCTAGGGGCCCAGTTGGATTTCGGGTACAATCCAACCCGGCCATATTTCAACAGCGTCCAAACCTCAGGAGAAGTATACCAAAATTTCCTTCTCATCAAGAGGAATACAACAAAGTTGACGGCATGTCAATCGGATGTCCGGAGCTCAAGTTATGAGTGTTTCCGCTCCGAGGGCCTGTTTGGATTCATGTTCGATCCAACCCAGTCGTACTTCAAAGTATTCCGAAACCTTGGGTGTAGTATACCGAAACGACAGTCTTGATCCAAGGAATTCATAACCACTAACGACACATTGTTCGGAGGCCCGTAGCTCAAGAGATGGGTGAAAACCCAAAAGAGTCCAAAAACGGGGGGTATGGGCCCGGACCGACCCGGTTTGGTGCGACCCAGCCCAGCCAGGGCGGCCCGGCCCGGCCCTGCGGTTCGGCTCAGCTTGGCCGAGCGGCTGATCGAAGGAACCGCGGCCCCTGCGCGGAGGCCGCTCTACAGCACCCGGACGCGGCATGCCGGCCGCATCCCGCCTCCCAGTTCCCCGCGGTCGCGGAACCTCCTCACCGCCGTGGGTCCGTTTTACGTGTGGTCTTCGCCAGTGGTCCTCCCAGGACCCGACCTTCACTGCAAGGGCCTCAAATCTCCCTTGCGGCCCTGTTTGTCGTCGTCCTCCGTTCCGCACACTAATAACGAGAAAGAATGCATTGGTCGGACTTGTTCGTTGGTCCACACCCACCGCTTTAGCGGTTTGAAACAACACCATAATATTTCCCATCAATTTGATAAACCCTGAACCGCAATAATAATCCATGGACCAACTGGTTAATTAGTTGGTCCGCGTTCATTCCTTGAATGGAAACAAACATGGAGTATTATCATTTTCAAAACAACCCCTACCTCGTGCGAGCTTGAACAGAGGTTCGTCGAATGAGGATTCGTCGTGGAAAGAGACGTCGTGGAAGGAGACGTCGCGGAAGAAGACGTCACGGAAGAACCGTCGCAGTAAAAGACATCGCGTAGTCGGTCTCCGAGGACTCGACGTTCTTTGACGGAGTACGATGCGTTCTTCACGTTCTTCATGATCTTTGACAAAGAAGATGAATAACTCTAGCTTTCCTTAGATTTTATCCCCAAACCTTTCAAGCAACAAAGGTTCCAACCCCAAAATAAAATAAGCTTACCTCTTATTTTATTAACATAACAAATATTTGAATTTCAAGAGTTTAAAATTCAAATAACCATACTTAACTCACTTAATTAATAACATAAGTTATTAAACTTAAGTTGCCAAATATTAAATGTGAGTTGAGGGGGTTTAAAGAATGTGAAGAGCTATGGAAGGTTAGGGAAGGTGAAGGCGTAGGGTTCGTGTGGGCCCCACCACCTTTATATCCTCCCTTGGGAAGTTGGGTAGTAACCCAAATTCCACCCAAAGCCTAATCCACTTAGTTAAAATAAAAATTGTAGTTTAATTTTTATTTCAATTTCCACAAATTCCAACAACTTACCGCATGTAAACGCAACTTCGGAAGTGGCATTCCTAAGAAATTACCGGTGCTACAGTTCCATCGGTGCCCTCAGAATTCGATTCCAAGGACCGGTTCAAAAGATAAGAATTCCCGCTCGTTCGTTCACTGAACTTACCCGAGCCAAACTTCGGAAAATGATTCCGGACACACCGGGCCTTGGAATCAGGCGCCGTCAGAAACTGCGTTCTAGTAAAATTCCAAACAAAATTAAGAAAAAACATTCCTTGAAATTTTCGGGTCTTTACAAGACCTTGTAATGTTATTTAAAGAATAAAATTACATATAATTAATTTATAGTTATTTTATACGATAATTGGTGATATTTTTATTGATGAAATTGGCTCAAATTTGTGTAAATAGGATAAAGGAGGGGGGGTAATTTTATAAGTGGGGCAGGGCACATATATGAAATTTATTAAAATATTAAAATATAATAATGTCATTATGAAGACTAATAATCACATGTGGAAATATATTAGAAATTGGGATAATATTAGGTAAAAATATCTCCAAACAATATGTTTTAGAAATGTTTAATTGACAAGAACACCCTTATCTATTGGTTTAACCCCCACTAGACCAGTTTTATCCTTAACCACAATGAAAATTTTTTACTGTTTTTAATATTAATTATGGGAAAAAATAAAGTATCCACATTAAATAGTTTTGACATAATAATTCCATATTAGGAATATATTTTACCAATTCCAATTAATTGAATTTCCAAAATTTGATTTAAAATTAAACCCACAAAACATGACGAAATACAGTTTTCCATAAAAAATGTTTTCTTAAGTATAATACATTTTTATTTCGATATTTAATGTAAAGTAAATTACGATGAACTTTGTTAGGACATTAATAATATAAATGAAATAATTTTACTATTATAACAATTTTAAAACAAAATAAAACCTCTTAAATTCTTTAAATGGAAATGCAGTTTTCAATAAATATATATATTTTTCACAATTAATCAAAAAATAATTATTTTAATAAAATTTTACAAACATAAATATAAGATAATTTGAACATAATGATGTAAAAAAATTAAGTTATTTTTTTAAAAAATAAAATTTTAAAATTTGATGAAATTGATAATATTATTTTCTAGTAGAAACCAATAAAAATCATTTTGAGGGAAAAATGTATTTTGGAACCATATAATGACTTTACTAAAAATTGAGTACTTATTTATAAATATTTTTTTAAAACCATTATACATGAGTTTTTTAAAATTGTTTATCCCTTTTAATTCCACCAATT
This sequence comes from Viscum album, assembly GCA_963277665.1. Taxonomy (NCBI): domain Eukaryota; kingdom Viridiplantae; phylum Streptophyta; class Magnoliopsida; order Santalales; family Viscaceae; genus Viscum; species Viscum album. The sequence goes on along the minus strand of OY728119.1, from coordinate 876,501,422 downwards.
TCATATCTATGTTATAACAATATACACTATTAATGTTCATTTAGACTCATGGTTGTGTGCATCACAGGATATCAAATAAATTAAATTTATTTTAAGAGAAATATGACATAAATATTTGTGGTTTTACATGTTTTCCACAAACTAAATCTAAAATATAATCATTTTTTAAAGAATGTTGATCTTAAATTCATGTTATTGAGTAACATGAATGTTTTTATAAAAGAATATTTTATAACTAAATTAGATATGAAACCATTTACTAGTAATCTAACATATTTATTTGTTGATGAGAATGGTAATTTACCTATCATAATTTCTTATAAATATCAAAAAATAGTAAAAAATTATATTATTAATTAAAAATAAAAATAAATATTTAAAATAAACCCTATCTGATCTCAGTAGAACTAGTCCTCCAATATGAATTTATAAAATTCTCTTATAAGAAAATTAGAATCCATTGAAAAAAAATCAAATAAATCTGAAACTATATTTATTTGGAATCATTAAGAAATAAGTCACTAGTTTTTTGGATACTAGAATAATAATTCATATATCTAATGTCAAACTCCCTGGATTTTTTCCTAATGAAAGGTGGCTATATGATATCAAATATTTAATTCGATGAACATGTCCCTATTAAATTTTCAAATAAGTGGAGGACATATTTTTACTGAGGAAAACTCAACATGTTCTCTATTATTGATCATTTCCGATTTCATTTTATTAATCCCTTGTTTGAGAGACCTGATAGACATACCCATTATTTTTTTCTAGATGTTTTTTATTGTCATGTTTAAATGAAGAAATCATTAATGGATCAAGAGAAAACTTCATTTACAAGCCTTTTTGTAACATTTTTTATAAGAGGATTCCCATCAACCTGTGGAATTCTATAGGAACATTTCAATGATGTATGATAAGTTTTTTTTTAATTTTATCACTCTGTATAGAAGTCTTCATGGATGAAATCACTATCTATGTATCATTATTTTTATATTTTTTAAAGTGTTTATCTGTTGTAATTCAAACATTCCTTAATAAAGACATTGATCTGAATTTTGATAGTTTTCATTTTATATTGAAAAAAGGAATGTGAAAAGGTAATATTGTTTATTAAGTTTCAATCTAGGTTTTTATGTAAAATTTTGAGGTAATTTATTTATTTTCATACGCAAATACTATGAGATATGTCTTTTAATTTCATTGTCATGCTAGATTTTACCATATATTCATAAAAAATTTTAGACAAACTTCTTAAAAATTATATAGTTTTCTCTATAATCAAGACAAATTTTTATTTTATGAGAGGTTTAATAAAACATTTAATAGTTTAAATAAAAAATGATATCCCCATCCATAGTCCAACCACCCAAGAGTAACTTTACTTTTGAAATCTTGAAAGATATTTTTAATTTTTTAGTATGAGTTATTTTATTAAAAAATATAGAGATGAAATATCTTATTCTTTCTTATGCTTACAGAATATAAGATTAATTCAATCTAATTAAACCACCACTAAAAAGGATTTACTCTTGGTTGTCTTATAATTAGAAAACAAATGTATTTTTTAATTATTCCAATTCAATGTAATTTTCCTCATAGACCATTATACAATCATGTTTTTAATTAGTAATAATGACTTAAATATAAGTGTTTTGATATGGAACATATTTTTAAATGAATTAAAAACTAAAATGAAGGAATGGAATAGAATTGAAATCTTTTGGCTGACCATCTAAGCATATTGACCCCTTTTTTGAAAAAAATATTTTGATATTTCAATGTATTAAATAAATATTCACAAAAGAAAATTTTTATGATGTTTGGAAAGGGAGACCTTGTTATTATGAGTTATTGAATTATGTAGAAATTGGTGAAGTGAAACATTGGTTTTAGAAATAAAAAATTGAAAATTTATTCAGTGATACAAAGAATAATAATTGGGACAAACCATATCTATGGAATATCGGAATTGATCTATTGATTAAGAGAGGATTACCCAATTATAAATTCTAATTATTCCTAAATTTTTTTTACACTTTATGTTGTCGAACTAACATCATATCTAAATGAACTATTCAAAAAAAATTATGTTTTAATTTTTATTTGACCTCAATTTTCAAATATGGTTTTTATATATATAAAAAATGAATGAGTGTCCAGTATCATGGAAATATTTCAAATAGAAATGATATTCCATAACAACTGTAATTTTTATGTGGCGTATTCGATGTATGAGGTATGGATTTCATGGGAACCATTACCAATTATTTTTGGCACATTTACATACTTCTTGTTATGTGTTATGTGTAAATATTGATATAGTTTATCACTAAATGAAATGTTGATGGTAAATTTTTTGTGTAATTCTAAAAAACAAATACATTTTGATGATTTAGTTTTTTCAAGTTCATAATCATTAATCAAACAAACTCCTTTTAAATCAGACATTAGAATATATGATACATAAATGTGGAGAAAATCATAGAGTTTCAATACCCTATCACCCATGATCCTGTAGAATGGTTTAACTATCAAATAGATAAATCCATAAATTCATCAGAAAACAATTTAACAATATATAAAAGACTAGATTTTTAGGTTAGATAATCCACTATATGATTATTTAACTAAAATTAATACCCTAATTGGAATAAGACTATTTATATTATTCTATTTAATAGACTATCACCTACCATAAGATCTTTACCACAATGTTTTTACACTATGAAGGCAGGTAACATGATTCTATTTACTGTTATAAAAGAAATAAATTTCTATTTTTAAAATTTAGAAGAAATTATAAACAATGTTTATGAAAGTGGTTATGTAAATAAAGATAAAAATATTGTTTTTATTATCAAATTATACTCAATAAATACTTTAAATAAAGAGATAATATTCTAATAAATGACTCTAAAATAAAGCTATTTTCTCATAAAATTTGTTCCAAATATCTTTGACCATACATTATTAATTATGTTTTTCCATTTGGTTTCATTGAAAATAAATTACTATACAAATAAACACCATTTTCAATGAATTTACACTAGTTAAAGTCATTTAGATAATTTTTCCAAGAGCCTCTATGAGAGGATATCTACCTTTAAGATGCGTAATACCATTAGCCACTAAGTTATCCCTCTCATTTATAATTTTTCTGTTATTTCCATTATATGTGATTCTTATTTTCCATAAAAACTATTATACAATGATGATGTTGTGTAAGGTAACTATAGGGTTTTAAACACCTATTGTATGTTTAGGAGTTTTTTTGTTTTATTTTCCTTTTCAACTCTATTTTATTCATTACTTTTATTTATATTTTTCTATTTTTTTCTTTTTTGATTTGCTATAAATACCTTTAAGATAAAAGTGATAACCCTATTAATTTTTATAACCTAATATAATGATTGAAATAATTTTCTCATAGAACCAAACTTAAATTAATACTGAAATAATTGTGTTCCAGATTCAAAACATTGGGAATCTCATGGAAAGAACATTGAAATTTTGAATCACATGTCTCAAATAACTATCTACATTTTAAATTCACCAACCTATGAGGCCTATTAATAATTTTAACATTTACATCAAAGTCATATTATGTCTTGAGATAACCAAATAATGTTTTCCTAAAATGAATCTACATGACTTTTTTCAAAACCATAGAATTCAAGGTACTTGAGTTTAAAATGACTGTGTTAATTCTATTGTGATTAAAAATACACCATTACCATAGAAACTTTTTGTTCAAGGATATTTGTGTATTTTTACCCTAGTTATCTACATATAATAAATGAATAACCTTATAGTTATCCACATTAAAATAAAATTTCCCTATCAATCTTGTTATAGGAAAAATTATTTTATTAATTAGTTGCATTCATGTTTGGGGTAGATATCTTATGGTGGGATATGCTATTTTGGGATTATTTGGGAAGGAAAATAAGAATCTGGGGAAGTTGTTTTTCAATAGAGAGCCATGTTTTGATGGAGATGGTTGAGAAAAATTCTAAAAGATAAAAATGAGAACCAAAGTATGCTTGGTTGGAGATTTTGAAATAGTAAATGAAATATAATTTTTCTGAAGATGATGAAATTTGTTTTATTTAGTAAAAAATGTATAATTGCACACCACATTCTATTTCTTTAAGTTTCCTCTCTCTCCTTTACTATCTCTAAATTACACCAAAATTCATAAAAAACATTAACTGGAAAAAACAATCATAAAATAGAGGAATATGGAATAAAATCATATTTATACAAATACAATATTAGTGTTAACTATTCTGAGATATTTTCAAAGATTTTGGAAATAAATTTTTGGGATAATGAGGAGAAACAATGCTTGTGTTTAAAATGATCGTGTTATTTTTTCAAATAGATCCAAAACCTATTTTTCTACCCCAAAATATTTACATATGAAATCAACCAATATAATGATTCAAAATAACCCGAATAAGCCCTAATGATTTTAAACAAGTCCTTGAATTTTATTAGATGGATACTTAAGACTTTATCAAACTTAGGGCGATTCATTCATTCGTTTGGATGAAAAAACATTTCTTTGAGTCCATATTTTTGTGAAGTTATAAAATCAATGTGAGTTAATTACATTATGGGAATGATATGAAAAATTAAATGGAATTGGATTGACTTGAATGAATGGGTAATTTTTAATAATTATTATTTTATATGCATGTTAATTTTTACTTCCTTGGTTCTAAACTAGTTAATCTCAGGGATTTGTGCTTTGAAATTATTTTTGTGTGATATTTGTCTCTTTCTTAAGGGGATTAAAAGTTTTAAGTTTAATTGAATTTATATTATATTTTATTTTGATAAATTGTTATGTTATTTTCCAGGAATAAATCCCCAATAATTTATCATTTTGAGTCGAATTGCCTCACTTTTAATTCCCAAGGGTATTTTGGGAATATCAATAATTTTTTTTAAATCATTATTTTAATGTGTTTTAATTATTTTTTGGATTTATTTGATCAATCCAAATTTTTATGAACATTTTATGAATTCTTTGAAAATTTTGTTTTTGAGATTGAAATCGTGCATTTTGCCCAAGTCTGGGAGTTCATAGGATATTTTGAGACTGACTTGTAGGCTATTTCATTATTCCTCAAAGGATATTTTATTCTCATATTATGTTTTACTTTTCCGAAATTTGGTCTCATGTGATATTATATTGGGGATTATAAAACATTTTTCAGTCACATTTTATTTTTTTGTAAGGTTTATGATATTTTTGGAACTCTTATAGGACAATTCTCTATTCCAAAATCTGATCTCTTATGAAATTTTTGTTAGATAAGATATTTCCCCATAAATATGATATATTTGATCTTGTATGATATACTTTTTCCTAGTATAATGATTTATTTTGGGATATTTGGGAATTAAGGAAAGGAAACATTACAATACCAAATTTTAGGCAACCACATACCTTGGATATGCTATTTTGGTTGAAGAGTGAGATGTAGAGGTGATTATCATAGGGTGATTCCTAGGAGAAATAAAATATTAGTGTGTATGGAAATTAATTACTCAACCATATGACTGAATAACTCTTTACTACTACCACCTGGACCCCATTTAAAGGAAGATAATTTGTGTACATGAAGCTTACCGATGACACATAATAAAAGATATAAAATTAAAATTGGTGTACCTCCATTTTCATGGGACTCTCAATCCATAAAATAAAAAGGGACCCAAATAGCAAGAGAAATATAGATAGAGATCTTATGGAATATATACGAGTAGGGATTGAGATAGTGATACCTTGAGAAAAAATTAGGAATAAAGAATATTTTTTTTCCATTATTGGTTAAACTACAAAGTAGTTGTGGTGTTTTGATCCAAGTATGAACCATTACTAGTTTATATAATTTTTATTTCATTTATTATTTATGAAATTTCGTTTTTGAATTAATTGTTTCTCCTTTAATCTTGGATTCTTTTCTTCTAATCTACTCAGAGTATTTTCTCAATTTATAATAATAAATTAACTTTTATCATTATTTAAATTTCTTTTACATGGTATTGTAAATGAGAACAGTGAGTTCAATGAACTTTATTTTCTTTGTGATCTTAGAGATTATGAATCAATTTTATAAAGTCGATAAATTTTATTCAATGGTATTATTATAGTAATTAGGAAAATTTAGGTGTTTTTTCAGGAGTTATTTAGTTAATCACTAATATATAAAAATTAGATAATCATTTTTGAAAGGAGGGAAGTTGTAATTCAAATGGATGCATCCTCAACACAATTATTTCTTTAAATCAAGATTTTCTTAAAATCTATTTCTATATATTTCTAATCTAAACATTTTAATCATTGAATTAAAAAATCTTTCATACATTAGTTTTAATTGTATTCAAAAAAAACATGGCCCTAACTTTATTTAGAATTTGTTTTAGTTTTTTTAAAACCGAAGTGATAGTTTGATACATAATTCCTACAACCTACTTGAGAAAAAATTCCAATAGACTATTATATTTCATTCTTTTGGGTATAAAATTTTTTGATAAGAAACTAATTATACATCTCTTCAATCACCCTCCTTCCACTATTTATAAAATTTACCTTATTTCTGGTAATCTTTTTTATTTTACATGGTTCGTGTATTTGGATAAAAACATTTGAGTTACAAATTGTATTTGATACCCAATATTCCTGAATAGAAATATTACTTTATGTGATGATTGTGCATTTAGTGGAAGTTTTTGAATGATTAATTTCTTATTCTATTTTAATCCCTTTCTATGACCTTTATTATAACATTTGAAATAAATTTACTCATGTTTATACTCTTCCTTTGAATGTTTTTCCTCTTTTATTGATGTTGAAAAATAATTTTCACTATAATTTTAACACTTTCCCTCAATCCATTCAACATAAGGGAAAGGAACCATGTTCCCACTAATCTTTATAATATTTGTGAAGCATAGTCAACATATTCTTATGTGGTTTCTCAATACTATTCATATTGTAATTCAAAATGAATTTAAAGGATTTGAGTGGTAAGGATGATAATATAATATTAATGAATAATTAATTATCCATATAGAATCCCAACTTTGGTAACTGATCAATATAATTTAATATCTTGTATATAAGATCACTATTTAGGTACCCATTATTCCATTTACACTAGTAGAGTGTAGTGATAATCTCATTTATATAAATCATACTTTATGTGCCTCCTGTAAGATTCTTTGTCACTTTCACTCCTTTATGAAGGTTTATTATAAAAAATAGGGACTTCCATTACATAATAAAAAGTTTTCTATACTAGTTCAGTGCATCAGTTCCTAAAATACTCTTGAAATTTTTTAATTGTAAGAAAATTATCTTTATTTTGTAATAATCATTGTCTTTCCTCAGTTTCTCTTTCATTTTTCTCTACAAAAAATAAAATCAAATTATAGTTGTTTAACTTGATTACAGGTCATGATGTAATAAATTCATTTTATTAGTCTCCCAATATTTTATCAATTCCCAATATCCCTCATAAATGGAATCAAAGTATCTTGTTTCTTAGATATTTTTATACAAATGATATATATTCCCCTTCAAATGGACCAGGTGAAGGACTTATAAATTTATTCAAAGGATTTTAGGTAGCCTTTACTTTAAAACTATATTAACAAATCTCTTCTTGATATATTGGGTGGAATCCCCAATCTAGAAATACAACACATCGATTTACACAAAACTTACCTATAAATAATACCATCTGTTATAAATGCAACTAATCTAGATGATAAATTGGTTATGTCAACCTAATACATTAATTAGAACCACCTATTAATTTAAATTGTCCTAATATGGGATAGATCATTACATTGAACTATGTTTTCATTTTAACTCTTGTGATTAAATTTTTTTCCTAAATTAATATTTTTATTGAGGTGTTTTGTTCAACATATGACTAAATATTATTTATTTTATTCTTTATAATACAATTAATATTTTATGGAATTAACATAATTAATTAACCATGTATGATAAAATAATTATCATATAATGATTTCAATTTATTTCATTTTAGAGTGATCATTAATTTATTCACTTTATATGATCATGTTTATTCATAAAAGTAAACCATGAATAACATAACTAAATAAATAAATTTTCATTTAAAAAATAATATATATATATATATACTTGATATTTTATCTATCATTTGGTTTATTATGTGAAGATTAACCATCCTTGAATATGGTTTTTGAGGACTCCTTATTCCAATAGTTTGATAGAGTTATAAAATTTCTTCATTCTTTTAAAATTATCCTTGGTCAGATCGACCTTGGTTTAGGTCTTGAATTATCTCCTCTCTCTAAGATATCCATCCTTTATAATTTTTTTTCTCACTCAGAAGTGAGGGGTTCCTGGGGTGTAGAGATGTATAAATTAAATTTGGAAACACATTCTCATACAGAATAAGGTTTGTAATGAATATTCCTAGATAATAATATTTAATAAAACAATAATAATTATTATATATCACATAAAACTATACAATAAAAAATTAAATTTAATAAATTAATATAACACATAAAAATGTCGATAAAGATCACGATCAACCAAAACATGAAATAACTAAAAATTTAGAATCAGTTTCATTCTTTTCAATTATTTATAATTAAGATAAATATACTAGAGTTAGTAAATTAATTAATTATCTTAATATTATTTTCAATCACTCATTTATATATACTAAGATTCCTATACAGTATTATTTTAAAAAAATTATATAAAGAAAAAGTTAAAATTAAAATAATTAAGTGCATGACATATAATGAGGAGACAATATGGCATGTACCATTAGTATCAGATTAAATCCATTTTTTAGAATCTAATGCTAACATGACAAGTTCTATTACTCTACATGTCATGTTCTTTACATAGATTATAGCCATTTTCAGGTATTGTATACATACACAACATGTATTATTAAATGAAATGTCATGATATAAGCATCATGTAACTTTGTGGATCAAGTTGTGAAACCTCCATGATGTGTATGACCCTATGATACATAGATGGAATGTACCAATGGTAACATGTGTGAAGTACACAGTGTGTATGACAACCATAACTTTTATTATAGTTACATTATTTATATTCTATTAACAATTAATAATTTATACCGACACAAATCACAAATAATAAATTAGCATGTACTTTGGTTGGAATATCGCCTATTACAAGGTATTTATTTCTAGTTATAGACCATGTAGTTTATGTCTTTCTTAAATTATCCCATGTATTTACCCACAATACAGAAAAAAAAATCTCAACATGTACCTCATGTGGGTTGTGACATGTTACATAGTGGGTAAATACAAGGTGTTAATACAATGTGGGGTTACCATGTAGTTTATGTCTTTATATAGTGGAAGTAAGTATAAGGAATATAATGATTTTGTGTATTTAACCACATGGATTACTATGATTTACAAGGTGTTAATACAATGTGGGGTTACCTCACATTTATACAAACTATACACATTGTAATCCCAATCAGATTGCATGCCATTATGGTGGTCAATATACTGTGTGTAATAATGCCTCATATTGATGCAAAAGGTATGTCGAGAATGTCACGACCCACTCCATGTGTGGTTGTGTTTCAAACCGAGATACCCTGAGATGGTAGGGGTGAATTTGGGTGAAAATTTTTCTTTTTTGTTTTGATGGATCGTGTTCTTATTTTGGTAAGAACTCATTTAACATGTTTGATTAAATTGATCATTCACGACAATCACACAAGAATAAATTAAAAAAAGAATAAATTTTTAATTATTTCACCACTAAGGGAAAGTCTAATGAGATAATTCTGATGATGTTTCAGTCATATTAAAATCCACAATGCATCACTATTTTTTGGTGGATTACAGTCTTCATCTATGAAAAAACTATCCCTTGTGCACTGTCTTTACAATGAATTTAGAGATAGTGCATTGCCTCCCTTGGATCACTTTTTTGACCAATCTATTCTCACTAACTCATTTGATGTCTTCCATATCATAATATCTTAAAGACCTCCACTAAGTCGTAATAAATTGTGATTCAAAATGGAATCATTAATATCCAAGTTTGATTCTCCCATGAATCGATTCAAATTTTTTCAGTGTCCAGACTTCACTCAATTATATCAATTCGTCTGGATACATTGTTTCACTAATTTATAGATCACATAAATCCCCTTATTTACCAATGAATAGTTTTCATAGGTCCCTTTATTTTCCCATTAAATGTTTTCTCTTGTCCCTTTACGAAAAATTTGTGTGACCAGGACTATTTAATCAGTCCTCTTATCAGTTTTAGGTTCACTTAGTTCACTTCACATAAACTCATTTCTATTATAATATCACACTACCTAATTAGCTCAACTCCTTATTTATACCATATTAACATTACCATCCTCTTGAAATTACTTCCCCAATATGATTCTCTCATGTCTAGTTTACTCAAGTGAGACTTGCATGATGATAGATCCTCTTAATCATTCCCAAAAATTTAATTAACTACAAATAAGGGGATTTTCCCATTATTAATATGAAAACCATCAACCTCACTAAACATTGATCTTTAGATTTCATGGTGTTTCATTTACTCAACTCCACTTTTATCATGCATGTCTTGTAGAAAAACTCATGCAAAGCCCTACTCAACTTGTGAAGGATTGTCACTGAGACCAAAATGAGTTTGATACCTCGACAGGGGCATAAAATCACAATCTTATGGTGACTAGAGTAAAATATATTAGAGAATTAAAAAACCTATACATTTTATCCACAATATAATTTTCATTTTACTACCATTTTTTCAAAAAAAATTGTGAAACACTAAAAATATTACCCATGGTAAACCATCTCCATTTTCATGAAACCCCCACATCAACCCAGAAATGGATTTGAAACAAAAAAACATAAATATATATATTATATCACCATGGTTCCAAAGTCCCACATATATGTTTTTTTTAATCCCCATTGAAACTCAGTTTAGAAAAAAATTTATTACTTACCCTAAAGAGTGGTAAGATAACTCATCTACTACTCTAAGTCTACATGATAATGGTTCGATATAGAAAAAATACTTCAAGAGAGTATTAAATTCCTCCAAAATTTACTCACTCTAGATATCCCTTTCCCTTCCAACTTGATCAATATATCATCCTCCCCTCCTATTTCATAATATCACCCATGTATTTCATACCACATACTCCCCCTAAATATGATATTTTACATCTGAAGGCACTTGGTGTTTTCATAAAAAATAAGTCTAATGTATTTAATTTCAGGTTCACATGTTCCACTTTTATGATAAAACCAAAATGGGCTTCCAAATATACATCACATTCGATATATTTTTAGGCACCAATATAGGGAGGTGAAAATTTGAACCTCGTTCAACTAAGGGTGATGGTTGAACACTGAGGTTCAAACAATGTTTCTTAAGAACTAGAGTGTTCAATGAAGTTTTCATGATATCAACCACTAATTTATTAGTCCTAATATAATCCACTATTACCATTCCATAGTCCACGTTTTCCCTAGTAAAGTGATTCCTGATCACAATTTACATGGTACAATAATGATGTATTAGATTTTTTAAGAGATTAATCACTCTCTTATTATCAAAGTAGATCACCATTGATTTCTTCACTTATTTACTGAAATCCCCTAACTATTTTCTTATTTAGAGGAGTTGTTTTCATTCTTTTTCACCGATGGATATTCACCTTTATCCACAAAAGTCCTATAATATTATGTTTATTACTTAGTCTAACAATAAATTTAATTGCAACTAAAAATTTATTTTCCCCATTGAATTTAATGAATTATATATCACCAATACAGTATATATTAAAAATTTATAAAATTTAATAATCCTTTACCATGTCATAGATTAAAATCATATGTAGTGTTTTAGATATTTATCTTAGGATTCATTTCATTGCTTCAAGATGTTGTTCTTTCATATTACTCTAAAAATGGTCCACTAATCATGTTGTATAAATAATATCTGACCATTTAAATTTTAGATACAAAAAACTTACAATTATTCATTTTTACAATGCGGGGTCCATATATTTTCCATCCTCATGTTTTTTAATCATAGTTTTACCCTTAATTAGATATGATATATTCTTGGATTCATACATGTGTAATTTCCTTAGTAGTTCTTTTTCACACTTATATTTTGATATGAAAGAGTTCTCTTTATATTAATTCTCATGTAGTCCCAAAAAATATGCGAGTTCATGAATCGTTGAAATTTAAAATTAAAATCCCATGGTATAATAAAATTATTCATTATATCTATGATTTATTCCATTGAAAATTAATTTCTTCCACATACATGAGAACCATGAATTGTTCTTCTTTGGACTTCTTCACATATATATTGTGATTGAAACAATCTCTTTCGAATTACAGGTTCTTAAAATTTAAATCAAGTCAAGCATACTAGGCTCGTACTTCTTTCTTTAAGCCATATTGATCATTCTTTTACCTACACACCTTTCTTTAATCATTCATAATTAGAAATGTCATAGGCTATTAAATATATAATTCCTCATTTATAATACCATTCTAGAATGTAGTGAGGAAATATTTTGGAAAAACCTTAAATTCTAGTCAAACTTCCATAGCTAATAAGATCATAATAAACACTAGTATTTCTACTAGAGTAAATGTTTCTTCAACATTTATTCCTCTAATATAATTATAGACTTTAAATTCAAAGAATTACTTATTTTATATCACATTTCTATTCTCGTCAATTTTTTACTTGTTGATGAAATTTTTTCTTATTACATAATGATTTTTGTCCTTTCAATGAGATCCCTTGTTTTATTTGTATCAATTTTTTCTATTTCCTCAGTAATGTCTTTAAACCATGACTCATATTTTACCAATTGATCATACTGGGTTTGTTTCAATAAATAAGATAAATCATAATGTTCTATATTCTTCATTCTTTTTTTTGTGTTGGTTCAGTTATATCTCTAGTTATATTGGATGAATCTGCCTATTTTATTCTATTTCTCATTTTGGGGGATGATTTCACTTCATAAATAATGAATTACTCCTACTAATATGCCTCAAATTACCCATAATTTTTACACATCTTAATAAATTATGTATTTGTAGAAACTTCATTTTCTTTATATTATTCTTCATACAGTATATCAGTTTTTAAACCTCTTGAATTCTTAACTTAGTTTTTCCTTAATGACCTTGATGTTATTTATCTCCATAGTTTTAAACATCCTCTTATTAGAGTATTTTTTGGCCTTTAACTTTATTTAGTATCCTAGGATGACTCATTAATCATCCGGATCACCATACATGCTCAGATTTACTTATTTGTTTTAGATAAAGAACATACATACAAAAACCTTGATGTTTTTCAGTGACGGATTCCTCCCATACAATATTTTGAAGGGATTTATCACATTCCCAAGTCTTAACAACAACCTATTATAAGGGTATATTATAATATGAACCATATATTTTAAAAAGTGGTGATAGATTTAAGTTGCAATAATAACATCATGGGCATATTTTTTACTGCCCAATATCTTTGATTAATGATTTTTTTCTAAAATAATGTTTCACTAGATGCAATGTTATGTTTATTTTAATGGTTTTTGAGGTACCCAAAAATTAAATGTATGTGTATTCAATACCATTTTTATATCAAAATGGTTTAATTATGATCCAGTTCTCATTTTTAACTCCTCTTAGATACATCTTTATAAACACTATGAATTCTTCTTTAGTTTTAGTAAACACAACACTTGACATTCTGCTATTGTCATCAAAAAATAGAATTCAATATATTTATCCATGTTTTCTTGATAAAATTGCTATACCAAACATGTTAGTGTAGACCACATTATAAAAATTTAATGTCCTTTTTTTATTGATAAGGATATCAGAACATCTTTCCTCACATGCATGCATCACAATAATGTTTTTTAATCTAACTTTAGTTTTGGAATGACTTCCAAATTTTTTATTTTGGATAGATTATCCATGATTTAGTGGTTCATATTGCCTAAAATTTAATGCCAATAATTGTTTTACTCATATAATATAAATTTTTTGTATTTTCATGATTGTTCGCATCAACCAAAAAAGGAATTGATAACAAAAACAACATCAATCTACAACTTAGATCACCATGGTTATAAAAACTATTCCATGAGTACACATTTTTTAATTTTCTATTACACCTATGTATCCATGTCATATTGATAGAAAATATGGAACCTCGAAATGGGATATTGGACCATTATTTTCCTTGTATGGTCATGTTATAAGACATATAAATTTAAAAAAGACATATTATCATAAATTTTAGATTAAAAGAATAAATTTTGAAAATGAAAAAAAATAAAACATGGGAGAATGATAAAATAATTATAAAAAAAATTAAAAAAGAATTTGATGTCTCAGAGACAACTTGAGGGTTCCATGGCATAGTGGAAGCGGTGGGTGAATGCAATTTTTTCATCAATTTCAGTAGATAAATCTGAAATATTTGATGAACACAACCCCACAATCTCTTCGAGAGGATCCTTCAAATTTATTCTATAATTATTTGAAGAAACAAATTTCCTCAAACTGGGAATTCCTTTCAATCATTTCCATTTTATCTCTTCTCGTGCTACCAGTTTAGTAAAGAATCTAATGGATTAATATTCTAGTTATATCCACACATGCTCTTTAAATCCTTAAACAACATTAATGGTATTCTTAGTGGTACCATGATTGAACCATGAGATTTACCTCATTCATCATTATTCATAATTAGGATTTTTATTATTATATCTATATTTATAATATAAAATGTGGAGGATATTCTCTTTATGGATTTGGAGAATTCTTGAGATTTTTCTCATTATGCAAAATAAATATCTAGGTTGAAAAGTTATATAAGTTTAAATTTATACTTTAGTTTACAATTAAAAAAATTTATAAGGGTCCTTTATCAAATATTTATTCTATTTAGTTCTCTATGTCTAACAATAATACTATTATAACTCATAACATGTTCTAATTTAAATATCACTTTTTAAATAAATAAATTACAATTTTTCTTAAATAATTTATATAAAATATATCATTTACATCTAGATATTGACTTTACCTATCAATACTCTATGGAATTTATTTTATATTTTAATTAAAAATTATTTAATCATACATATAATATTCATTCAATAAATTAATAAATATTATATTCACGAAAATTGTGAATAACTATTTATTTTAATATTCACATAACTAAATAATTATTTGTGTTAATATATTCATTAAATTAGAAAATAATAATTTATTAATTTATAACATTGTGAGAAATAAAAAATAAAAAATTCACTTTTTATAAACTTAAATACCTCATGAATGAATTTATTTGATAAAAAATACATGAACAATTATTATTCCACAAGGAGAGAATATTATTTATTCTTAGTATTGATTTCAATAAAATTTAATTTTATTCTGGATAATCTTATTGTGAGTCCCTTATTCCTATTTATAAAAGGAATTATGTGACCATACCTATAGTACATGATCAGTATATTGAAACATGACAAGACATACATTGAGAAAAAATTTAATGTCATAATATAAAAAACCATCATATGAATACTACTATGCAATATAATTATTTTATCACAATATCTCATCAAGAATAATGCATACTTGTGCCATAATCTTATTTATTGGGTTTATCTTTGTGTAAATTTTGAAATTATCATATTTATGATCTTGCATGACCATTTATTTAAGAAGAATTTTCCATTTCAATCAAATGGTCTTATATATATTCTTCTATTAACTTGGATAGGAAATATCCTTTATTGACTTGTTCTATTAATGTCAAATTACATATGAAATTCCAAATGTATTATACCTCACTATTTGTATATATCATCCTAGTATTTATCCATACATAAAATACACAATTCTTGATATACAATATTAAAAATATCAAGTCTAAGTAAAATTGACTCGCATTTTAACTATATAATTCACTAATAAAAATATAATATTTACATTTTTGGTTTTGATACTAATAAACACGATATATTTTTGGAAATTTGAAACACAAATATGAATCCTAAAGAGAAGATTACTTACATACAAAATGAAATTTTTGTTTAATGTTTTAGAGAATTAGGACCAACTATTACATAATATTACATAAGGCTTTAAGTTAGACTTTGCTCACTATTCCCAGATTTTCTTATTCTATATTTATTATTCAACATGTCTCACATGAAACCCTTCTAGAAACATATTACTTAATAATTTTATTTATAACGTGGTTAAAAATAATTATAAGAAATAGCAATATTAAATGATTAGTAATGGTAAACTTAGGAATTAAAAATTGAATATCTTTGGTGGGAATGAGATGGGAAAAAGGGAATGAAAAAATATTCAATGTGAATGAGTATTAAATAAGATAATTGACATAAAAAAATATTATATTATTAAAAATGTGACAGGATATAAATCACTAACAAAGGAAAGAGTTATACAAATCAATTATCATGAGCTATGTGGTGCCAATATCTATCAAATGGACCACTTTAAACTCCTAGAAAACCTAGGGAAAACGTGTTTGTATCTTCTAAAATAATATTCATAACTCTTATCAGAAATAAATGAATCCTGTTTAGGATAAACCTAATTGGTTACATCCTTCCTTATTACCTTTAAAGATTAGAAACATTATATAATGGATTAGAGAGCAATATCAAGCTCGCATGTAGTATAAGATATATCAGGCTCACTCATTATCATTAGATATATTAGGATCACTCATCATAATCGATAGTTTACAAGTACTTTACATGATTATAACAGATTTTAGGTTTCATTTTCATCATCCAAATTCTAATAATAACTTACATTCATTTAAAGCATGACTTACCCATGGAAAAGTAATAGGTTTCATGATAATCTATTTATAATAGTAAATATAAGCCATCAGGAGAAATAATATAGATGATATTATAATATAATATTATTAGTTAAATAGAATAATCGTTAAAGGATGCTAACATAGAATAAAATAGCTATAAATAACATTTAATACACTTACTTTAAAACATGGGGAAAAGAACTTTTCTTTTGGTATCTTTAAAAATGAAAAATTCACTAAATATAAAGAACATTATTTTAGTTAAAAATAAAAAATTTAAATTTTAAATGAATATTGAAATAAAGGAATAGTTATGAAGGAAATAATCCACTTTTTTGGTTTGCATACAAATGAATATTCTGTTTACACCTTTGAAAAAATGATCATTGTTCAGAAAAATAAAAAATATACCTTTTAATTTTTTTAAATTTTTTTTTAAAAATTTATAAATTACATTAAAAATTATTTGAAAATATTAAAAAAATTATTGAAAACTTTTTATTGAATATAAAATCTTTTATGGAATTTTTTTGAGTTTGTATGGAAAAACAATGTTTTTTTCCATTAAGACATTCTTTTTGTATTTTTCTTGTAAAAAGATGGGAAAAATGGGTCCAACACATGAAAACCAAAATAGTAAAATATGTTCAAGAAAATTGATTGGGTTTAAAGTATAATATCAATAAAATTTCACTAAATAGAAATTTATCATTGACAATTTTGAAAAGAAATGAGATAGTAACATAAAGTCTTTATTACTTTAGTAACTTTCAAATCAACATTAATTAAAATAAATAATATGATATAGAAATATAAATACCATGGATTACGTGAATTTATATTCCAAAATTCAGTAAAGGGGTATTAAGTTCACCATAAAAAGAATTCATTATTCCCTACTTGAAACAAATATCCACAAAATGAGATTGAGATGAATAATCCTTATAAAGGTTGTATAATTGAAGTTATAATTAATCAATGAAATGATTATGTGTTACAATTTAAAAAACCTATTTTTTTAAATATAACATAATAAAATAACATGTAGTTTCACAAATAATATTGACATAACATAGTCAGTAAAGTAAAAATATAATGCAACGAATGGAAATTAAGTTAACAAATCCCTTACATTGAGTTCAGACTTTCTATTCATGTGCTTTGACTCCTATATAATAAATTTATTTTAATTATTTTACTTTTTATGCACTATTTAAATGTTTATTCCATTTCCAATATGAAATTTATATCATTTATTTCAATGAAATATTTTATTATATAATTAGTTAAGTCCATGTCAAGTGTTTTAAGGAAGTTCAATTAATAATGAAAAAATGACCTTGGTAGGTTGACCATGGTCAAATTTATCAACATTAAACCATATAAAGAATATTAATAGTTAAATAATAATCATTTTTATACATTAAAAAAATATTATAACAACCCATGAAATATTTATATGAGAAACAAATCACATCGCTTTGTGAAGGTGGTAATCCACAGAAACAAATGAACAACAATATATTTTTATAACAGATTTAATGGTAAAGAAATATATGATATATTATATTTAAAGAACTATAATTATTTTATGAATAAAATATATGTACATAAAACCCATCATTATAAATTCCCATTATAGACGGTGGTGGAAAAGAAAACACATCACTTCATGGAAGTGGTAGTGAACACCTATGTATGAACGTTGTTTTCTTTCCTCATAGGATGTAAATGGTGATAGAAAAGGGTCATAAAATAGTCATAATAAAATTTTACTATATTTTATATACAGATGTTTTTATATCATCATGATTTAACAATATTCTATATATGTATAAGAATAAGTAAAATGAAAACAGTCAGTTAAGATGATGACCTATTCTTTAAAAGACCATCTTCGGCTTAAACATTAAGACTTAAATGTTCTTATTTTGGAGACACAATAACCATTAAGAAGAGAGAAGGGATATTAAGAAATGATTTTGTTTTGGTATTGGTATAGATTACTGGATCATAAGTGTTTATAAGAGAATATATGTGGTGTCCTTTTCTAAGTGAGGGGAGGGTCACCCTTTAAATAAATAAAGTACTAAATTAATATAAAGTAATTTTCTTGAAAAAGTGTATCAAAATTGGTATATTTATAGATTAATAAGTATTTAATTCCAAATAATATCATATAATTAAATTTATACAATCTTAGGTATTTTTTAATATGTACCTCTTAGTTTTATCCTAATATTATCCCTTTTAACGATTACTCTCATAAAAATGTTTTTTACTCTGTAAGAGTAAAAAAGAATTAGAATAAAAGTAAAATTTCCCAAAACATGGAAAATTGTTAATTTCAGTGACCTTAACCCATTAAAATTAACAAAAAATAATAATTTTATTAATTTTTAATGATTTAAAAAAATATTATTCAACATAAAATACCATAAATTCATTTTCAGGACTATTTAGATAATTTTACTTTAAAAATATCAAGATAATAATATAAATTTAATATAAATTTTTAAAAAATGAATAATACTGTATAATTTACTATAAAGTTCATGGAATATTATAAGTAACCCAAAAAATATTACTTTTTATGTTTTTAAAACCATTTACTTTATTTTTTAGTGCTTCCACAAGCACTGTATCGACTTTGGCTAAACATTTAGTGAAATTATTTTATCACTAAATATTTGAAATAAATGAAAATCCTAAATTTTTAATTATATTATTAAAAATAACCATTTATAACCATTTATTACTTGTCTTTATCATTGTGAAATAATATCATAGAACTAATAATCAATAAAATAATATTTTGAAATTATTCATCAAATAAAATACTATATGGGCCTTTATCTAAGGTAAATTATGAAAAAAGTTCTTTTTGTCTAATATATGAAGGTTTTGGTTGAAATAAACTCACAAAAAATGTTTAAATCAAGTATTAGTGTAATTATAAAGCCTTTTTTACATTAGTTTTAACTATAGTTAGCCCATTTTACCCTTTACTATGGTGAGAAATCCTAGCATGGCTACTGTTTATTATAAAGAAAAATAAAGTAAAACTAATTATTTTTTTTAAATTATGCTTACATATATATAATCAATTTTATCATGTTAAATTTTTATATTTGACTTAAATTACTTTTAAAATAAACCTACAAAATGTGATAAAAAAATAGTTTTCTAGAAAAAAAATGCATTTTATGTGTAAAAAATGTTTGTATACCAAAATTATGAATAATTTCATTTAAAATGAAATTAAATTGGTAATTTTTAATCAAAATTAACTAATTAAATTTAATAACCTACTCAAAAAATTGGAACTTTTTGAATAATTTAAAAGAAAAGGCAGTTTTATATAAAATCTATATTTTTCACAATTCACAGAATGATCAATCCTTTCAGAAAATCCCAAAATTTAAAGTTAAACTAACATTTATATTAGGATTTCAAAAATGATAAATTTTTTAATCTAATAAAATTTCAAAAATTTCAAAAAAATTATTTATTTATTCTCTCACAAAAATCTATAAAAAGTTTTTTTTCAGGAAATTATATTTTTGAAGTATAAAATGAATTTACTAAAAATTCTATTTTATTTACTAATAATTAATCAATAAATTTGTATTAAGTGGTAACATTATATATATAGATACATCATGATGTTTTTACTCCTATTCATATATTTCAATTCAATGACTAGGTTATAATATCAGTTTTTTAATTATAATAGTTTGCAGTTTTTTAAGCTGAGTGATGTGTTTCATGTATGCTGTCAAACATAGTATTCTTATAAAAAATTAAGGTATTACACTAAATAAAATTAATCATGTCCATAAATAGGGATATAAAATGATATATAAACCACATGGAATTATTATTGAGTGGAAATTCCTTATAACCTCCCTTATTAAAGAACACCAAGTACGTACTTCATAAAAATAATTTAGAATGTATTATAACCCTCCACACGTTATAATTAAATATCAGATGTGTTGCATCAAATTAATATTATCTCAACCATATAAAATATATTTAAGAATATTTTAGTAGTATATATTTTTTCTCATTATAGTGGGGAACTGACACAACCTTTTGATGAAAAAAAAATAGTCAAAGGACATTCTCACATAAAAGTAACATAAAATAAAAATTATCATGTTATAAGATATTTATTAATATCCTAGTAATAAAAAATATAGTTGGTTCTTGGAACCAAATCCAAAAAAAAATAATTTATATATCTGGTGATTGAAAGGATGTATCTTCAATAAATCCATTCCCTTTTCATCTTATGGAATGAAGGATTTGGGATTATATTCACTCATACAATTTTTTGGATTACAGAACTCACATTTCTTTATCTTTTGAATCCCACACATCTTATATGGATACATCTAACTATTATTTCAAGAATTTGATAATTTTTATATAATTAATGAATTTGCAGTTTAGTTTTTCATTTATCTCCACATTCTCAGTCACCAAGTAATTTAATTATTAATTTCTAAAATAATATTCGCCTTTTTATCCTAAAAAGTAGGCACATGGGAAATTATAGATAAATTTATTTATTTAATTAAATTATTATTTTAAATTTAAGCTGGTTATTTTTTTGCAAGAATTATACTATATATTACCCCTAATATTTATTCAATATCCATACTTCATCTTTATATTTTAAATTATGTGTGAACACTAACTTTTATAGATAAATTCACATCATGGATCAATAAATTAGATCTTCATAGACTTTCTTCACATGTGGGTCAAATCACTACATATTAAAAAACATTTGAATTTTTTTAACTTGAAAATCTATCTCATTCCTATTATACTTTGTGATAAATTTAATATCAAACTCATCATATTAAAAAAAATTCGTACAATATTATTAAAATTTCTGGATAAAAATTCTCTAAATTAATCCTTTATCTTGTTGTTTATATTTTTATAGGGATTGTTTTATCTCACATGATCATTTCATATGTAAAGGTTTCCACCATTAGATATAGGTATTCTTTTTCGGTTGATAAAATAATGATACATTATAGTAAAAACATTTTATTAACTAGAAGAAATACATATAATATCTTTGAATGTGAACACACTACATATATAATATTCAAAATGTATCAGATATAATGAATCAAAAAATAACAATAACTCCAATATTAATTAAAGAGACCATATATTGAAAAATATTATTGGTGGGGGTAATTCATCAATTCAATGTCATTTATTTATTTTTACTAAAATATTCATTTTTTCATTTTTATATAATGAAATAAAAATAATCCTTCTAAATATCTCACTGACATTGAATTATCTCAAATGAAACCATATAAAATAAAGATCAGGATAAGATCTTCTTACAATATTAACTATTCTATGTGATTAACTTTTAGATGTAGTTTAATGGTTCTTACCCCCACATTACAAGATATTTATTTTATTATTAAGTGAGGACATAACACTTGTAAGGGGATAACCTTGGACTAGTATACATGAATGCTAATTTTTTTATATCTCCAGCACTATTAAAAAAATTAATTTATAACCCCGAGGAAGAAGAAAAATATAGAAAAATTTTGAATTTAATTAAAAAAAATCATATTATTAATGGATTAATAGACCTACTTCATGGTTTCATGAGATAAATTATCTCTCAAATGTTATATTAAATTTATATTTTCATAAATGTGTATAAGTATTAAAAAATGACAACAATTCATTTTTAGAATCTCATTGAGTTACTCTCATTCCATCTTTAATGAATACAAGAATATATTCTAAAAGATCCCATAAATTATTTAATGATTCAAGGAGATCTCATACTTTTTTTTAGTACATGGAGCTCTAATTCTCAAGTGATTTTTTGAAATTTTTATAAAATAATTATCTTTTAATAGTCCATAATATATTTTTGAATAATAAAATTGAATTATTCTTAAATAAAATGTAAAATCATTGAAATATCAGTATATGAATAATTTCTCTAAAAAAGTATCTTATTTTATTCTTTTGAGTTATAATTGAATATTAATTATGAGAAAAACAGACCAAATGAATCTTCATAAATTTATTATGCTTTATCAATATATTATATAAATTATATAACCACTCTAAAAATCATAATAATTTTTAATATAAGTAAAATTCCAGGATATGACCTCCCAAAATATATTAATAAAATAAATAATGAGATTCATAATTCATAGATCATGTTCGGAAACTTAAACATTAGAAAATTTTTATTTATTGTTATCCCATGTGAGAAAGGAACCTAAATGTTTCCTAATTCAAGTCAAATTAAGTGGTTCATTATAATATTATTCTTTCATTATTATATTCAGGAAATATTGAACGTCGAATTCTAAAATTCATCTTCTACTAGTGTTTTTTAACACTTTTTGGAAATCTGTTCTCAACACTTGGGTTTAATAGGTAGATTTTTACATAATTGGGTGCCTAAGGGGAATCATTTGAATTCTAATGGTCCGTAAAATATAATGTAATGGTTTAGATATAGGTTGTCTAACCCTTTGTGATTTACTGAGACTAGTCGATCTTGGAGGAGGCTGGGAGTATCTCTGGAGGGGTTTGGCTCCAAAAATCTGGAATAAGGGAGATTTCATGCTTTGTATGTGTTGTTCATGATATGTACATTGACAGTTCATGTAGTAAAAATATTCAGGATTAAATAATAAAAATGAGACACATTATTTTGTAAAAAACCAAATTCCAAGGGTTAAATGATGTGAAGGGGGATTACATGTCATGAAATTCCCTACAAAGGTGAAGTTATAAGAATTTTATCCACTTGGGTTATTTATAACACTATAGTTTTAGTGTCTCTTTCTCATTCTTGGTGGATTACGACTATCTCCTTTTAAATTTTGGATTCCCTTCTAAGGGGATCAATCCTTAAACTTAACCCTTCAATCTGTGGGAATCTGTGGTGATCTAAAGTGTATTATTCCATCATTTTTGAGTGGTTTCTCCCAGTTTAATCTCATTTTTTCATGTTTCTTATCACTATTCTATGGAGTTTGATATCTTTTTTTCAAATTGGATTTTTTTTTATTTTGGTTAGTTTGTTTGTGCCATTGAATAATCATATGGATACAGTTCCTGTGTGAGAGGTTATCATAGATCCACAATATAGTCAATTCTCATTTGAAAAACATTGAAAACTTTGATGTAGAAATTGTTTCTTATATTATTCATTTTCATGAAATCATAAATTAATATTGGTTTGTTCTTTTATATTAGAATTAAAATAACTTAATAATTATTTAATTAGATAAAATAATTGGTTGTGATCGCATGTTGGCAAAGTTGATGCTTTACACCCTGATAGTGATTTTCCTCATTATTTTATTGATAGAATGATGTCTATGAATTTATTTTTTGGAATATTTTTTATTGATGTAAATTAGTAAAGAACATAAATAAGGAATTAATTGATAATATATAGGCTTAATAATAAATAGGCATGTTAAATGAATCCAGTTATTGATGTCATTCGATGATAATTAAATTTATAATGATTCACATGCTAAATTGAAATTGATCATCCATGTGATTAATAGAATTTGTAAAGTCGGTTAATGAAACTAAACCATGATGGTGCTTGTTGTTAATGAAGGCTAAAATCATATTTCACCTTTAATACATTTCATAGTTTGATGCCTTTTTTTCCCGTACTTTGAACCCATTAATAAAAGAATCAGTTAATTCAATATGGAATAATAACTATTTGTGTGATAAAAGATAATTTTGGGGGATTGAGTATCTAATTTTGTTGAGAAGGCTTAGTGCATCCTTTTGGTCCCATGAGTGTTAATTTTCATGGGAAGGAAAAATTCCTTGTTTTAAGGGTCCAGTTTCCTTTTTGCTTTCATGTAGTTTATTATGGCTTGTGATATGATCTAAATAAATACCTTGTTCTATGATCATGGTATGGATGATCCTGGGATGGTTTTTATGATGTGGTATGAAAAGTCTAGGATGGGATGTGATCCTGGTATGGCTGATCCTGGGATAGTTGTTTTGATATTTTCCATGGGAGGCCCAGATGACATATCATCAAATAACTCATGTGATGGAAAGATACATCGGTATATGCATGCTTTTTTTGGGGATAACACTATAGGTTATGAAATGGATAAAATATGGCCTTAACCGTTGATGAGTTTCTAAGAGCTAGTATGATCACTTGTTTATTTGTTTAATGGATAATTGTTGATTTTCTTGTTTTATCTACATTCCTTCCCTCATTTCATAATGGAGCTGTAGATACTTGATTTTATGTTTTCTATTCTTCATTTCTTAGGATGGTTTTCATAGATTACATAGATATGGAAAGCTAATAATAATGAATAATAAATGTTTAATCTATAATTTTTTTTAATGATGGAATGAAAATGTTTAAAATATGATAATCCTGATAAAAATCATTTGGTTTGGACTTATGCCTCGATGGAATGAACGTTACTCTGATGATGTATAATGTAATTTAATACAACGTAATGTGGAATAATATTAATGGTTAATTAATGCCCAATGAATTAATCAATTAAAATAAAATTCTTAAAAATTTAAGAATGAATTCAATGTGGCTATTTTGTATGTTTGTGTGCTGATATGATATATGGTCTTAGTTGTGGCAGTCGAGTGTATGAGTGACATTAGCTGCAGTTGAGTCTAAGACTAGTTAATGCCTATAGTTTGGTTTTGAGATATATTATATCATGTATATTTTTTGATTTCATATACTTCCCCACCCATGTAAGTTAAGGAAACTGACACCTAGTGGACTCTGTGAGGGTGGTTTCCACAACATCCTGGTGTGGGTAGTGATGGATGACTACACCATATTGTTCTACTCTCTTCCCATTGTAGTTTATTATGATCTTATTCATGAATTTTAGATTTATTGTTTACGTGTGTAGGGGGTGTGATGGATAGTGGTTTTTTCTTACACATGTTTTACCCTCAGTAGTATCCATAGGATTATTATAGGTACGATGTGTTTAATATATGATGGATTGAGGCACTTAATATGAGTATGTGATGTAATGGATTGTGGTATATTATCCATTATTTGATATAAATCATATCTTCTATTGGGTATCCCAGAAACTACTTGGTTACTATTCAGTTTGTGATATGGGATGGTGTGGTTATTTGATGCACAAGGAGCATGTAGTGCTGCCATACCTAGTTGTTTTCTTGATGGATTACTTTTAGAGAGAGATGATAAGGAGGTGCGATGTTGGGACAGAGTGAAAACTAGTGGTGAAGTTGCAGCGGGTCACCCATGATGATTTATTATTATATTTTATTCTCTCTTGCATTAAATACTTGGTGAGAGATAGCCATGGTGAGGTTGATAACATAGTATACCTATTTAGGTGATGAGTAATTTTCACTGTTGTTCATAATTATTTAGTATGCTTTATTTATCATTTGGATGAGAGGCTCTAATTCGGATCCTACTAAGTACACTGTTATACTCAAGCTATGTATATTTAAACTGCTTTTAGGTCTGTTGGAGAAGGTTGGTGATTGGGTTATATATTACTAGCTTGAGGTTTAGCAGGAACTCTTTGGTCCTTTTGGTCACTATTGTCTTTAACTTTTTATACTTTTAGTTTCCTTTTATTTGTATAGTACCATAGGACACTTCATGTTTCACATGGGATATATATATATATATATATATATATATCTAACTAGGTGTTAGTTGTTGTATCCTTATTATCTCTCTATTCTACATATTCCCTTTAGAGGGTAATCCCTCCAATTTGTATGATTTCTATACCCTCAGTCCTAGTCGCCAACCTAGGTCATAATGGAGGTGGGACTTGGATATTCACCATCTCTCTCCCCCCATTTTAGTATCTTTTTGGGAAGTTGGTCATGAAAGAGTGGTATCAAAGGTTCTGGTTGAGGGATAGGGTGAAGTTTGGAGTTAGTCATAGATGAGGTTACATGGGTTGGTAGGGTAGTAGTGTATTCTATGTATTGTAAGTGATGTAAACATGGGATACCAGCTAAGACATTTGTATTTAGGGCCCCCTGTGATACGATTCATGAACCAATAAGTTTGATGATCCTATATAGGTTAGTGATACTGGTTTTCAGGTAAAGACCTAAAAATAGATCCTGCATAATTCCAATTTTCACCTTTATTTGATATGGGTATACATTAGGATAGGTTGAAACCTTACGAAATATAATTAATTAATTAATTTTAAGTATTCCATATTCAATGTTTAGATGATCTAACAATTTTTTTCTTCTTGTAGGCATGGATATATGTGAATTCCCACACCAAGTTTGTGTGGAAGACATTCAATAGGATGTTTCAGTAGATCTCTTTATAGTATTGTTCAATTATGATAACACTTGGAGGAGGACACTAGATGATTTTCAATGCCTTATTTTTCAAAATTATGAGGGATCCATTTCAGATGTAGCCATAGAGGACTGGTTAAAGGAGGTTCAGATAGCCTTTAGTTCAATCTATGCTCTACCAGATCACTGGGTTTCATTGGCCTTGATGAGCCAATGTGGAGAAGAAAGGTCGTGGTAGTTTTTTTCTCAGGGATCACGAAGATTTTGTTGTCTCATGGGAGAATTTATGAGTCTATTTTAGAGTTTAGTTTCTTTCTTAGACCACATTGGCTACCATTTTCCAAGAACACCTCACCCTTTGACAGGGGAGCTCTAGTGTGTGAGAGTTTGTGATCCATTTCATGAACCTTATGTGATATTCTTCAAACCTACTTCCAAATGAGGTGGCCAGAGAGAGGAATTTACAAGGAGGGTATGCATCGAGAGATCCTGTTCCAGGTCACTTTATTTTTTCTAAATAATTATCTCAAGGTTTTGGTGAGGGAAGAGGTTACTGAGAGGATGGAAACCAAAACTAGATTTTTATGAGAGGGGAGTCATCAGGATTCTTCAAAAGGTAGATTTTTTGTCCAAAGATACCATTTATTATGACATAAAAGTTATTTGGTCCACCGAGGGTAGGTAACATTCCTCATCATCTCAATTATCTGGGTACGGAAACTCTTAGTCATTTTCTAAGGGATAAGATATGTGCTTTTCTTACATATTAGAAGATCATTAGCAATAGGAGTTCCCATAATTTATATTCAGTCTGCGTGTGCCATGTGTTTCGCTTTAGGTTCCTCTATTGAGGTAGTTTCAACTCAAGAAGTAGTAGTAGGGTGGTCTAGTTTAGGATTCATAGAGAGGAGATTCAGTATACATAGGATGACTCTGATATGCTCATAATCCTCTAAGAGTATATCATAGTCATGGAAGTGGTAATCAGTAGGGTTAGAGAGGTAGTGTAGAAGGTTGTAGTTATCTTCATGCTTTGGGGTTGTCTGCACAAGGACTGCTATATATCGTTTGAGGAACCATTTTATTTTTTTACTTGGGTTTCTGATGTGTTTGATTCAATAGAAACATAGTCCTTTATATCAACTACCCTCATCCATGTATTTAGAATTGAGAAAGAGAGTCTTACAGTTCCCTTGTGATTTACTATTCTAGTTGGGGGTTGGGATGACTTATATTAAGAATGTATAGAATTTGAGATAGTGTAGGGTAAACACTATTCATGAGGATATTTCCTATGTTTAGGGATATATCCATATGACATTATTCTTGTCACGGATTTTTTATATTCATTGTAAGATATTATGGATTGCTTCATTAGGCAGGTTGTTTTCTATGATGATAATAAAGAGCCAATGGTTTTTGTTAGAAAGAGATACCATCAGATGAGTCAAAGAAAGGTTCTTCCATTGTCATATTTTATGGACTAGTAAATTCTAGGTTCATAATAGGTTCAACAGTTGTTGTTTTCTATGGTTATTTAATAGTACCATGCTGCCTTTCTAGAGGTTGTTGTACCATTACCCCCTCGATGAGAGACTGAGTTTGTGGTTGAGCTATAAAAATCCATGTCTCTTATCTCAATATCTTTGTATATGATGTTCCCTTCTGAGTTTTGGGATTTTTGAGTAAATATCATTGATCTAATGCATCAGGGTTTGTTTGGATGTGTGTCGCCATGGGGTGCTCCCAATTTTTTCATGTAGTAGGATGATGGTAGATTGTAGCTTTATATCAATTATCCTCACTTGAACTACATGACTGTATGGTACCAAACTATAATTTCCTATAGTTGGTGCCTTATTTTATTGCATTATATTATAAACAAGTAAGTCATATCCCGATGGAATTAATAGTTTAGTATGATTGGAAAACCAAATACATACATAATAGTTTCATTAACATAAAATTAAGTATAACATAGTTACTATAATGGAAACACTAATAAGGTTTTATATTATCCTCACAATTCTTTAATAATATAAATATTTTCATTTTGGGGAAAAATAAAACACAAGAAAGTGGTGATATCGGATTCTTAGTAAGGGTAATTAATACATCAATTTAAAAAAATGAAGCATGATGAATAACTAAAAGTAATCAATCCATTTAAATATAATCCTAAGCATAAAATGGAAGTAATTA
Source organism: Viscum album (assembly GCA_963277665.1). Taxonomy (NCBI): domain Eukaryota; kingdom Viridiplantae; phylum Streptophyta; class Magnoliopsida; order Santalales; family Viscaceae; genus Viscum; species Viscum album. The sequence continues at coordinate 876,471,865 of OY728119.1, read as the reverse complement.
AGAACTAATAATTACATAATAAAAAATAACCATGGATATTATACTAGTTTTATAATAACTTGGAAAAACAATTACTTACTTCATAATGAGATAATGCATAATGTCGTACATCATAATCGTACCGAAAATGCATCGACCAAGACAACAAACATGACGAATAAAACACCATTATAGTTTGTTCAATGAGACCTACCAATGCATCAAGGGGACATAGAGGGACCCACCCATTACTTACTAAGTCTAATTCATTAGTCATATGAATGGGTTGAAAAAAATATACATATACATTCATATTAAAACTAACATATGAAATATAAATAACATTTCACAATCAGTAAACTTAAACACTAACCATTCGGAGTAATATGGTGAATGATATCAAGATAGAATATCCATTTTCAAACTAATAATAAAACATTAAATAATATATGGTAGACAATATCATAAAATATTAATCCTAATTAAACATAATAATCAATAAGAGTGCTGAAATAGATGGATATACTCTAATAAAATCATCGAGTAATACTTGAGTGAAATACTCTTACTTTGTAAAAAAGACATCTTCTAGAAAAGAATTGTAAAATACCAGAAGTGAAATAATATATATTTTTTGTAATAAAATGAGTTATTTTATAGAAATAATTTTGTATTAACACATATTATATGGTGCACATGAAAATAGGTAAGGATTCGGGAGGTTCCCTTGAATCGGGCATATTTATCGGGAAGAGTATGAGAAATATCATTTTAAAATATTTAACTACCCATAAAAGAAATAAGGTTTATGATTGATATATATATATATATAATTCAAACATAATTTATGAGTATTACATAATAATAAATAATAATTTCATTGGGATAAATATAGAAAAAAGAATAAACTGGGAAAAAATGGAGGTTTGGGTAGAAAATCCTTACCTTATATATGAATGTGTTCTATATTTGACATTAACATCCTTGATAATAAAATTAAATCCATTAATTAATTAATTAATAGGATCCTATAAATTTATTTTAATTATTATAATTTAATAAAGTTCATTTATCTACTTTTTGATGAGTTATAAGATATAATTTTATTGCTCGGGAGCGTTATTTTCCATGGTTTTCAAGATTGTTATACATGTATACAACTAATAAAGTTCATGTAAAATTGGTATAATTCTCCAAAATTGGAATTACAAGTTATTAATAAACAAACATATGTGTAATTGGTATTATTTATAATTTTTTTATATATGAGGAAAAATCATTGGATAAAATGTTAATGATAATTGTTTACCTTACTTTTGTAGTTTTTCGATCACAATGAACTAGTTTTGTTTTATTATTTAATATTATGTATATAAAATTGTTCTATAACCTTACATAAGATATAATAAATATTTTATACTATATTTCAACCATAAAAATGGTTTCATGAATATACTGGAAGGATAAATTAAATAAAAAATGTTCATCATCCATGAAGGTTGTAAATTGGTTCCTCTCGGATGATGATTTCATTTTTAAAATAAAGAGAGAGAGAGAGAGGAATGAGATTAATAATGGGTATTGCATTAACATGATATAATTCTAGTATATATATGATACTATAGCTATCTAGATTATTTGTATAGAGAAGGCGAGAAGAGGATAATTAAAATAAAATAAATTGAAATGAAATTAAAAGAAAAAGGAAGAGGATTTACCTCTTGAATTATCCTCCTTGAGAACTTCCTTAAGGGAAGGGGATTAGTGTTTTGGAAGTACCATGATCTAATAGATATGGGATATACTAGGGAAGAAGAGTATGGTATACTTTTGAAAATATTCAAAACTCTAAGGTGTGTAATTTGAAGGGGTGTTAAGGGGTGGTATTTATAGTGGAGGAGAGGGGTGTTTTCTCATTATTTGTTTCATTATTTTTTTCTAAAGACAAGAAATAGTGTTTATAATTGTGAATAAATATATTAATAATTTATTGTGAGTTCTAACCAAGGTGGATTACATCTAACATGACACAAGGAATAATGTATCTAGCTTATAATGTATTTATTCTGTAAATTACCATATTAAACTATTCATAACAATCAACTTTTTTAGAAAAATCCCAAAAATTAACCCCAACCATTTTCAACATATAGAATTCATAAATTAACTCCATTTTATAAAAAAATTATAATAAATTTAAATATAAATTTTAATTAAAATCATTACATACTGGAAAAATATAGTTTTTAATTTATAACTGATTTTACAACACTTTAGAAAATTAACTAAGGTCTTCATAAACATATCCTAAAATTATAAGACAATAAAATATTTATTTCTAAATAATTTTTATGAAAAATAAATTTGTTTTAAATTATTTTTTTAGATATATTATAGTAATGAAATATTATTGAATTAAAAAAATACCAACACTTAAATATTAATTTTTTAAATATTCATTTGCATACACTACAATATAATTATATCATAATTTAATTTATAAGATGACCAAATTTTTTTTATAATTTAATTAGTGAGGTTACTATTCTATTGGTTGGTTTACTATTTATAAGGGTCACATTAATATTCCTAAGGGTAGGTTACTATTTCATCTGTATAGGTTTCTTAACTTCTATAAATACATCTTATTTCATTCATTCGTAATTCATGATGTCTGTATTGTGTTCTACAAGTGATTTAATATGATCTATATTATATGAAATAAATATAAAATTGGAAATTTCATTGATAGAGTTCTGTGTCGTTATAATCACAATGAAGAACCGTTATACACTTTCATGGATTAATGATTTGTTCAATCAGATGAAGGGATAAATTTGGTTCTAGAAGATCAATTTGTGGTATGAATGTCATTAAATGTGGGTGAAGTATTATGATATTCCAAATATTTCTTTCTATTTTCATCATGGGAATCAATATTTCAATAGGATGTTCATTGGCATGACCAATTCTCTAGCTATGATCATGTGGTTTATGAATTAAAGTATTAGAGAGTTCCTGGTGATGATCATGGTGTTTTCATTGATGAAATCCTATAGTATTCTCTGTTAAATATAAAGAATGTAGAGAATCTATGTTTTATTATTAAATTTATTCATCATGAGATTTTGTTTGGGAAGTTGTAAAAGTGTGAGTTCTGGGCTCCTGAAGTTTGTTTCTTGGGTATTGTTTTATCCCATAAGGGATTAGCTATAGATACTTATAAGATAGATGAATTTGTGTCTTGGGAATCCTCTAAGATAGTGGAACAGGGGAAATGAATACTTGGACTTATAGGAGGTTTTTATCTGACTTCTCTTATGTAGAAATTCCATTAACAACTTTGATTAGAAAGGATTGTGCATTCTTGTAGACATATTAATATCATATAGCTTTTGAGTTCTTAAAGGAGAAGTTGGTCGGTGATTTAGTCATGTTTTTTCCAGTAGAGGGAGTTCAGTTTGAGGTGTTTTTGACTCTTCACATCTTGGCTTGGGCTTTGTTATGATGTAGCATAGATGAGTGGCTTATTATTTGTCTTTCCAGTTACATCCTCATAAGCGTAATTATGACAACCATGATCTAATGTTGGTGGTAATGGTGTTTTATTTTATTTTTTTGCGACATTATCTCATTGATGATCATTTTTTGGTTTTTACTGACTATAAGATCCAAAGATACTTCTTCTCCCAGCATGAATTGAACTTGTTCCAATATTGGTGGATGTAATTGTTCAAATACTATGTGTTTGAGATTTTATATATTCCATGAAAGGGGAATGTGGTAGAATATTTTCTTAGAAGGATGTCATGTATTGAAGTGGAGTGTGAATTTATGGATTCTTGGAGAGTAATGGAAGATCTCTCAGGGATTAATCTTGATATGGGAGTGATGGGATGTTAAGTTAGCCTTTCCAAGATGATAGTGCAGTTGTACTTGGTGCATCCGGTGGAGGAGTCCATGTTGGAGGATTCTGAGGTGGAGGTCTGGAGATTCCAAGTTGTTTTTAGTGATAACCCTAATGGGTTTTCTGAGGATGGAGAACACCATATTTTGTTCTAGAGAATTATATTTGTTCATTTTATGATGCGTTATATGTTTCTTCATGAGTTCCATATTTCTCCTTTGGTGCTACATCCTGGTGTGACCAAGATGTACTGATCTTTGAGAGGTCTATTTCTGTGGAATGGGTTTAAGCATGTAGTTTCTGAGTTTTTTTCTCAATGATCGGTCTTACAGAATATGAATTATGAGCACCAGTTTCCGGTGGGTTTCTCCAGCCATTAGTTGTTCCTTTGTGGAAGTGGGAGGACACCTTGATGAGCTTTTTTCCTATTTTACCTCATTATTAGGGAGCATTTATTGTTATATGGGTGATACTAGATTTTTTTATGAAATCGTCTCATTTTATAGAAATCAGGTAGTTATGCTTAGTAGAGGCTATATAGAGGCAGTATCTAGACGAGGTAGCATGACTCCAAAGTGTCCCGAAGATGATCATTCCTAATCCATATCCTATTTTTACCTCCAAGGTGTGGGTAGGTCTCCAACATGATTTCATTTCTTAGTTATACCTTAAAACTACTTTTAATCTATATATGGATGGCCAGAAATAGTTGACCATCCAAACTCTTGAAGACATGTTGTTCTCCTGGGTCATGGTTTTTTGAGGTTTGTAGATGAGGTATCATCCATTTTTTGAGTTTTCTTAAAATAGTATTTTCCACTCCACCATTGGAATGGAACAATTTTAAGCATTATAAGGTCATGTTTTGTGTTCCCCTTTGTGCCGGACTGGGGTCTGAGAGGCATCAATTCTTAGGAGAGAACTGGTATTGAATATGACATAGATGGTTTAGTTAATTTTAATGAGGGTGAAATTATCATAGGATCTTCATAAATCCTTTTCCAATCATAGGAGGATACATCGATATTTTTATATTGGTAATCAATTACTCCATAAGATGACACCTCGTCATGGGAAGTGAAGGTTTTTTCAAGGGGGTAAGCTTTCTCCCTAGTTTGATTGGCCTTTTAATGTGTTGGATGCTATTGGAGTCATGGTGTATCAAATATAAATCCTACATAGATGAGACATATACACACTATTTTTCACATATCAAAACTAATTAATTATCTTCATGATAAATTTCATGTCATCGATTATGGATAGATCAATGTTGATGATGATGAGACATTCGAGGAGAGGCTTTTAGAGTTCCAGTTTCACTGAGACAAGGTGTTGTGCAGATGTGTTATTCCCTTGTTTTGTGTCTTGTGGTGACACAGTGTAATGGATAATAGTGCCTAGTAATGTGATTCAACAAATCAAGCTCATTACCTAGAGATATAGTATAGTTATCTCTTCTCTTATAACACTATTCTTTTGAAGATATTGATACTTTTTGGTTTATAAGATGGATTCCTCTTGTTTCTTTTGTCAAATTTTCTCACATTTCAGTGGAATATACCCATATATAGTGTTTAGAAGCTAGATAAGGTAGTTTCATGGTTTTCACATTTTACTTTAATTGAGGTTGTTGAGCTCCCATGGCAGCAAGACCCTTGAGAGGTACCCTATAAGTTGGCCATTCAGATAACCCCTTTTAATTTCTGTATTATTTGGTTTTGTATTCTCGTAGAAGATAATGTTTCCATAAGTATCTAATGTAAGAGATCAAATCCATGTGGTCCAACCCTTTATGAGTTCTAAAGGCTAGTGAATATCGAAGGAGTCTTGGTGTAAGTATGGAGGGGTTTGGATACAAAAATATTGAAGTTCGGAGATTACATGCCATGTAAGCCTTACACACCATGTATGTGGGGTTAATGACTAGTGTAGGGTCATTTAGTGGTGAATAAGTTTTCAAGATTAAATAATAAAAATATGACATATTTTTTGGTAAAACAAAACCCCAAGGATTTCATAATGCGAAAGGGGATTACATGTCGTTTAATTCCTCTTTAAGGTGTTATTATAAACATTTTAGATGCCTAGGTTATTAACAACCCTACAGATGTTGCAGATACATCTCTCTTTATAAGTGGTCTAAGACCATCTCCTTCGGTGTTCTAGATTCCCTTTGAAGGGTATCTATCTTTAGCCTTCCGACATCAATCTGTGGTGATCCATGGTGATCCAACATACATTCTTCCTTTATTTTATAAAGGGTTATGAGGGTTTTATCTCATTTCCATCCATATCATCTTTCCATGATATGGAGTTTTATCTATGTTGTTTCTATGGGGTTTCTCCTGGTTGTTGTTGGTGTGGTTGTGTTGTGATATCCTCATTTGGATGTAGTTCTTTCAAGAGATCTGATCAGAGAGACACAATGTGGTTTGTTCTCAAGTGAAGAACATTGATGGATTTGAGGTAGGAAATTGATTTCTTATCATATTCATTTATGTAAAATCATAAATTAATCATTATTTTTACCTTTGGATGGAAATTAAATTAACCTAATAAATATTGATCTGGATTAAATAATTTATTGAAATTGCATGTTTTTAATGTTCTTGCTTTATACCATGATATTAGTTTCCCTCATGATTTTATAGATAGTGTGATATCAATGAATTGATTTTATGGAATTTTTCTCTTTATAAAAATTGGTAATTAAATTAAATCTAAAATTAATTGATGAGTATTTTTCTTAAGAATAAATATTCATGTTAAATACTCCAATTGTTTTTGTAATTTCATGGTAATACAATTAATGTTGATGCACTTGTTTAAATTAAATTGATATTCCATTTCATTAATGGAATTGATAACATTGGTTAATGAATCTCAATAATGTCATTTAGTATTTTTAATAAATTATAAGAGCATGTTTTTCCTTTGATATCTTGTATATATTTATGCCTTATGTTTCATGTAGTTGGAACCTATTAGTAAATTAATTGGTTATTTTAAGATGGAATAAGAATTGGTTGAGTGATAAAAGATAATTTTTGGGGCTGGAGACACCAACTTTTGTGAGAAGGTTGAGCACCTTTTTTGGAGATGTGAGTTCTTGTTTTCATGTTAAGGATAAATTCCTTATTTTGATATCCCAATTTCCATATTAATTTCCTGGTGTTTCTTACAACTTGTCGTGTGCTTTAGATATGATCATTGTGTTAATATCATGATACAGACTCGCCTTAGATGGCTATTGTAACGTGGGGTGGGGAATCTTAGATGGGATGTGATCCTGGTATGGCTAAGCCAACGTGGTAGTTGTGATATGTGGATAGGGAGTCCCAGATGACGTGGAAGTAGATGATTTTTGTGATGGAGAGATACATCTGTATATGCATTTGGGTATCACGGATTGCACCAGAGGTGAAAAAAAAGGCTGATGATGGGCTTGTTCGTTGATGAGATTCCAAGTGCTAGTATGCTTGCTATTCATATTTTTTTATGGTCCATGACAGATTTTCTTATTTTATATGCATTCCTTTCCCCACTATTTGAGGTTTAATTTGTGGGGTTGGTGAATGAGGGAAAGAAAATGTTTAAAAGATGTTAATTTTGTTAAACCATGTCCATGTTTTGGACTTATTCCTAGAGTTAATATATTTTTCTATGATGATATGTAATATAAATTAATGTAATGAGGAATAATATTGATGGTCAATTAATGGATAATGAATTAATAAGCATAAATGATAATTTTAAAGTAAAGAATGAATTTAATGAAGATCTTTTTAATGCTTGTGCACTGATAGGATATCTAGTCTTAGCAGTAAAATCCAAGTGTCTGAGTGATGTTAGTTGCAGTTGATTTTAAGACTAGTTTATTCCTATTGTGTAGTTGTGAGATAAACTATATCATGTATATTTGGTGATTTCATATGCTTTCCCACCCATGTTGGCTAGGGAGACTTACTCCTAGTGGACTATGGGAGGGTGTTTTCGCCAACATCCTGGTGGGAGGATGGATGTTTGACTACCCCCTCTAGCCCCACTATCTTCCCTTGGTAGTTACTTATGTTGGTATGACTGATGTTTAAATTTCCCATATATATATGTAGAGGTCTATAATGGATTGTAAATATTTCAACAAAACTTATTACCAACTATATTATTGAAAGGATTATTATAGGTATAACGTGTATAGGTTGTGATGTCTTAAGGTGATTATTCAGTGAATGGGTTGTAATGGATTGAGGTGAAATTCTTAACAATTTATATACAACATAAATGCTATGGTTCACCACAAATAGAACTTGATTACTATTTAGTTTGTGATATGGGATGATGTTGTTATGTGATGCCTGAAGTGCATGGTGTGGTGCCCCATTCCTAGGTGTTTTTGGGGCGACATACTTTTGAAGAGAGGTTCTTAGGATGTGCGACATTGGGGTAAAGAGGAATACTAGTGTGGGAGCGGGAGTGGTTTTCCCATGATGTTTTATTATTATATTATATTCTCATATTTATGTGATACTTGGTTAAACAGAGCTATGGCGATGTTGGGAACTAATTATACCTACTTTGGTGATGATTTTGTTTTACTATTGTTCAATATGATTTAGCATGATTTTTTATACCTTTTTTCACAACAAGATATATGGAGGATCTAACCAAGTATACTTTTATGGACACCCTTTGTATATATAAACCATTTTCTAGTCAGTTGGATAAATTTTGGTGATCGGGTCGGATATTATTTTCTCAGGTTTTAGCATCAGCTATTTGGGATTCATGGTCATCATTCTCCTTACCTTTCGGTACTTTTAGTATCCTTTCATTTTATTATTACTGTATGAAGTTTCATGTTTCACTTCGGTTTTCATTTATTTATCTATATATATATATATATATATATTTGAGTAGGTTTTGGATTTTGTATCATTCTTATCTCTCTCTTCCGTGTGTTTCTTTTTGAGGATAATGCCTCCCATTTCATGTTTACTATACCCTCAGTGCTAGTCACCAACTCAGGGCCTACTGTAGGTGGGACTTGGGAAGTCACTATCTCTATCCCCACAAAGAGGTATCTTTGTGGTGAGGGGTTCATGAAATAGAATGTTTTGATATATTCTTTCACCATTGTTTTTATAACAACCCTAACATTTTATGGTATGTTTCTCATAAATACATTTTATTCATAGCCTATATTTCATAAATCATTTAGTTTCATTGAAACAACACTTGGTTATTTAGGAGATAGTCATAACCTAGCCATTAAACATAAATTTTCTACTTCTGTGTTGTGAATTTTGAAAAATGGTCATAAATGGTTAAGATCAGGGTGATATTTGGAGTCTGATAGAATCAATTAAATTTTTGATGAATAGTAATATACCCTTATGAATAGTAAAATTATTTTATGAATAGTCACCTTGTAACACCCTAGTATGTTATACTATGTTATCTCTTTAAATTAAATCAATAGCTTGTGCTACACACTACACCGAGTTCGAGCGCACCACGAATTACCAAACTAGCCTTTGAAAAAGAAGTTATGAATAATATTAAATGAATTTTTAATTTTATGTACTCTATATAAATTTAACATCCATATTATGTGTTTCTTAGACAAAATATAAGAACAAATTCAATTTTTCAGATAAAATAATTATTTTTTAAAAAATAAAATTTCACCACCATTTAATAGAGAACCCTTTTTAAATCCAATATTTGACACATTTATATATTCAATTTTAGAAAATATACATCTTCTTTAGATGTAGGACATAAAAATTTATTTGGAATAGATATTTGGTGTTTTTCTAATAACTTTCATATTTTGATGAATAGTGAAAGATACTAAATTTTAATTGAAAACAACTTTTTTAATCAAAATAATTTATATTGTTATATTTTACATTTGAGTGGTTTTGAGGAATAATTTTGTTATATTTTTATAATTTAATCCAATATTGTTCATTAGAAGTAATTTCACTTTTTAAATTAGACATAAACACATATTAATCTTTTGATAGTTTTTACTTCTCAAAAACCTGCTTTCTGGTTTTGACAATGAGAATTAATTTTAAATTTGTTAATGAAACTCCTATTCTTTTAATTTGGTAAAATAGACATAATTTTTTAATTTCAAATATCAAATATAACTTTGGGTAAATATTTCATATTTTTTTGAAAACATTAAATTTTTAATTAATAGTGATAAACACTATGTTGTAGATAAAAATAGACTTTTTCATTTAAATAATATTTTTTAAATACAAAATTTTCTTTATGTAAAAATAGATACATAATATAAATATTAGTCTAAGTTAATTCATTAAAGACATTTTATAATAAGATTAGACATATAAAATTTTGTTGAACCTTTTAACATCTTTTACCCACTTTCTAGGTACATTTGCAAATTTGCATAAAAGGAAATTTTACCACTTCTATGGATTGAATTTCAAAAAAAATCGAGACATGATTGACATCAGTAAGTAAAATTTGGTTCAATAACTTGAAAATATTTTTTTGAATAGTGACTTTTGAATTTTGTTTACCACAGTTAAAATTATAGAGGGTAATTAAAGTAAAAATGATATTATAATTACCCTAACATGTGTCCTAATTCTATTGGATAAGTGTATTTTACCGAAATAACCCATTGGAATAAAATATGATCCTTTTATATCCACTAAGATTAGATTAGGACGTTTATTATTATTTTATTTAAAGAAGAGTTAAAAGTTTTAAATTCAAATTTTTATAACTACAAATTTTTTAATATAGTGTTATTCATAAGATAAGTTCGACTATAAATATTCATTATAAATATAAAAATATTTAATAAATCATGGTATTTTATTTATAATTTTTAGAAATTAGATAATTAAATCTATTTATGACACAATTATGATGGAGTAATTACCTTATTAATGAAGGATTAAATTAATTGAAATAATAAATATAAAAATAAATTTAAACTGAGACTTTTTATGCATTCCAAGAATTTTCTAGGTTAATATGACATGTTAGTATTTATTTAATGTATTTTTTTATAAGAAATAAAGTTTTTTTGACTTTCACAAAAACCAAATACTAAATATTGTCGAAATTGACATAAATGAGTTTTTTAAAAAAATACTCTACTATTAAAAGATATAATATTCTTAAAAATCTATGGATTGTCCAAAGGACTTATATAATGATAGATATGTTATTACTGAACCACTTTAGGTTTTTTTGGAATTTTATTGTAAATTTATTAACAATCTAAAATAAAAATAGAAGAATACATGGTAAAAGCTAAACGATTTATCTAAGAGTTAAATATAAATAATAAGGTTAATATGGTGACCAAAACTTGTCAAAAACCAACTATTTGAAATTATTTAGACCCATCCTGACCTTATACTAGAAATAAATCCATTTTTCTACATTAGAAATTGAAAATGATTTTATAATAAAATAAGATTTCAAACTTTTCCTGAAGTGCCTCTCAACCTCTCTTATAAAAGGGTACTTTCCATTTTCATAATTTCACACCTCCAAAGCCATTTTCCTCGGCCAAAACCTTTTAAAATATCCTCCCAACTACCCTAACTTAATCCTAGAGGTCTTACTTTTATCATAATTCCAACTTATGGAGCCCTTTTGATCGAATCAAAAGAAATCACCCGTAGAAGAAGTAATAATTTCATCACCTCTTTCAAATTTCTTTTCTTCATCAACATCCTCTTTCTTTGTTGTTTCCATTCCAAAATAGTAACTCCAGTAACTTCTACACACTGTGGTGTTATTATAAATATGGTTTAACCATATTCATTATTCTATCCTTCTTATGAATGAAAAAGTCACCATTCCTGTGTACATACGGATTACCGTCTCCATGTCATGGTGTAGTTTGTTATTCAACACTTCATTATTTAGATGGGTATAAAAATGAGTACAATTGGGGTAAATAATAAATATAAAATGTCATTGATTCATTATATATGATATACCATCAAATTACATACTATTTCACCATCAAAGAATGATATTGTCGCTCGTGCGTACGTACGGATTACCGTCTCCACGAATGCGATGAGATTCATTTTCTATCATAACCATTCAAGAATAATTTTTATTTTATGATTAAATACAATGTTTAAGAAATTAATATCATTATGTATATGAATCAAATACATTCTATTCATAACAAACATGACTTACATAACAAAACATATAAAGGAGAACAAACCAGTTAACACCCGAAACAATGATACTACTGAAATATTATTTACAAAGAAATTTTAGAAGATCATATATGATATCTTATTTATGTATTTGGATCTTGTATAATTTAATAAAAATTATTTAACTATTATACAATAGGTTAACTTACCCTCGACTAAGGAAAAGTACAACTTAAGGGTTAATTTTACAATCTCTTTATTATCCGAGTTTGTTTATATGTAAGCATATACTGAGAATTATTTATCATCCACATCCGTGTTCCTTAAAAATGTATTTCGAAACATTTTTTCAATTTCCTATAATATGGGTTAAAGTAATTTATAACCTTATCTTACTTTTTGAAAAATGTTTTGAAATGAATCTTTCCGTCGTATTCCAAACAAGGCACTTTATGGCCTTTTCGACAAATTAAGGTAAGAATGTTTTTTAAATTATTCTCTGGGTGCGGATATTTTCCATCATTATAACACCTTCGAATCTTCCCTTACATGCTTATAATAATATTTTCAAAATAAATGTTTTCTTTTATAATTACATGACTTTTAAATGATTTCAAAATAGAAAGAGATATTTCTCTTCAATAGTTTTGATTTCATCTAGGTCAACATCCTTTGATGGATTTTACACTTGTTTGAAGTTGATTTATTATGATACAATATACCATATTTTATTGAAGGTTTTGTGATATTTTTGACAGTGGATGTATTATTTTTATATCATTCATGGTTTATGGTTAAAGTATTAACATTTTGTATTTTAGTTTTAATATAAATTTTTATGTTATGTTTCAACCTTTTCGTATGAGGAATGAATTGGACTTAGTAAGTGACGGGTGAAGCCCGCTATATCTACTCGATGCATGAGTAAGTCTCATGAGACAAACTAGTGTCTTGGCATAAGGCCTTGCCAATGTTTTTATTTGTATTCTTGGTATGTGGCCTTGATTATGTGGTTATGATTTTCAGCATTATGAATTCCCTCGTTATGAAATTAGTTATTACATGTGATTATTCGACTAGTATAATATACATGTTCATGTTTATATCATAATTTTTGACTTATTTTTTCCATTTTATGTTCAAGTTTATGTTTAAATGGTTGTCGTTTTTATTACACATCTTTCCTTAAAAGTGTACCGCTTCTGCTAAATTATTTACCCTTATTGAGCATCTGAACTCACCCCATTCTTATGTTTTGTTTTCCCAGGATTCCAAGAAGTGTATTATTGCTATACAGGGTTAAGCTAGGGGAATAATGGAATTCTAAAAATATTATTTATGTTGTGTTTTATGTTTGAATTTGTAATGTAACATTCATTTATGTAATCTATTTTCCAAGTCAGCTAAACTGATCGGTCCTTTGGGACTTGATGCCTTGTAATCATACAATTGTATTAAAATAATGCACCGGATCTATGGGTCTAGGGTTGGGGTGTTACAGTTAGTATCATAGTAAGTTTAGAAAAAAACTGGGAAATATATTTAGATAAAATCAGATTAGAAAACATTACCCAAAGATAGACTTTGAGGAATAGTATAGAAGACCATTAATTTTTTTTTGGTAATGTAGATATTATGTGGTTTTTCTAATCAATACATCACAATCTGGATACTAAAAGTGGATGTGGTTCTAGAAATGATGTAGCTATGAGTGAAAACTCAGACAAGGAGTTTCGGGCTAGACCCAGGGTATCCGGGTACATGACAATGGGCCTTATTGCACGTCTAGTTTGACACTCCCGGGTGACATGCTTAGGATAATTCACGTTTTCATTACAAACCATTCTCAAGGATTTATGAGTAAATATGTCAGAAAAGAAACCAATGTAATGATTATGAGACTAGATGTGTGCAAGTCTTAAATTAATTCTAATAACTTTAATAGTTTTGGATTATACATTATGATATGATCTAACCTAAATTATGTCGTCATTTAGTTGTTCCCAATAGAAGGAATGTGAACTCCAGCAATACACATGATCCAAATAGTAATAAATATTATATCTTTCATTGTCTTAAGCCAAAATTTAGAAGCAAAATAGTCTCCCACATATACAAATAATATGAACAAATAGTATCATATGCTAATAAGATTTGAAAATAATTCTCTGAGTCCTATGTCTTTAAAGGGAAGCATGAAAAGAGGATGGTATAGAGAAATATGGATAAAGGGAAGGAGAGAAATAATTATTTTCATATATGTGATAGCAATGGAAAGAATCAACATTGTAAATTCTTGAACGTAATGAGAGTATGTTATAAGTGTATTGAAAAATGAAACCATGTTGGTGTTTGTGAGAGTAAGAAAAAGGTTTCAAATGTACAATGCATCATCTGCAAGGATTTGGGACACTACGTGAATCACTATTACAATCATTAGAATATACCCCAAATGATGCTATTGGATAATAATCAAGTTATGATACTACTGCAGATGAAGAAGAATAATTACTGTTCTTACATGTTTATTTATTAATTATGAAATTTGAGTTTTTTATCAATGATGTACTGGTTTTATTAATTATTTAAATAACTAAGGATTTTACTACAGTACTATTTCATTGAGTATTTGAGATTAAATGTTACAAATAAAGGTGACTCAATAGCAAGTTACAAATTATGGAAAATACATGGTTGATAGAAATATAAACCATAATATTTTCCTAATACTGAGGTAGTGATTTTGGAATTAGATTTGGTTGATTTGGATAAATTATACTAGATAATCTTGACTACCTTGGATCTGATTAATGGTTTGTTTATACTATCATTTTTAGAGTATTTAAAATTTTTGGATATAAGGAATATATCTAGTATTCTATAAGGAATATGAGAGCATGAATGTAATCAATATGGTTTTATGGTAATTCAAGGTGTTACAATGTTTGAAAAGAATACATGATGAAGGTACTCACATGTAATTATATGACAAAAAGATATCTTCATTATGTTATGTTGACCTTCCTTATAAATTTTTGGACAATGAGATTGGACAAAAGTATTTGGGATAAGTCTAAATTTTGGAATGGATTAACTTGGACATTTGAAACTATGGATTAAGGTTAAAAAAATTTCTTAATATTATTTTTGTAATTTTTTTATAAAAATGACATCCCGAAGTTCGGGCAACAACCCATCACGTCCGACATGGCCGCAAGACTTAAACCCACAACCGAATGGTGACAAGGGTGCATCACCTACCACTGACCTACGTGAAGTCCTGGTGTGTATAATTTAGCTTTTAAATGATCTGATAGATTAATTATAAATTAATTTTTTTGAAACACTATACGATTTGGATAAATATAATATTTTTGAGTTTTATTATCTTTTGGAGTGAAAGATGAGTTTGTGCTAGAAATTAGCTAAAGTATTGAACTATACTGGTCATGTATTTTTTTTCTTACTCTTTGATGAAATTAATTCTTACACTTTAGGGAAAGGGTCTTAAAAAAATAATGTGTTGTCCTAATACCATATGTTTTGATGAAACAATAATATTTTAAATCATCATAGATTTATAGTTTTGAGGCCCTTAATTTTCTATTTATTATTACCTTTTTTGTGATTAATGACCTCAATCACTCCCTATAAATATTTACGTTTTCCCCTAATTATGTGTTTCGAACTTCACCAATGATCTCCTATTCGAAATCCTAATTTGGGGGTGGCTTTTTCATTTCCCCTTCCCTCTTATTAAGACTAAGTTTTATTAAACCTATTTCTGATGTGGGTTTTCCAAAAAAGATATTTTCTATTTTTAACCTTTTATTTTCAAAGAACAGTTTCAAATTGCAGGGAAACAATTTATTGAAGGATGATAGAATGTAACACCCAAGGATTTCATAGTACGTTATCTATTTAATGTAATTCAATAGCTTGTGGTACACATAATACCAAGTTCGAGCGCACCATGACTTACCAAACTAACTGTTCAAAAAACAGTTATGAATAGTATTAACTGCATCATGAATTTTATATAGTGTATAAAATTTTAACATTCATATTGTGTGTTTATTAGAAATAATATAAGAACAAATTCAATTTTTAAGATAAAATAAGTATTTTTCAAAAAATGTATTTTTACCACCATTTAATGGAGAACCCTTTTTTAAATCCAATATTTGACACTTTTATATATTCAATTTGAAAAAGAACTTTTTCTTTAGAATAAAGACATGAAAATTTAGTTTGGATAGATTTTTGGTGTTTTTCTGATAACTTTCATATTTTGATGAATAATGAAATATACTAAATTTTAATCAAAAACGACTTTTTAATCAAAATAATTTATAGTGTTAACATATATATATTTGAATTTCTTTGCAATATAATTAGATTATATTTTTATCATTTAATACAATATTGGTCATTATTAGTAGTTTCACATTTAAATTGGACATAAACACATATCAATCTTTTGATAGATTTTACTTCTTAAAAACCCGCTTTCTGGTTTAGACAATGGAAATTAATTTTAAATTAATTATTTCAACTCCTATGTTTTTAATTTGGTAAAATAGACATCATTTTTTATTTTGGAATATAAAAAATAGATTTGGGTGAATTTTTGGTATTTTTCAGAAAACATTCAATTTTTGATTAGTAGTGAAAAACACTGCGTTGTAGATAAAAACAAACTTTTTCATTTAAATAATTATTTTTAAATAAAAATTTATCTGAAAGTCAAAATGTATACATAATACATATATATGTCCAATTTAATTCATTAGATGCATTTTATTATAAGATTAGACATATAAAATTTTTTGATCTTTTTAACGTCTTTTACCCACCTTCAATACATATTTTCAAATTTGTAAAAAACGTAATTTTACCTCTTTTGTAAATTGAATTTCAAAAATCATTGAAAAATAATTTACATGAGTAAGTAAAATGTGTTTCAATAAGATGAAAATAATTTTTTGTTAATTGTAACTTTTGAATTTTATTTACCACAATTAAAAGTAAATAGGGTAATTAAAGGGGAAAATGAGATTATAATTACCCTAAAACATGACCTAATTCTATTGGATAACTGTATTTTGACAAAAATAAACCTTAGGAATAAAATATGATCCTTTTTGATACACTTGTATTTGATTTGGACATTTATTAGTATTTTATTCATAGAAGAGTTAAAAGTTTTAAATTCAAATTTTAATAACTAATTTTTTTTAATATACGGTTATACATAAGATAGTTTTGACTATAAATATTCATTATAAATACAAAAATATTTCCTACATCATGGTATTTTATTTATAATTTTTAGACATTAAATAATTAAATTTATTTATGACGCAATGATGATGCAGTAATTACCTTATTAATGAAAGATTAAAATAATTGATATTATAAATATAGAAATAATTGTAAATTGAGACTTTTGATGCATTAAAAAACATTTATAGGTTAATATTACATGTTAGGGCTGATTTAATGTATTTTTGGTTAAGTAATCAAGTTTTTTTTATTTTCACAAAAACCAAATACTAAATTGTGTCAAAATTGACATAAAAGAGTTTTTTGAACAAATACTATATTATTAAATGATATAATATTTCTAAAAATATAAGGTTTAAAAAATGGACTTATATAATGATAGATATTTCATTAATGAACCACTAGAGTTTCTCTTGAAATTTTATAGTATGTTTATTAACCATATAATATAAAAATTCTAGAAGACATGGTAAAAGCTAAACAATTTAACAAAGAGTTAAATATAAAAGATAAAGTTAATATGGTGACCTAAACTTATCTAAAACCTATTATTTGATAGGATTTAGACCCATACCATCCTTATCCTATAATTAATCCATTTTTATCCATTATAAAATGAAAATAATTTGTTTATAAAATAATATTTCAAGCTTTTCCTAAAGTGCCCCTCACCTCTCTTATAAAAGGGTACTTCCCTTTTTCATAATTTCACACCTCCAAAGACATTTTTATCGGCCAAACCCTACTCAAATATCCTCCTAAAAACTCTCAACTCCACCTAGAGGAATTACTTTGATCAGAAAGCCAACCTAACGACCCCTTTTGATCAAATCAAAAGGAAACACCCATAGAAGAGGTAATAATTACATCACCTCTTTTAAAGTTATTTTCTTCTTCCACTTCCTCTTTATTTTTTTCCATATCAAAACAATAACTCCAGTAAATTTTACATACTATGATTTTATTATAAATATGGTACAACCATATTCATTATTCTATCCATCATATGAGTGAAAAAGTCACCATGCATGCGTGTGTATGGCTTACCGTCTCCACGTCATGGTGTAGTTTGTTATTAAACACTTAATTATTTGGATGGGTATAATAATGAGTATAATTGATGTAAATAATAAATAAAACCTATTAATTATTCATTATATTTGATACACCATCCATTTACATACGATTTCACTATCAATAGAAAGATATTTTCACTCGTGCGTATGTACGGATTACCGTCTCGACGAACGTGATGTGATTCAATCCCCATCGTAACCATTAAAGAATAATATTAATTTTATGATTAAAAATAATTTTTAAGAAGTTAATATCACTATGGATATTAATAAAGTACATCCTATCCATAACAAAAAAGACTTACATAACAAAACATATAAAGTAAAATGAATCAGTTAACTCCCGAAACAATGATACTACTGAAATGTTATTAACAAATAGATATTAGAAGATCACATATGATATCATATTTATGTATGAGTTTCTTTTATAATTTAATAAAAATGATTTAACTATTTTACAGGATGTTAACATACCCTCTAAAAAGGAAAATTATAAGGTATTGTTTAATTTTACAATCTCTTTATTATCTGATGTCGTTTATACGTAAGCATCTACTAGGAATTATTTATGATCCACATCTGTGTTTCTTTATAATGTATTTGAATTTTTTTTACTAATTCCTATAATATGATTTAATGTCATTTATACCTTTTTTTTACTTTTTCTAAAATGTTTTGAAAGGAATCTTTCTATCGTTTTCCAAACAAGGTACTTTATGACCTTTACGACAAATTAAGGTAAGAATGTTTTTTTAACTTATATGGTGGGTGTGACTATTTTTCGCCGTTATAACACCTTCAAAGCTTCCCTTGCAAGTTTGTAAGAATATTTTCAAAAAAAAAAATTCCTATTATAAATACATGACTTTTAAATGATTTCAAAATAGAAAGAGATATTTCCCTCAAAGAGTTTTGATTTCATCTATGTCGGCATCCTTTGATGGATTTTACACTTGTTTGAAGTTGATTTATTATGACACAATCTTCCATATTGTATTAAAGGTTTTGTTATATGTTTGACTGTGGATGTATTATTTTTATACCATTCATGGTTTATGGATAATTTATTAACATTTCATATGCTATTTTTAATACGAATGACTTTGTTTTGTTTCATCCTTTTCATATGAGGAATGCATTGGACTTAGTAAGTGATGGGTGGAGCCAGTTATAGCTCCTCGATGCATCAGTAGGTCTCATGAGACAAACTAGTGTCTTGGAATAAGGCTTTGACAAAATTTTTATTTATAGTCTTGGCACGAGGCCTTGACTATGTAATTATGATGTCCAACATTATGCATTCCATCGTTGTGAAATTAGTTATTACATGTGATTATTGGACTAGTATAATATCCATGTGCATGTTTATATGGTAATTTTTTCATTATATTTTCCACACTATATTCATGTTTATGTTCAAAATGCTTTTTTTATTAGACATCTTTCCTTAGAAGAATATAGATTCCGCTAAATTATTTACCCTTTCTGAGCATCTGTGCTGACCCCTTTCTTTTGTTTTGTTTTTCCAGGATTCCAAGAATTGAATTATTATTGATATGTAAGATTAGATACGGACATAATGTAATTCTCAAAGGATTTTTTATGTTGTGTATTATTTTTTAATGTGCAATATAACTTTCAAGTATTTAATCTATTATCCAAGACTGCTAAATAGATTGGTCCTTCGGGAATTAATTCCTTGTAATAGTACCAATGTATTAAAATAATGCACCGGCTCCGGGCTTCTGAGGTCGAGGCGTTATAGTTGGAATCAGAGGAAGTATAGAAACAACCTTGGAAATCGATTTAGATAAACTTTGATTAGGAAATATTACTCTAAGATATACTATTAGGATTAGTATAGAAGACCATTAAAATGTTTGGTAATGTAGATATTATATGGGTTTTCTAAGAAATACATCCTTGTCTGGATTCTACAAGTGGACATGGTTCTGGAATAGATGTAGCAAGGAGTGAAAACTATGACAATGAGGTTCAGGCTTGACCCAGGGTATCCTGGTACATCACGACGGGCCTTACTGCACACCTGGATTGACACTCTCAGGGGATATGATTAGGATAATTCACATTTTCTTTACAATCCTTTATGAAATATTTATAAGTAAATATGTCAGTAAAGAAACCAATGTTATGATTATGAGACTAGATGTGTGTAAATATTAGATTAATTGTATGAATGTTTATAGTTTATTTATTATACATTATTCTATGATCTAACCTAATTTATGTCGTTATTTAGAAATGGAACTCAGAAGAAGGAATGAAAACTCCATCAATACGCATGATCCAAAGAATAAAAAGAATCATATCATTATTGGTCTTAAGACAACATTTAGAAGTGAAATAGTCTCCCACATATCTGAATCATATGAAGAAATGGTATTATGTGTTAATAAGATAATAAAACAATTCTATGAGTCTTATGGCTTTAAATGGAACCAAGAAAAGAGAATTGTATAGAGAAAAATGGACAAAGGGAAAGAGGGAAATAGGGATTTTCCCACATGTGATAACTATGGAAAGAATCACATTGGTAAATTATGGAAGGGAATGGGAGTATTTTATAAGTGTGGAGAAAAAGAACACCATGTTCATGATTGCGAGGTTATGAAAATGGTTTCAAACGTACAATTCTTCATCTGCAAGGATTTGGGACACTACGTGAATCAATGTCCCAATCATTAGAGTATATCCCAAATGATGCTATTGGATAATAATCCAGTTATGATACTACCATAGATGAATATGAATGATTTGGGTTCTTATATTTTTATTAATGAATTATGTCATTTGAGTGTTATATCAACGATGTGATGGTTATATTAATTACGAAAATAAATAATGTTTGCACTACAATACTATTTCATTGAGGATTTGAGATTATATGGCACAAAGAAAAGTGACTCAATAGCAAGTTAAAATTTTTGGAAAATACATGGATGAAGGAATGATAAACCTTAATATGGTCCTGATACTTAGGTAGTGATTTTGGAATAAGATATGTTTGATTTTGATAAATTATATTAGATATTCTTGACTAACTAGGAACTTATTAATGGTTTGTTTACACCATAATTTTTGGAGTATTCAAAATTTTTGGATATAAGAAATATATCTAGTATTTGATACAGAATAATGGAGCATGAATGTAATAAAAAAGGTTTTTTGGTAATTCAGGGTATTACCCTGTTTTAAGAGAATACATGATGAAGGTACCCAAATGTTATATTGTGGCCAAAAGAGATCTTCATTATGTTACGTTGACCTTCCTTATAAATTTTCGGACTAGGAGTTTGGACACAAGTATTTTGGATAATTCTAAAGGTTGGAGTGGATTTAGTTTGACATTAGATACTATGGCTAAAGGTTAAATCATTTCTTAATATTTTTTTTGGATTTTTTTTTATAAAAAGGACAACCTGAAGGTCGGGCAACAACTCGTCACATTCAGTAAGGCCGCAAGACTTGAACGTGCAACTGAAGTGCGATGAGGGTGCATCACCTACCACAGGCCAACGTGATGTCCTGGTTTCTATAATGTATTTTTTTTAAACGATCTAATATATGAATTTTAAATTAATTTTTTGAAACCCTATAAGATTAAGATAAATAGAATATTTTTGAGTTCTATAAGGTTTTGGAGTGAAAGATGAGTTTGTCGTAGAAATTAGTTAAAGGATAGAACTCTACTTGTCAGGTATTTTTTTCTTATTCGATGAATAAATTAATTCTTTAACTAAAGTGAAATGCTCTCAAAACAAATTTTTTTATCCTAATACCTTATGTTTTGATGAACCAATAATATTTTAAGTCATCATAGATTTATGGCTTCGAGGCCCTCAATTTTCTATTTATTGTTCACCTATTTGTGATTTATGACCTCAATCACTCCCTATAAATATTTCTATTTTCCTCTAATTATGTGTCTTGAATTACCACCAATGTTATCCTATTCGAAATCCTAATTCGTTGGTGAGTTTTTCATTTCCCTTTCCCTCTCACTAGGAATAAAATTTATTAACCATATTTTTGATGTGGGTTTTCCACGAAGGGTTTTTTAACCTTTTATTTTGAGATAACAATTTCAAATTGTATGGACGCAATTTATTTAAGGATGGGAGAATGTAAACCCCATGATTTCATAGAACAATATCTCTTTAAACTAATTCAATAGCTTATGCTACACGCAACACCAAGTTCGAACGCACCATGCCTTACAAACTAGCTGTTCAAAAAGATGTTATGAATAGTATAAACTGCATTTTGAATTTTATATACTCTATATAATTTTAAAATCTATATTATGTGTTTCTTAGACATAATATAAGAAAAAATTCAATTTTTTAGATAAAATAAGTATTTTTCAAAAAATGAAATTTCACCACCTTTTAAAAGATAACCGTTTTTAAATCCAATATTTGACACTTTTACATATTCAATTTTAAAAAATAAACATTTTCTTTAGAAGAGGTACATAAAAATTATTTTGGATAAATTTTTGGTGTTTTTATGATAACTTTCATATTTTGAGGAATAGTGAAATATAGAAAATTTTAATTCAAAAAAACTTTTCTAATCAAAATAATTTATAGTGTTAAATTATATATTTTAATGGTTTTGAAGTATAATTAGATTATATTTTTATAATTTAATAAAAAATTGGTCATTGGAAGTAATTTAACATTTAAATTTGACATAAACACATGTCAATCTTTTGATAGTTTTTACTTCTCAAAAACTCGCTTTCTAGTTTTGACAACGGGAATTAATTTTAAATTAATTAATTCAACTCTTATGTTTTTAATTTGGTAAAATAGACATCATTTATAAATTTGGAATATCAAAATTATCTTTTAGGTGAATGTTTGGTATTTTCTGAAAACATTCAATTTTTTATTAATAGTGAGAAACATTATGTTGTAGACAAAAACCGACATTTTCATTTATATAATTATTTTAAATAAAAAATTATCTTAAATTTAAAATAGATAAATAACACATATATTTTTACAATGTAATTCATTCGATACATTTTATAATAAGATTAGACATATAAAAATTTATTGAACTATTTAACGTCTTTTACCAACCTTCTAGGAACATTTGCAAATTTGCATAAAACATAATTTTACCACTTCTGTGAACTAATTTTCAAGAATCCGAGAGACACGGTTGATATCAGTAAGTAAAATGTTGTTTAATAAGATGAAAACAATTTTTCATAACTATTAACTTTGGAATTTTATTTACCATGGTTAAAATTAAATAGTGTAATTAAAGGTAAAAATGATATTATAATTACCCTATCACATGTCCTAATTCTATTTTATAAGTTTATTTTGACCAAAATAAACCTTAGGAATAAAATATGATCCTTTTTCTTCCACTTGTATTATATTATCCCATTTATTATTATTTTATTTAAAGAAGAGTTAAAAGTGATAAACTCAAATATTAATAACTAAAATATTTTTAATATAGGTTTATACATAAGATGATTTTGACTATAAATATTCATTAGAAATATAAAACGATTTACTACATCAGGGTAGTTTCTTTATAATTTTTATAAATTAAATTATTAAATTTAATTACGACACAATGATGATGTAATAATTACCTTATTAATGAAAGATTAAAATAATTGATATTATAAATATTAAATTAAATGTAAATTGAGACATTTTATGCATTACACAAATTTTATTGGTTTATATGACACATTAGGGATGATTTAATGTATTGTTTTGAAGTAATCAAGTGTTTTTTACTTGCAAAAAAAACAAATACTAAATAGTTTCAAAATTGTCATCAATGAGTTTTTAAAACAAATAATATATTATTAAATGATATAATATTACTAAAATCTATGGTTCATCCAAAAGAATTATATAATGATATATATGTCATTAATTAACCACTTTAGGTTCTATTGAAATTTTATAGTATGTTTATTAACCATGTAATATAAAAAATAAAAGAAGACATGGTAAAAGCTAAACTATTTAACTAAGAGTCAAATGTAAAAGATAAGGTTAATATGGTGACCTAAACTTGTATAAACCTATTGGTTGAGAGTATCTCAGACTATCACCACCTTATCATCGAATTAAATCCATTTGGATCCATTAGAAACTGAAAATGATTTTATAATAAAATAATATTTCTATCTTTTCCTAAAGTGCCCCTCACCTCACTTATAAAAGGGTACTTCCCCTTCTCTTAATTTCACACCTCCAAAGCCAATTTTCTCATCCAACCCCCACTAAAATATCCTCCCAACTACCCTAAATTAAACCAAGAGGATTTAATTTGATCATAAATCCATCCTAAAGATCAATTTTGATCAAATCAAAAGGAAGCACCTATAGAAGAGGTAATAATTTCATCAACTCTTTCAAAGTTATTTTCTTCTTCCAGTTACTCTTTATTTTTTGTTTCCATACCAAAATAATAACTCCAGTAACTTCTACATAATGTGATTTTATTATAAATATGGTACAACCATATTCATTATTCTCTCCATCTTATGAATGAAAAAGGCACCACACTTGTGTACGTATGGCTTACCATCTCCACGTCGTGGTCTAGTAGGTTATTCAACACTTAATTATTTGAATGGGAATAATAATGAGTATAATTTAATTAAATAATAAATGTAACATTTTAATGATTCATTATATATGACACACCATCCAATTACATGTTATTTCACTACCAATAAAATGATATTGTCACTCGTGAGTACGTACAGATTACTGTCTCCACGAACGCGATGAGATTCATTCCCCATCATAACCTTTCAAGAATAATTTTCATTTTATGATTAAAAATAATGTTTAAGAACTAAATATATTTCTGTATATTAATCAAATACATCCTATCTATTACAAATTTTTCTTACATAATAAAACATATAAAGGAAAACAAATCAGTTAACATATGAAAAATGATACTACTGAAATACTATTAACAATGAAATATCAGAAGATCATATATGATAACATATTTATGTATGTGGTTCTTGTATAATTTAATAACAATTATTTAACTATTATACAGGAGGTTAACTTACCCTTAAAAAAGGAAAAGTACAAGGTAAAAGTTAATTTTACAATCTCTTTATTATCTGTGGTTGTTTATACGTAAGCATCTACTGAGGATTATTTATCATCCACATATCTGTTTCTTAAAAATGTATTTGAAAACATTTTTAATATTTCATAGAATATGGGTTAAATTCATTTAAACATTTTTTTTAATTTTTATAAATTTTTTTGAATGGAATCTTTCCGTTATCTTCCAAAAAAGGTACTTTTTGAACTATTTGACAAATTAAGGTAAGAATGTTTTTTAACATATACGACAGGTGTGACTATTTTCCATTATTATAACACCTTCAAATATTCCCTTACATTATAATAAGAATATTTTCAAAATAAATGTTTTCTTTTATAATTACGTGACTTTTATATGATTTCAAAATAGAAAGAGATATTTCTCTCAAATAGATTTGATTTCATCTATGTCAACATCCTTTGATGAATTTTACACTTGTTTTAAGTTGATTTATTATGATACAATATTTCATATTGTATTGAAGGTTTGGGGATATGTTTGACTATGGATGTATTATTTTTATACCATTCTTGGTTTATGGTTAAAGTATTAAATATATATATTCTATTTTTAATATGAATGTTTATGTTATGTTTCAACCTTTTCTTATGAGGAATGCATTGGACTTAGTAAGTGATAGGTGGAGCCCGCTATAGCTTTTTGATGCATCTATAAGACTAATGAGACAAACTAGTGTCTTGGAATATGGCTTTGAAAAAAAAATATAGTCTTGGCACGAGGCTTTGACTATGTGGTTATGATGTTTGAAATTATGGATTCCCTCGTTATGAAATTAGTTATTACATGTGATTATTAAGCTAGTAGAATATCCATGTTCATGTTTATATGGTAATGTTTGATTTATTTGGGCCATATTTTTTTCAATCTTATGTTTAAAATGATGTATTTTTATTACACATCTTGTCGTAAAAGTATGTAGCTTCAACTAAATTATTCACCATTATTGAGCATCTAAGCTCACCCCTTTCTTATGTTTTGTTTTCATAGGATTACATGAAGTGTATTATGATTGATATGTAGGTTTAAGATAAAGTAATAATGTTTTTCTCAAAGGATTATTTATGTTGTGTTTTATGCTTGAATTTTTAATGTAACGTTCATGTATGTAATCTATTTTCCAGGATTGTTAAACTGATCGGTCCTTCAGGACTTGATTCCTTGTAATCATACCGATGTATTAAAATAATGTAATGGATCCGGGCTTCTGGGGTCAATGCATTACACACCTACCCTTAGGAATGGTAATACAACCTTTATGAATGGTAACCTTTCTCATGAATGTATAAATAAAATTTAGGCACATTAAAAATGAAGATGAAAAATTTAATTATTGGTATTTTTTGATTAAACATGTTTTTAATAAAAAATTAAATCTATCATATTTAGAAAATTATTTTCTAAAAAATGGAGTTCATTTTTCCATTCAACTCATCGAAAAATGATTCAGGATAATTTTCTGGATTTTCTAAAATTCTTGAATTTTCGATGAATAATACAATACGATAAATTATGATAAATGCCAAATACTTGTTTTACTGCATCATGAGTGATGAAAGTTTGATATAATCCCACTTTGTTCGAACTCACATGGAATTATTATTATTTGGGATCACATGAATTGACACTCTTCATAGTTTTGTGAAAAAGTATTAAAATAATGATTAAAATAATGTAAAATCCCTCCTCCCCTGAACTATATAAACCACCCCTCACCCCCTCTTCCTCCCACACCTCTCAAGCTTCATTCCTTGCCTAAATTCTACTCCAATATCTTCCTAATCTCCTCCCCCATATCTAAGGCCTTAGCGTCACACTGAAAGTTCAAAAACAAAGTCCTTAAGGAGAGTCTCAAGGAGGAGTACTCAAGAGGTGAACCTCTCTCCCCTTTTCCATTGAATCCTTTTAAAAGTTCCATTATTTTGTTTATCCATCCTCGCATCCCCACAAAAAAATTAAATGATAATTATAGTAACATACATAGACTTTAATTTTATTATTCTAATGGAATATTTAATAATCATCTCTCTTTTCCCCCGCCTCTTACAATAAAAATGAAAATACCTCCACAGATTTGTTCAACCCTTGTAGAGATGGGATTATTATATGTCATCATTGCACCCTCCAGAGATGTGTTAATTTATCACATTCAAGGATGACGAGATTTCAATTTCTATTAATATATTCAAGACTAGTCATGAAACCTTTTTAAGGGTTGAAATAGTTTATAATATATGTATATTACCTTATTCAATGTTTTTTAATCCTTACACACATATAATATAAAATAATAATACAAAAAAACTTTATTATTCACAAAACCTCTATATTGATCCTGGTGTTTGTAATTAAATTTTAACTAATGAGTCATCCTCATGGTATATAACCCAAAATTGTTATAAGATCATTTATATCCCTATAACATAACTAATAATATATATTAAAAATTCTAGAGGTTTGACCACATTTCAAACAAACATCCACTCATGAATACAAGTAAACCGCGCATGAAAACCAAGGAAGAAAATGCTTCAAAAACAATAAAATTGAATCACTTAAGCCCATAAAAAAGATTAATGAATGAACCTAATAAGGATATACTTAATTAGTGACATGTTTATGAGATTTGGGAATTATTAATTAATGAAGCAAAATATTATTATTCAGGTCATTGAGATCAATTGAGAACACCTTCAGGTATAAGGTAAAGGATCCACTCTCTCACTTTTGTTCAAGAATTACCCATATGATGTGTCATTTTATTTCTAATTCCTAATGATGGGGTATGTTTTTGAACCTCCACCATACTTACCTAATGATATATAAATGTTTGGATATGCATTTTCCTCTCTTTAATCTCTCACAAGAACACCAGTTACCTTGCTGAAACGTTTGTAAGGGGTTTCTCATCTCACATTTAAATTCCTTGAGATTTCCATTGTTAACCACTTATTTCTTTCATGTGATGTATATTTTACTTCCATTTGATATATATAATAATTTTCATAATATAGTCATTGTATTAAATGAAAATGTTGATAAATATTAATGTTTGGTCACACGATACGATGGATCACAATGTGGTAACAGGCTTTGTCTCAATTCCTATTTCGTTGTGAATTAATTTTTATTATACACCCAATAATTAATATGTGGTGTACCTACTTCCATTTTTAGATCACATTTCAATTGAAATTATATTTTAATTACATATACATATTCTAGATTCATGGATATGACTAATTTCTTATTCCTTATACCCTTTTACATACAATTTTTATTTGGAATGTTGTTATAACTATGGAAATATTGATGAATCTGTATACTCTACACTATAAGGATATCGAGAATTAATATGGTAATTGTATTAAATATATGTATAAATAATGATTTCGACTTGAAGTGACAAGAGGGGCCTACTATAGCCTCTCGATTCATCGACAGGTCTCACGAGACAAATTAGTTGATGACAAACCCTTCGACTTTGTTTCCAATAATCAGACGTGTTTCTACCAATGAATTAAATCATTTAAATGGTATAGTGATATCATGCTCCAAATACACAACGTCCAAATAATAATAATTCTATTTATTCATTTTTAGTTATTACTTCCCATGAGTTTTTCACTATAGAAATATCTATGGATGCAGTTTCATTCTCAGTTTATTAATAGCATGTGTTTTTCATTTATTCACCATGCCATATTTGTTTATGATTCAGTTATTTTTTATCCATGCTTATGAAATTTGAAACCATTACTGATCATTTGAGGTCACCCCAATCATTTTTTTACCTTCAACAGGTTATGAAGAGGATACCACTCATTGAGTTCTCGTGGTTGCAGTTTATTAGTTTTGTTATTAATTGTATTTTGTTACTTTCCTAATGTAATGTGAGTTTCATATAAGTTTCTAGTTTCCACAAGACTACTAAACATAACGTTCTTTCGGAATTTATTTCCTTTTAATAATTCCAATGTAATAAGTAATGCACTGGCTTCGGACATCTGGGGTCGGGGTGTTATAGTTGGTATTATAGGAAGTTTAGTAATAAACTAGGAAACTAGATTCAAAAATGTAGATTAGGGAAAAATACCAAAGGTAGTATTTGAGGATAAAAATACAAGAATAACGTAGAATTTTGGTAAATAATATATTATGTGGATCTTTCAATAAAATACATCCCTGTCTCGATACAAAAAAAAGTAGAGCAGGATCTGGCACAGATGTACCTAGGAGTGAAAACTCCAACAAGGAGTTTCACGCTTGACCTGGGGTGTCCTAGTGGATGAAAACGGGCTTTTCTGCACTCTTGGTTTAAAAGTCACGGAGTATATGCTTAGGATAAGTCACATTTTCTTTACAATCCATTATGAAGGATTTTAATTTAAAATTTTCCTTAGCGAAATCATGTGTATGATATTAGATTTGTATATAATTTCAATTAATGCTACATACTTTTCTTTTTGAGATTTTAAATTATGATTCATAACCTAATATAGGGTATTAAATTATTTAGAAATGGATCCTAATTAAATAAGGGTTATCATACTCATGGAAAATTTAGGTATTTCTCTAATGGTAAAGTCAACACTGTCAATGTTGGAGTGGATCATATCATGACCATATTCAGAAAACTTACTTAGGTTGTGACGAATATCCCTGATAAACCTCTGTTAGATCATTCCATGTGGAAGAATCCCCCATATTTTAGTGGGACTACTAATCCATTGGTAGCTGAGTAGTGGATCAAGTCTCTTGAAAAGATATTCATGGAAATAAGATATAATGAAAATGAAATGGTAGTGCTGGAAATATATTTTCTTAAGGGTGACGCTAATCAATGGTGGTCGTTGATCCAAAATACCATGAAGGAAGAAAAAATAGAATATATGGAATGAAAAACTTTTAGGGAAAAAATTTTAACAAATATTTCTCTCTTGAGTATCTGACCAAAAAGAAGAGAAAATTCCTTAGCTTAAAGAAAAGGGAAGATGTTAGTGTTACCGAGTATGAGGCTACCTTCACAAGACTAGTTAGGTATGCCATTGATTAAGTACGTGAATTGAAATACAAGATTAGTCATTTATTTGAAGGTATTAATCCAAGTATTAGAATGACACTAACTTCCCATTCCTTTTAAATATATGATGAAATTGTATTAAGTTCCATCAAAACAGAGAATTAATTTTCTAGATCAAAAATTTTCAAGGGAAACCCAGATAAGAAGCAGTACTCTGATACCCATGTAAAAGATAAAGATCCAAATAAGAATAAGCAAAGGAAGAAACTCCAATTACGTGGGATGTGATGGACCAGACCTCTCCAGTCCATTACCTTGTGAAAATGCGGTGTTAGAGGTATTCTGGGAGGTTAAGGGGACATGGGGAGTGTTTGGGTGGACTTTTAAGGAAAGCTAAAGGGCTATAGATTTCGCATGGGAGGCGCACAGTTTTCCTAAATCGTGCGGCCAAACCATGCGATGTTAGTGTTGGAGGCAGTGTCTTATGCACGATTAGCGCACGGTTTGTCTAACCGTGTGTCCTAACCGTCCGAGGAGTGTTTAAAGAGGCAGTAGAGACTGCATGGTTAGCGCAAGGTTGGTCTAACCATGCGAGCAAACCATGCGGGCACTTAAATTAGATCCTAAAATTGTGGATCTCAACCATTTCTCCTCTAACATTCCTATTTATGCTCCTAAGCGTCCATAACTCGATATTACCCTTCCTTGAAGGTAGAAGAACCTCTCCCAAGCGTTTTGGAGGTGATCTGAAGGATTATCTTGGCGAATTGAAACCAGTTTTTTGAGGTATCTAATCATTCTTGGTTGGTTTCTTAGATCTACTTAGATATACTTCTCATATTATCCCAGTTTCGTAGATCTACGCCCGTTATGGGTGGATCAAAGTGTGTGGATACCAAATATGATGATTTTGGTCTTGATCTTTCAAGGAGAAGAGATATAAAGAGGATTCTAGAGAATCAACCTGGCTTCCTTGTGCGTTCTTCTTTTGTTGGAGTTTTCGTCTAAAACCCTTGAGGTAGGGGATTCTTTTCTTCTCTTTCTTTTACATGCAACTGTATTGTTAGCATGTTTAATCCCACTGGATGACAATGGAATTGAGATAATAAATATTTTGAACTGGATAAAGAAATTTTATCGACAGTATGATATTGCCTCTTGTATTGCTAGATAGTGTGATATATATGCTTGCTTTGCTTAGCTGTTATTCTTGATGAAAATCGGTAAAGAGCGTAAATCAGGATTAATGGAAAATTGTTTGGCTAAAGATAAAGAGGCATGAAAATGATTCTGGTTCTTGATGTAATTTGATGTTAATCAAATTCGCATAGTAAGCATGCGTAATCATTTGAGATAGCTTACGGGCTAGGTTGTCGATTTTGTAACCAACAGATTATAAACCTATTAATTCAATATGGTTTAACTATTTTATTAGTTGATAATTCCTTGAAGGTTTGTGAGTTACCATTTTGATTGCTAAAGGGCCAAGAGCCCAGTTGATGTGATGTTTTCATTCCTGCTGCTTGTGTTGTGATGTGATCTTGGATGGATGTTGTGATAAGTGGGGGCATAGAGGCCATTTGGTTGTGGTAGCGGATGATGCCTAGAGTGGAGAGATGCATCAGTTTATTCATGTGGGTGTCTGGGAGGACACCAGGGATGATGGAATGGGTTGGATGCGATTGTTGGTTGCTTGCTGGTTCTTAGTTTGTTTGTATGATTTACTTTTCCCTACTGCTCAAGGCAGCTGGTCTTACTTACCCTTCTCCCGAAAGAGGTAACGACATGTTGGGTATGCCACTTTCTTTCTGTGTTTAGCTTCTCAAGGGGGAATGGGTCTACGATCTTTCTATAGGCGGCCAAGCCTTGACGGGTAGTACTTCTAATCACCCTTTTGAGCCCCTTATGTTTAATAGCATAGAATGCTTTTCTAGAATTCCTGGGAATATGGGAAAGTATTTCTATAATGAATGTTTGAATAAATGGTGTTAAACCATGGTGTTGAAGTTCACCAGAACATAATGATAATGCTATAATTTTAAAGAGGCAGTGGAATTTGGGTGTGATGCCAATGGAACTTTAATGTGGAACTTTTTCATGGTTAATTAATGTTTAAATAAATAATTAACGTATAGTAGAACTGATAAAAAGGGAATGAAGTAATCTAATAAATCTCTTTTAATGGTTGTGTGGAGATAGGATACCTAGTCTTAGAAGCAGCAGCCCAGAGCCTGAGAGACGTTAGCTGTAGTGTGTCTAAGATGAGGTTATTCCCATAGTGTCGTTGTGAGTTGTTGTAGATTATGTACTATTTGTGTTTCTATATGCTACTCCACCCAATCAGTAAGGGAAACTAGCACCCCAAGGATTCTGAGCCCTGGGGGGTGTTTTCCCCAACATTCTGGTGGGAGGATGAATGGCTGACTACCCCCTTTGGCCCCACTCTCTTCTCTTGGTAGATACTTGTGTCGTTAGGCACAGTGGCTAGTTTTCCCCATATATGTGTGTAGAGGGCTGTAATGGCTTGTGGTTATTGACTCACATATATTCTGGATATAGTATACTATGGACTACTATAGGTGTAATGTGTATAGGCTGTGATGGATTGAGGATCCTTACTCAGTGTAAGGTCTGTAATGGCTTGAGTTATAATACACGATGTATGATACACGTTATGTGAGTTGTGGTGGCTGCCGGAAACTACCTGGTTACTTTTGGTTGTGAGGATGGTGTGGTGCTTCACCCAGGTGTCTCTGGGAAAGCCTTTGTGTGGCACGAGGTGCACATTGTGGTGCTTCGCCCTGGTGTCTGTGGGAAAGCCTTTTGGAGAGAGATGCTTAGGATGTGTGTTGTTAGGGAAAAGTAGCAAACCAGTGTGGAAGTAGTAGTGGGGTACCCTTGATATTATTTATTATATGCTATATTCTTGTATGCGTTACTTGGTGAGAGTAGCCATGGTGTGGTTGGGAGCTTAGTATAACTGTTTAGATGACGAGTTAGTTTCACTTGTTGTTCACTGTGCTTTAGCATGCTCTCTTTACTTTTGCATGAGAGGCTTCAGGGAGGATCCTACTGAGTATACTGTTATACTCACCCTATGTTTATATAAACTATTTTTCAGGTCACATTGATCATGTTGGAGATCAAGCTAGTTTCTTCGAGCTTGGGGTTGCAGGAGCTGTTCGGGCTTGTGGTTGCTGCTGTTTTTACATTATTTTGGGTACTTTTAGTTTTTTCCTTTTAGTTGTAGTACTTTTTCATGGCATTTCATATGTGTACTTGGGTTGTTGTTTATATTTCATTCTGAGTTGGAGTTGATTTGTGTCTATCTTATCTCTCTCTTTCGCATGTGTTCTATTAGAGGGTAATGCCTCCCATTTGTGTGTTTATTATACCCTCGGTGCTAGTCGCCAACCCGGGGCCTACTGGAGGCGGGACTCATGGGTCATTATCTCCCTTCTCACATTGCCGGCCCAGGAGGGGTACACTTTGTGGGGAGGGGGTCGTGATAGAGTGGTATCTGAGGTTTGGTTGAGAGATAGGATAGAGTTTGGAGTTAGGAACATGTGAGGTTTCATGGGTTGGTAGAAAAACAGTGTCATTCATGTTTATAAAGTGAGGTAAACACTGGAGACCAGCTAATACATAGGTGTTTAGGGCCCCCTATGATCTGATGTATAGACCTTTATGTTTACAATGGATACTAAACAAGGTGACACTAGTTTCATGGTAGAGACCTAGGAAAGTATCATGCATCATTGTTCTTTGTGCATGTGTTTGAATGGGTAGATCTTGGGATAGGTTAACCTAAGTTGAATAAAAGAAAACAATTAATTAATTAATGTTGAGTCTTCTATATTCCAGGTTTAGGAGCTCTAATGGTTTTTTATTTTACAGGTATGGCTCCAATTCGACGTCCTCATCAGGATTGTGCATAAAATTTCTAGCAGGTTGTTCCAACAGATCTCCCCAGGGTAGAGGTTGATGATGACGACACTTGGATGACGAAACTCCAAGAGTTTCAGCGCCAGAGTCTGCAGAAGTATGAGGGATCCATTTCATATGCAGTCATGGAAGACTGGTTGGAGGAGTTTGAGATATGCTTCAGTTCGATCCGTGCTCAGAAGGTGCATTGGGTATCCTTAGCTGTGACGATGTTGCGTGGAGCAGTGAGGCGGTGGTGGTTCTTGTTCCTCAGGGATCGTGAGGAGTCAACGATATCATGGGAGGAGTTCCGAGATAGACTTAGAGTCGAGTTTCTTTCTTTGACTACGAAGGTCTCCAGTCTCTAGTAGCTTTTTACCCTTCGACAGGGGATATCCAGTATTTGAGAGTTTGGAATATGTTTCAAGAACCTTTTATGATATGCTTCGGACCTATTACTAGATGAGGAGGCCAGGGGGAGGAATTTTGAGGAGGCTTTGCATCCAGAGATCCAACACCAGGTTACCCCATTTATGATGAAAACATATCTTGAGGTGCTGGCGAGGGAAGAGGTTGTCGAGAGGACATTTTCCAGGACCGGATCATCACGAGAGGGGAATCAACATGATTCCTCACGAAGCAGAGTTGTGGTCCGGGGTCCCCGGTTTTCCGGGCAGAAGAGTTTCTGTTCAGCCAGGGGTAGGTTCCAGCCCTTCACATATCATTTCTCCAGAGGCAGTGACTCTCAGGCCAATGCCAAGGGATCAGGTGCTTTTTTTTCTTGTGTTGGTCATGGACATCAGCAGTGGGAGTTCCCGACCTTTAAGAGCGATCATCGTGCATCAGGTGTTATGCTTCAGGTTCCTCTGTTGAGGCAGTTCCAGCTGAGGCAGCAGCAGCCAGTTGCACCAGATTTATATCTGCAGAGGGTAGATGGGCCAGGCAGAGGACAGCTCCATGACACTCCCCATCCTCAGAGAGCAGAGCGCGGCCATGGTGGTGGTCGTCATCAGGTCAGAGAGGCCATGGAGGAGGTCATAGTCAGCTTCATGCTCTAGCGTTGCCAGCACCAGGCGAGCCAGATGTCGTTTGAGGTACCCTTTTCTTGTTTTCTACCTTAGTGTATGCCTTGTTTGACTCAGGAGTGACACACACCTTCATATCACCTACCCTTGTCCATGATTTGGGACACGAGGTAGAGAGGCTTCCAGTGACCTTGGTGTTGACTTCGCTAGTTGGAGGTTGAGCTGACTTGTTTGAAATATGTAGATACTGTGAGCTAGTGTTGGGGAAACACCGCTCTTGGGGAGATTTCCTATGTTTACGAATACAACCATATGATTTCATCCTTTGTCACGAACCAGCCCGGGTCGACCCTGAACCGGTCACCTGAGCCGGTCCGCGGCAAGTCCCGAGGGGCGTTCCCGATCCCCCCGGTATGGCAACAAGTGCCTGGCATTGAAACTTTAATCGTTGGGAATGATTCCAGCCCAAGCTAAAAACAGGATCGAAAGAATAAATATAAACTAAACAAACAAACAGACACTAAAGACATAAACAAACCTACACCACGACATACCTCCATGTGACCTCGCGGTCACCACCCAACTACAACCAACGTCGCTCCCACACTGAGCGACTCAAGCCAGGAAAACCTGAACACAAGGAACCTACAACTGAAAAGGTAAAAGATAGGCGTGAGCACAAAAGTACTCAGTAGGTGAGCCCCACACCAAATCCCAATGCACTGCCAGTAAATAAAGAATCTACATAATCCAGGTTTGAACTTAAATGTATAAAAGTAAGTTTTCATAATGCTTTACTTGAAAATCAAACACGAGGCATTTCCCTTATTCCTTTTTGAAAGTTAATTCCCTTTCATTAGTTTTGAACTCATTCTGAAAAGCAAAGTGTTACATTTTCAAATCTCACCCAAAGAGAATTAAGCATTTTCATTTGAAAACCCATTTTTCCCAAAGTCTAACAGTATAGGCTGTGAAAGATGACTGAAAGTAAACAAGAAGGGAAAACAAGTGCAAGTAAAGGTAAACAGGCAAGGAAAACCAAGTGCAAGTAAAAATAAGCCAGAAGTTATCAGCAATAACCATGGACACACACACACACTCACACACTCACACACACACACACACATACTCACACACTCACACCCAAGTGGTCCCCCGTATGCCGACGGGAGGCACCACGCCAGAGATGGTAGAGCACTATGGGTAAATCCCCTAAGGTTCATCTAGCTCGTGTGGGACCCTAGAACCTCGTGTCTCGGTGAAACGTGGCTTAGAAGGCCACGACCCTCAGAAAACATGGCATAGATGGCCACGACCCTCAGAACACGTGGCTTAGAAGGCCACGACCCTCATATATCATATGTTTAGTTAGTGTTGCAAACGTCAATCCAGCTAAGTGAAACAGGGACGACACCCATCCGGCTCACTAGCACACTAGTTCTAGTCCTCCCACCTAGATACCTAGGGTTTCCCCGTGTGCTCAAACAAGTTTCACATTCACATAGTATATTTCTTCCTCATATCGCAGGCCAAACAAGATATCGCACACAAAAGTCACCATTTCCACACCCAAACAGTATTTCAAAACTCATGCACATCAAAAATACCTTTATGAAAATATAAATGTCAGTACCTAATCATTTCGCAAAAACCCCTTTTTGGAAACACTCAAACAAGAACATAAACAACTTTCACAACCCAGAAAGCATTATTTTTAATAACACAACAAGGGAAAACATCTTTCGTCAACCAAGAACCACACGTAAAGTTTCCAAAAACAATTTCAAAAGGTCACACGACGTTTTCTCTAATCAAGGTTATAAGAAAACACCATTTTCCATAAACAGTACATTTACTAATTTACACATGCCAAAAACATTTCAAAACCCAATTCAACATGTCTTTCGTTACTCAGGAAGAACCATTTAGCGACATTACTATGAAATCCCACAATTGAAACCAAGAAAACACTTTTAATGAAATGCTAGAATTAAACAGTTTGCATTATCAGCAAATCACCACACTATAAAAACTACTTAATATTATTTTCTTAAATTTACTGAAATTTAATAAAAGGACAAGGAATAATTAAATTCTTAATTTTAGAGGCAAGTGCATAGGGAGACCTACCTCGAATCGGAATGACGAATGACACGGCCCAAGACTCCCGTTGAGAAAATGGCGCATCGAACTGCGCCGTCAAACAGGTCCTAAAACAGTAGACCATGAAACGGGTTTAACGATCAATAATAACAATATAATAGTAGTAACCAATATTTAATGTTAATATATGTAATAATATAATAATAATAATAACATAGTCATAATAATGTCAATAACAATAATAATATAATTAGCATAATAATAATATATCAATAATAGCAATAATAATAATATCATAATATTAATCCAATAATAATAATAGGAACAATGCCAATTTAATATAATCATAATATATTAATAATTTAATAATGATAATAATATAAAATAATGTTAACATAATAATATTAATAATAATAATATAATGATAATAACATAAGAATAATAATAATTTAATAATAATAATAATAATATCATAACATAATAATAATATTAAAAATAATATGATAATAATTAAAATAATAATAAATATATTAGTAATAATAATAATAATAATAATATGATGTTAATAATTAAAATGATAATAAATATAATAATAATAATAATAATATAGAATTAATAACAATAACATAATAATAATTTTAATAATGATATAATAATATTAATAATAATATTAACATAATAATAACAATAATATTAATAGTATAATAGTATTAATGGTAACATAATAATAATAATTATAATAAAACGAAACAAACGAAAATAAATAAAAAAAAGAGAACTCACGAGCAGGGGGGGAACGGGTCGGCGACGGGAGGAGCAGGCGGCGCGCCGGACCAGGGGTCGCCGGTGGTGCGACGGAGGAAGAGGCCGGGACAGGGAGGGCGGCAGTCGGCTGGGTGCGGGTCGGCCAAAACAGGAGGGAAACGGGCAGGGGCGTGCGGATGCTGGAAGGAGGGGACGGCGCGGTGGAGGGGCAGGGGTGCGCTGGGGCTGGGCGAGGCAGGCGGCGGGTCTGGCCGGAGGTCCAGCGGGGAGGTCGGGAC
The DNA here is from genome assembly GCA_963277665.1 of Viscum album. Taxonomy (NCBI): domain Eukaryota; kingdom Viridiplantae; phylum Streptophyta; class Magnoliopsida; order Santalales; family Viscaceae; genus Viscum; species Viscum album. Next base: position 876,433,161 of record OY728119.1, on the reverse strand, counting down.
AGGGGGAGTCGGGCAGAGGCCGGCGGTCGGCTGGCGGAGGAGGCCGGCGCGGCGAGGTCGCAGGACGGAGGTGCGAGCGGTGGAGGGCGCGGGAGGGCCGGACGGTGGTGGTTCGGCGGGAGGAGACTGGTGGTACGGGGTGCAACGAGGCGGAGCGCCGGAGGCGAGGGTGGAGTCGGTTGCTGCCCGGAGGCCGGGAACAGCGGGTGCAGGACGAGCCTGGCGGGAGGTCCGCCGGAGAGGGAGCGCGCCAGGTCGGGGTGCTGCACGCGGAAGAGAGAAACGAGAGGGAGAGCTGCGCGGCGGGGCTGCTGCTGGGTGTGGCGAAGGCGGAGGGAGGCTGGAGAGAGAGAGAGGTGAGGGGGGGTGGCGGCTACGGGGAGGTAGCATTAGGGTTAGGTTTATACTATATATATATATATATATATGTGATAAAAACAATAATTATAATCATAATAATAATGATAAAACATATATTATTAATAACAATAAGACTTATATCATAATAATAAAACTTATAATAATAACAAATAATAATTTTTTTAATTCAAATAATAATTATTATTGACCAAATATTTAAAATAATAATTATAAAATAATTTAAAGATGTTACACATATACATATATTTATACATATAGATCTATACATATACATACATTATTACGCATATATGTATATAAACGTATATAAACATATATACAATAATAATAACACAAATAAAATACCAACATGAAAATTATAATATTTAAAACACCGGGTGAACACACTGTCACCCGGGCTGAACGCACGGTCACCGCTAACGAAGCGGTGACCGCGCACCGGCGCGAAACCGCCAATCGCAATTAATCTTCGAAAAATTTAAACCGGGACCAAGAAAGGAGAAAAATTTCGGACGTCCGCGGTCGGGGTGTGATAATTCTCCCCACCACAGACACTTTCTGCCCCCAGAAAGTCACCAGGTCACAAGTCAGCCAAAAACCAAGTCTATGCCCAAACAGAACTAAAGGAACTGAAGAAAACTGAGGTTCTCGGGGATGACCTTACTCTACACAGGTCACTCCCGACCGATTCAAGAGAAAACTGGGGTCCGAGATTGAGGGGAGAACACGAAGGGGTTCTCCCCACCACAAGAATTTAACTAGTGCAGAAAAGAAGACCATTTAAATAGAACACCCTGGGAAAGGGGGGGGGGGTCGACGCGGGAACTCCCAACCAATTCAAACCAATTCTTATAGCACGATTACTACAACGCCTCCGTCGAAACCTTGAACCCATGACTAGAGTCAACAACCTTCAATACTAGGGGAAACCCACGAAAACCCTAAACCAAAACATCGAGTTAGAAACATGGCCCACTGAAATCCATGAAACACAACCACATCTGACGAGCATTGCTAAACAAAGGTCAACCCACCGAAGAGTCAAACACACCTTTCGAAAGACACACGATTCAGAAACAACACATCCACATCAACCAGACTACTTGGATTATAATAGAACAAGCCCATGATAACCCCATGGTAAAACAATGAACATACAACAACGTCAAAACTTAACAGCAGAAAAAAAAGTACTAAAAGGCCTTGATTGTTCCACTGCTAACACGGAACACAAAACCTGGACCAAGGCTTCACACCCCTAGGGGCTCCTGACTGTGCGCGGGCTTCACCCCGAGACTTGTGGCTGGGGCTCTGATGGCTGAAGCATCTTCTTCCTCACAGTCAGGTACTGACATTCTCCCATCACAGCTTCCTCTTCAAGCGATGCTTCTTGCAAAACTTCTCCAGATGACACAGACAACCATAGCGATGACACGTCTTCGGAGGGTTGCGACAAGACGACTTTAAATGCCCAAAACGACCACACTGAAAGCATACCATCGAATGATCTAATGAACTGGAAGCTGGGACCAAAGGGGATAACTCCTTAGGAACAGGTATCTCTGACGCCTCTTCCTCACCAGAGGGGGAACTCTTACGAACCACAACAAGGGACGCTGAAGTATTAACCACCCGCACACCAGAAACTAACTCAGCCAAGAATGCTTCCTCTACGAGCTTCTCGAAACAAGGGTATTTAGAAGGGAGGACTCGCTCCTTGATCTCTGGACGCAGACCCCCAGTGAAAAGAGAGACCTTCATGAGCTCATGCGACACTACATCTGGAGAAAAGGAAATTAGTTCCTTGAGATGGTCAACATATGCCTTCACCGTCCGTCGACCTTGTTGAATATGCACAAGCTCCCTCTTTTCTCCAGCTTCACTTCCTCAGGTACAAACCATTGGATGAAAACAGATTTAAAGACATCCCACGTCATTTGACCTTGCGTTGATGATGGGGTAACCCTCTTCCATTGGTCCAGAGCTGGACCCTCAAACAACCCCATAATTGCACGGACCATAACACTATCGGGAGTTCCCAACATTCTAAAGACACGTTCCACTTCCTCGAGCCATTTCACTGCTTCTAACGGACCCTGATCACCATGGAGAATAGGCAAAGTCTGAGGAGGACTAAAAACTGGGCATGACATATCCGAATCCTTAGAGACCTTTCTGGGAGGCATTTCCCGAGCGATATATAAAACACAAAGCCAAAACCAACATCAAACCGAAGCGACATCAATAAAAGTGTCTTCATCAAAACAAGTAGCACAAGGATCAAACAAATACAACACAACCAAAAATAAAATCTCCTCTTTAAAGTTCCCTTTTTCATTTTAGATTTCAAAACCACCCTTTCTCAAGTTCACTTTCCAAAAACCATTTTCCATTTAAAACCAATTTAGAAAACAAAGGCAAGCCTTTAACTTCAAATACACACCCAGGTAATCTCATGAACCATTGCACATGTTTTCATCCACATTCCATTAATATGTGCGTCAACACACACTTTCCATGCATTCTCACACATGTGCAGACGTTCATAAAGAGGAACTGAGGTTTCAACCCAAATCATTCTTAACTGGTTCCAAGAAAACAACAGATTTTCAAATCAAGAGATTTCAGTTTTAAAACCCATTTCATATATTTAAAGTCCTTTAAAAGAAACCAGTCCAATTTTCAAAAACCCTTTTTCATTTCAAACAACGTACTTACACAGACCAAAACAAAAGCAGCAACCAAGATTGCATCAATCACTGAAATGAGGGACTAGTAGTCACGCTCAACCTGGCGACATGGTAGTGGGCCATGTCCCAAGTCAGCGTCGACCACTAGGAGGAATTCAAACCATGTACTCGGACTCCACATGGGTCACTACTCCATGTGAAATCACGATGTAACATCAGCTTTCCTCCATTGTCATCTCTCAATCCAAAACAAACCAGAAAAGACAAGGACACAATTCCCGAACTACCCCTGGTAACTCGAGGATCAGTGCGAGCAAGAATTCGTGACGCTCTTCCCGTACCTACCCCTCGAGTTCCGACAGTCCTAATCTCCTTCTACCGGACAACCCAAATAACAAGAACCACCTCTGATACCATTTTGTCACGAACCAGCCCGGGTCGACACTGAACTGGTCACCCGAGCCGGTCCGCGGCAAGTCCCGAGGGGCGTTCCCGATCCCCCAGGGATGGAAACAAGTGCCGGGCATTGAAACTTTAATCGTTGGGAATGATTTCAGCCCAAGCTAAAAACAGGATCGAAAGAATGAATATAAACTAAACAAACAAACAGACACTAAAGACATAAACAAACCTACACCACGACATACCTCCATGTGACCTCGCGGTCACCACCCAACTACAACCAACGTCGCTCCCACACTGAGCGACTCAAGCCAGGAAAACCTGAACACAAGGAACCTGCAACTGAAAAGGTAAAAGATAGGCGTGAGCACAAAAGTACTCAGTAGGTGAGCCCCACACCAAATCCCAATGCACTGCCAGTAAATAAAGAATCTACATAATCCAGGTTTGAACTGAAATGTATAAAAGTAAGTTTTCATAATGCTTTACTTGAAAATCAAACACGAGGCATTTCCCTTATTCCTTTTTGAAAGTTAATTCCCTTTCATTAGTTTTGAACTCATTCTGAAAAGAAAAGTGTTACATTTTCAAATCTCACCCAAAGAGAATTAAGCATTTTCATTTGAAAACCCATTTTTCCCAAAGTCTAACAGTATAGGCTGTGAAAGATGACTGAAAGTAAACAAGCAGGGAAAACAAGTGCAAGTAAAGGTAAACAGGCAAGGAAAACCAAGTGCAAGTAAAACTAAGCCAGAAGTTATCAGCAATAACCATGGACACACACACACACTCACACACTCACACACACACACACATACTCACACACACACACCCAAGTGGTCCCCCGTATGCCGACGGGAGGCACCACGCCAGAGATGGTAGAGCACTATGGGTAAATCCCCTAAGGTTCATCTAGATCGCGTGGGACCCTAGAACCTCGTGTCTCGGTGAAACGTGGCTTAGAAGGCCACGACCCTCAGAAAACATGGCTTAGAAGGCCACGACCCTCAGAACACGTGGCTTAGAAGGCCACGACCCTCAGATATCATATGTTTAGTTAGTGTTGCAAACGTCAATCCAGCTAAGTGAAACAGGGACGACACCCATCCGGCTCACTAGCACACTAGTTCTAGTCCGCCCACCTAGATACCCAGGGTTTCCCCGTGTGCTCAAACAAGCTTCACATTCACATAGTATATTTCTTCCTCATATCGCAGGCCAAACAAGATATCGCACACAAAAGTCACCATTTCCACACCCAAATAATATTTCAAAACTCATGCACGTCAAAAATACCTTTCTGAAAATATAAATGTCATTACCTAATCATTTCGCAAAAACCCCTTTTTGGAAACACTCAAACAAGAACATAAACAACTTTCACAAACCAGAAAGCATTATTTTTAATAACACAACAAGGGAAAACATCTTCCGTCAACCAAGAACCACAAGTAAAGTTTCCAAAAACAATTTCAAAAGGTCACACGATGTTTTCTCTAATCAAGGTTATAAGAAAACACCATTTTCCATAAACAGTACATTTACTAATTTACACATGCCAAAAACATTTCAAAACCCAATTCAACATGTCTTTCGTTACTCAGGAAGAACCATTTAGCGACATTACTATGAAATCCCACAATTGAAACCAAGAAAACACTTTTAATGAAATGCTAGAATTAAACAGTTTGCATTATCAGCAAATCACCACACTATAAAAACTACTTAATATTATTTTCTTAAATTTACTGAAATTTAATAAAAGGACAAGGAATAATTAAATTCTTAATTTTAGAGGCAAGTGCATAGGGAGACCTACCTCGAATCGGAATGACGAATGACACGGCCCAAGACTCCCGTTGAGAAAATGGCGCATCGAACTGCGCCGTCAAACAGGTCCTAAAACAGTAGACCATGAAACGGGTTTAACGATCAATAATAACAATATAATAGTAGTAACCAATATTTAATGTTAATATCTGTAATAATATAATAATAATAATAACATAGTCATAATAATGATAATAACAATAATAATATAATTAGCATAATAATAATATATCAATAATATCAATAATAATAATATCATAATATTAATCCAATAATAATAATAGGAACAATGCCAATTTAATATAATCATAATATATTAATAATTTAATAATGATAATAATATAAAATAATGTTAACATAATAATAATAATAATAATAATATAATGACAATAGCATAAGAATAATAATAATTTAATAATAATAATAAGAATATCATAACATAATAATAATATTAAAAATAATATGATAATAATTAAAATAATAATAAATATATTAGTAATAATAATAATAATAATAATATGATGTTAATAATTAAAATGATAATAAATATAATAATAATAATAATATAGAATTAATAACAATAACATAATAATAATTTTAATAATGATATAATAATATTAATGATAATATTAACATAATAATAACAATAATATTAATAGTATAATAGTATTAATGGTAACATAATAATAATAATTATAATAAAACGAAACAAACAAAAATAAATAAATAAAAAGAGAACTCACGAGCAGGGGGGAACGGGTCGGCGACGGGAGGAGCAGGCGGCGCGCCGGGCCAGGGGTCGCCGGTGGTGCGACGGCGGAAGAGGCCGGGACAGGGAGGGCGGCAGTCGGCTGGGTGCGGGTCGGCCAAAATAGGAGGGAAACGGGCAGGGGCGTGCGGATGCTGGAAGGAGGGGACGGCGCGGCGGAGGGGCAGGGGTGCGCTGGGGCTGGGCGAGGCAGGCGGCGGGTCTGGCCGGAGGTCCAGCGGGGAGGTCGGGACAGGGGGAGCGGGGCGGAGGCCGGCGGTCGGCTGGCGGAGGAGGCCGGCGCGGCGAGGTCGCAGGACGGAGGTGCGAGCGGTGGAGGGCGCGGGAGGGCCGGACGGTGGTGGTTCGGCGGGAGGAGACTGGTGGTACGGGGTGCAACGAGGCGGAGCGCCGGAGGCGAGGGTGGAGTCGGTTGCTGCCCGGAGGCCGGGAACAGCGGGTGCAGGACGAGCCTGGCGGGAGGTCCGCCGGAGAGGGAGCGCGCCAGGTTGGGGTGCTGCGCGCGGAAGAGAGAAACGAGAGGGAGAGCTGCGTGGCGGGGCTGCTGCTGGGTGTGGCGAAGGCGGAGGGAGGCTAGAGAGAGAGAGAGGTGAGGGGGGGTGGCGGCTACGGGGAGGTAGCATTAGGGTTAGGTTTATACTATATATATATATATGTGATAAAAACAATAATTATAATCATAATAATAATGATAAAACATATATTATTAATAACAATAAGACTTATATCATAATAATAAAACTTATAATAATAACAAATAATAAATTTGTTAATTCAAATAATAATTATTATTGACCAAATATTTAAAATAATAATTATAAAATAATTTAAAGATGTTACACATATACATATATTTATACATATAGATCTATACATCTACATACATTATTACGCATAGATGTATATAAACGTATATAAACATATATACAATAATTATAACACAAATAAAATACCAACATGAAAATTATAATATTTAAAACACCGGGTGAACACACTGTCACCCGGGCTGAACGCACGGTCACCGCTAACGAAGCGGTGACCGCGCACCGGCGCAAAATCGCCAATCGCAATTAATCTTCGAAAAATTTAAACCGGGACCAAGAAAGGAGAAAAATTTCGGACGTCCGCGGTCGGGGTGTGACATCCTTGACATGGATTGGTTGTATTCGGTGCAGGTTATCGTGGATTGCTTCAGGAAGAAGGTCATTTTATTTGGTGCAGATGGAGAGAAAGTGGTGTTTGTTGGTGAGCGAGATCCTCGGATGGGTCATAGGCGTGTTCCATCCTTATCGTCCATGATGGATGAGATGATGCCGAGTTCTTCAGAGGTTTGAAATTTGGTGTTTCCAAGGGTCTTAGAGGAGTACCCTGATGTGTTTCCAGAAGAGGTTGTAGCATTACCCCCTCGACGAGAGATCGAGTTTGGGATCGACCTACAGTCAGGAGCGTGTCCTATCTCTATGTCTCCATATAGGATGGCCCCTTCTGAGTTGCGAGAGCTAGGTATACATCTTGATGGTTTGTTACAGTGCAGTTTTGTTCGGCCAAGTGTCTCACCATGGGGTGCACACGTTTTGTTCGTGAAGAAGGCAGAAGACAGTTTGTGGTTGTGTGTCGATTATCATCACTTAAACAAAGTGACAATAAAGAATCGATATCCTATTCTGTGGATTTATGACATATTAAATCAACTAAAGGGTGAAAGTCGGTTCTCATATATCGACTTGTGGTCAGGATAGCATCATATGCGTGTGAAAGATTAGGATATTCTGAATACTGCTTTCTGTTGTTGTCGTGGGCATTATGGGTTTGTTGTAATTCCGTTTAGTGTGATGAATTCTTCAGTTGTATTCATGGGATTGAAGAATGCTGTGTCCCATGAGTTCCTGGACAAGTTTTTGGTTGTTTTCATCGATGAAATCTTTGTGTACTCTACATCTGAAGAGGAGCATGCAGAGCATCTACAAGACATCTTGGGAGTCCTTTGTCAACATTAGCTGTTTAAGAATTTGTCTTAGTTTGAGTTTTGGGCTCGAGAAGTCCATTTCTTAGGGAATTTTGTGTCCCAATAGGGATTTTCTGTGGATTCATTGAAGATAGATACAGTTGTGTCTTGGGAATCCCCCAAGACAGTGTTAGAGGTGTGAAGATTCCTTGGTCTTGCAGGCTACTATAGGAGGTTCGTAGCCAATTTCTCACAAGTTGCAACTCCTATAATAGCTTTGACCATGATGGATCAGGAATTCATATGGATTGCTCTGTTTTAGGAAGCTTTCCAGTATCTAAAGGGGAAGTTAGTAAGTGCTTCAGTCCTTTGTCTTCTAGATGAGGAAGTTCAGTTTGAAGTTTTCTGTGATGCTTCACATCTGGGGTTAGGCTGTGTTCTCATGCAACAGAGGTCAGTTCTTTCTGATGGTTCTCGGTAGTTTCATCCCCATGAATGAAACTATGCCACTCATGATCTTGAGTTGGAAACCGTGGTGTTTTCTCTGAAGTTGTGGAGACATTACCTCATTAGTGATCGCTTTGTGGTTTTGACTTACCATAAGAGTTTGAGGTATGTTTTCTCCCAGCGTGACTTGAACATACGATAGTGTAGGTGGATGGAGCTCTTGCAGGAATACGACTTCGAAATATCGTATACACCTGGAAAGGGGAATGTTGTAGCTGATGCGCTGATTCTAAAGTCACGTAGTGATGCTGTGTGTGAATACAGTGATTCTTGGAGAGTAATGGAAGAAATGTCAGCATTACATCTTGATATGGGAGAAGTTGGGGGTAGAGGATTTATTTTTCAGATTACGGTATAGTTATCCCTGGTGTAGAAGGTGGAAGAGTCCCAGTTGGGGGATCTTGAGGTGGAGGTCTGGAGAGACCGAGTCGTTTGTGGCGAAGCCCCTGATAGTTGGTCTGAGGATGAACAACACTGAGTGTTGTATCATGGAAGTATTTTTGTTCCCTTGATGATGCATGATACGGTCCTCAGAGAGTTCCATAGTTCACCTTTAGCGGTACTTCCTGGCATAAAAAAGTTGTATCGATCCTTGAGGAACCAGTTTTGGTGGCCTGGGCTGAAGCATGCAGTTGCGGAGTTTGTGTCTCGATGTTTAGTCTGCCAGAAGGTGAAGGCTGAACACCGTGTTCCTGGTGGTCTTCTGTAGCCATTAGAGATTCCTCAGTGGAAGTGGGAGGACATATCAATGGACTTTGTTACTGGTTTTCCTCGAGCTCTGGGAGGACATGATGCTATTTGGGTGGTAGTGGATCGTTTAACAAAATCGGCCCACTTTATAGCAATCAAGGAGTCTATCTCAGTGGAAGTTCTATCGAGGCAGTATCTAGAGGAGGTAGTGAGACTTCATGGAGTCCCTAGGATGATCATTTCTGATCAAGATCCTCATTTTACCTCCAGGGTGTGGAGAGGTCTCCAACATGCTTTCGGTTCTCAACTATGCCTTAGCACTACTTTTCATCCTCAAACAGATGGTCAGAAAGAGTGATCCATCCAGACTCTTGAAGACCTGTTACGCTCTTATGTTCTTGATTTTGAAGGATCTTGGATGAGGCACATACCATTAGTGGATTTCACTTACAATAATAGTTTTCACTCCACCATTGGTATGGAGCCATTTGAAGCCTTGTATGTCCGGCCTTGCCGTTCTCCATTGTACTGGACTGGGGTCAGAGAGTCAGCAATTCTCAGACCGGAACTAGTGTAGAATACAACAGAGATGGTTTAGGTGATTCGTGAGAGGAAGAAGACAATGTAGGATCTTCAGAAAGCATATGCCGATCAAATAAAGATACCCTTATAGTTTAATGTTGGGGATCATGTGTTTCCGATGGTGACTCCCCGTCGTGGGCAGTGAAGGTTTGGTCGTGGAACCATGATTTCTCCCCGGTTTGTTAGGCCTTTCGAGGTGTTAGCTTGTATTGGAGCTGTAGCGTATCGAGTAGCACTTCCCCCTCATATGAGTCGGATACATGATGTTTTCCATGTATCACAGCTCCGTCATTATCTTCATTATGACTCTCACATCATCGATTGGGGAGAGATCTATGTTGATGATAATGAAACCTTTGAGGAGCGACCTGTGGTGATCCAAGACCACAAGGAGAAGGTGTTGTGTTGGAATTCTATTCCTTTAGTTTGAGTCTTATGGTGACAGAGTGGCTTGTAGGAGAGTACCTAGGAATGTAAGTCACAGATACGTTCTCAGTACCCAGAGTTTTTTGATGTTTAACTCTTTCAAGTATCATTGTAACTTTTGTGGTTATGAAACTTTCATGTTTATGAGATTTCTTCCTTTATTGCTTTTGTGGCTTGTTCTCTTTTGAGAGGTATCTCGAGGGGTGGTTGTTCAGACCCTGTTTTGTTTTCACTTTAGGTGGGTTTGGGATTCTCGAGGATGAGAATGTTTTGAGAGGTATCTAATGTAATGGCCCAGACCTTTCAAGTCCATTACCTTGTGAAAATGCGGTGTTAGAGGTGTTCTGGGAGGTTAAGGTGACTTGGGGTGCATTTGGGTGGACTTTTAAGGAATGCTAAAGGGATATAGCTTTCGTACGGGAGGCGCATAGTTTTTCTAAACCGTGAGGCCAGACCATCCGAGGTTGGTGTTGGAGGTAGTGTCTAACACACGGTTAGCGCACGGTTTGTCTAACCTTCCGGCCTAACCATGAAAGGAGTGTTTGAAAAGGTAGTGGAGAACACACAGTTAGTGCACAGTTTGTCTAACCATGCGAGCAAACCCTGTGGGCACTCAAATTAGATCCTAAAATTGTAGATCTCAACCGTTTCACCTCTAACTTGCATGTTTAAGCTCCTAAGTGGCCATAACTCGGGATTACCCTTCCCTGAAGGTAGAAGAACCTCTCCCAAGCATTTTGGAGGCGATCATAAGGCTTTTCTTGAAGAATAGAATATGTTTTCTTGATGTATGTGATCGTTCTTGGCTGGTTTCGTATATCTACTTAGATCCACTTCTCCTCTTATCTCGGTTTCTTAGATATACGCCCGTTATGGGTAGATCTAAGTGTGTGGATACCAAATATAATGAGTTCGGTATTGATACTGTTAGGAGAAGATATCTAAGGAGGATTTTGGAGAATCAACCCGACTTTCTTGTGCATTCTTTGTTTGTTGGATTTTTCGTCAAAAACCCTTGAGGTAGGGGATTCGTTGCTTCTCTTTCTTTTACGTGAAACTGTATTGTTAGCATGTTTAATCCCACAGGATGACAATGGAATTAACATAATAAATATTTTGAACTGGATAAAGAAATTATATCGACCGTATGATATTGCCTCTTGTTTTTCAAGATACTGTGATATCTATTCTTGCTTTTCTTAGCTGTTGTTCTTGATGGAAATCGGTAACGAACGTAAATCGGGATTAATGGAAAATTGTTTGGCTAAAGATAAAGAGGCATGAAAACGAATCTGGTTCTTGTTGTAATTTGATGTTTATCAAATTGGCATAGTAAACATGCATAATCATTTGTGATAACTTACTAGTTGGGTTCACAATTTTGGAACCAATGGATTATAAAGTTGTTAATTCATGATGGTGAAAAGATTTTATTGTTTGATAATTCTTTAAAGGGTTCTGAGTTACCCTTTTGATTGTTAAAGGTCCAAGAGCCCAGTTGATGTGATGTTTGATTTCATGTTGCTTGTGTTGTGATGTGACCTTGGATGGATGTTGTGATATGTGGGGGCATAGAGGCCTTTTGGTTGTGGTAGTAGATGAAACCTAGAGTGGCGAGATGCATCGGTTTATGCATGTGGGTGTTGGGGAGGACACCAAATATGATGGAATGTGTTGGATGCAATTGTTGGTTTCTTGATGGTTCCTTGTTTGTTTGTATGCTTTACTTTTCCCCACTTCTCAAGGCAGCTGGTCTTGATTACCCTTCTCTCGAAAGAGGCAAAGATACGTGGGGTATTCCACGTACTTTCGGTGTTTATATTCTCAAGGGGGGATGGGTCTATGCTCTTGCTATTGGTAGAAAAGACTCGACGGGTAGTACTTCTACACACTGTGTTGAGCCCCTTGTGTTTAGTAGCATAGACTGATTTTATAGAATGAATGGGAATATGGGAAAGTATTTTTGTAATTAATGTTTTAATAAATAGTGTTAACCCTTGGGGTTGGCGCTCGCTGGAACTTAATGATGATGCTATAATTTTAAAGAGGCAGTGGACTTTGGGTGTGATGCCAAAAAAACTTTAATGTGGAACTTTTTAATGGTTAATTAATGTCTAAGACCTGGTTATGCCCATAGTGTGGTTGTGAGTTATAATATATAATGTACTTTTTGTGTTTCTATATGCTACTACACCCTGTCAGTAAGGGAATTTGACACCCTAGGGATTCTGATCCCTAGGGGTGTTTTCCCCAACATTCTAGTGGGAGGATGAATGGCTGACTACCCCCTTTGTCCTCTCTCTCTTCTCTTGGTAGATACTTGTCCCGTTAGGCACAGTGGTTAGTTTTCTGCATATATGTGTGTAGAGGGCTGTAATGGCTTGTGGTTATTCACTCACATATATTCTTGATATAGTATCCTATGGACTACTATAGGTGTAACGTGTATAGTTTATGATGGCTTGAGGATCCTTACTCGATGTATGGGCTATAATGGATCGAGGTATAATACCCGACATATGATACACGTTATGCGGGCTGTGGTGGCTCCCAAAAACTACCTGGTTACTTTTGGTTGTGAGGATGGTGTGGTGTTTCACCCAGGTGTCTACGAGCAAGCATTTGTGTTGCATGAGGTGCACATTATGGTGCTAAACCCAGGTGTATGTGAGAAAGCCTTTTGGAGAGGGAAGCTTAGGACGTGCGACGTTGGGGAAAAGCGGAAAACCAATGGGGAAGTAGTAGTGGGGTACCCTTGATGTTCTTTATTATAGGCTATATTCTTGTATGCGTTACTTGGTGGGAGTAGCCATGGTGAGGTTGGTAACTTAGTATACCTGTTTATATGACGAGTTAGTTTCACTTGTTGTTCACTCTACTTTTTCATGCTCTATTTACTTTTTCACAAGAGTCTTTGGGGAGGATTCTAATGAGTATACTATTATACTCACCCTATGTTTATATAAATTATTTTTCAGGTCACATGGAGCAGTTTGGAGATCAAGATGTTTTCTACTATCTTGGGGTTGTAAGAGCTGTTCGGGCTTTTGGTTGCTGCTGTTTTTACTTTCTTTCGGGTACTTGGAGTTTTTCCCATTTAGTTGTAGTACGTTTTCATGGAATTTTATATTTGTACTAGGGTTTTTCTTTATATTTTATTCTGAGTTGGTGTTGATTGGTGTCTATCTTATCTCTCTCTTCTGCATGTGTTCTATTAGTGTGTAATGCCTCCCATTGGTGTGTTTATTATACCCTCGGTGCTAGTCACCAACCCAGGGCCTTCTGGAGGCAGGACTCGGGGGTCATTGTCAACCTTCTCACATTTCCTCCCCAGGGGGGTACACTTTGTGGGGAGGGGGTCATGACATGAGATTTGTGGAAAGAATCATCCTATGAAATGCTGAAAAGGCATGGGAGTCTACAATAAGTGTGTAACAAAGGGTTATTAATCTAATTAATTAAAAGGTAAGAAACAATTCAATGATATTCAATGTTACAATTTTAGAGATATGGGGACTATGAAAATTAGTGTCCTAAGTTCCTAGAAAACTTTCCTCAGAAAATTACATGATAGAAAGGGAAAGATTATGCGATTACCACCACCTAATATTAAGTACCTAATGATGTGGTGGGAGGTACTTTAATTCTTTCCTCAAACTTATCCAATGATTTATTTTATTTTGGATCATCACATTCATTTATAACTTCCCAGTTTTTCAAAAAATTAGACATGTCTAATTTGATTTAATAAAGGATTTATTATTCCAAACTCCTAGGGGATCCATCATTGCAACAAAGGCTTATTGATTAGTCCCCCTCATGACACATAAACGTGCTTTAGTTTCTAACCTTATCATCATACCAATTATTGACTTTGTTATAATTCTCAGTATGAATTTGCTGTAAAATTATGATGTGAAGATCTATTGCAAGAAGAAGGAAGTTACATTTTTTGAAAATGGTGTAGAATCCCTTATCATTAGAGAAAAAACATTTCCATCTGATTCTTATCTAGATCCACCCCTAGTATCTCTACTAAATTCTATTCATGGAGAGTAATAGAACCCACTATTTATGAGTGAGGAAGGAAATATTCAAATTGAAGATTTTCATATAGTGCCAGAATACGATGATGTATTTCAATAGCATTTAGCAAGACATCTTCTAGAGTTGGAATTTGAGTTATATATTGATTTAATTAATGGTGCATGGCCTATATCAATGACTCCCTATAGAATGGCCCCTATGGAATTAGTGGATCTAAAGAAACAACTAGAGGAATTTAGTGAAAATGGATTTATTCAACCCATTATTTCACTATAGGGATCCCCTATCCTCTTTGTCAAGAAGAAAGATAGATCCATGAGGCTATGGATTGATAAAAAGGAAAGAAATTATATTACAATAAATAATAAGTATCATCAACCATGAACTGATGATTTATTTGATGAACTTAATAGAGAACAATATTTTTCGAATATTGACCTTAGATCTGGATATCATAAGATCTGTGTGAGGAAAGAAGATATTCCAAAGACAACATTTTGAACTAGGTATGGTCATTACGATTTTACAGTAAGGCCTTTTGGAATAACTAATGCACCCTCTATTTTCATGGATCTAATTAATAAAGTTTTCAAGGAGTATCTTGATGACATTGTTGTGGTATTTGAAAATGATGTCCTAGTATACACCAAAAGCTATATAGACCATGAGAATCACTAGAAGGTTATTCTGAAATCTCTTAGAAGAAATGAATCACATGGGATGTTAAGCAAGTGTGAATTGTTCTTTCCATTAATTTCTTTTCCTGTCCATTTTTTCTCTATGGATGTAATCTTAGTTGATCCTAAAATGACAAGGGAAATCCTTGAATGGCCCATGCCAATGAACATAACCATGGTACATCGTTTTATTGGCTTAGTAGGTTAATATCGAGAAGTCATTCAGAATTTATCCAGACTGGATAACCCACTAACCAAGATCACATGTAAAGGGGTTAAGTTTGTATGGATGAAATAATGTGAAAAATGCTTTAAATAATTGAAAAGAAGATTGTATAATGCTCAAATTTTGAATATTCTATCGATAAATGATGGATTTGTGATATATTGTGATGCACCAAGAATGGACTAGGATGCGTCCTTATGAAAAATGATAAAGTTATTTCTTATGAATCATGTCATTTGAAGACTCATGATCCAAATTACCCAACTCATGATCTTGAGTTAGCAATTGTAACCTTTGATTTGAAAATATGGAGACATTATCTCTACGGTGAAAGATGTGAGATATATACATATCAAAAGAGTTTGAAATAAATTTTTACATATAAAGAATTCAGCATGAGGCAATGAAGATGGCTTGAGTTACTCAAAGATTATGATTGTTCAACACACTACCACCCAAGAAAGTTAGATAATGCAACATATGCATTAATGAGGAAAGATCATGGACTTTTGACCCAAACGAGGATTGAGAGAGATCCTATATTCATGGATCTACTAAAGATGGATATAATTGTTGTTAAGGAAGGGTAAACATATTTCCTTTTTAAAATGATTGCTAAACCATCTTTACCAGAGAAGACAAAAACCTATCAATCTGATTATGAGAATCTACAAAATAAAATTAATGTAGTTAAGGAAAGAAGATTGGCAGACTTCGTCTATGAGTATGGAGTTCTAAAATCTGGGAAGATGTTATGTGTTCCATTAGTACCTGATCTAAAAAGGTAACTATTATATGATGTTCATAGCATAAATTTTTATTTACACCCTGATAGCACTAAGATATATAGAGATCTGAAGGAACATTTTCGGTGGGATAATTTGAAGCA
Source organism: Viscum album (assembly GCA_963277665.1). Lineage (NCBI taxonomy): Eukaryota > Viridiplantae > Streptophyta > Magnoliopsida > Santalales > Viscaceae > Viscum > Viscum album. The sequence goes on along the minus strand of OY728119.1, from coordinate 876,417,100 downwards.
AGAAATTGTTAATTATGTTTGATGGTGTCTAGTTTGTCAACAAGTGTAGGCAAAGAGACAACATCCAATGGGGGTTATGCATCCTCTTCCTATTATTAAGTGGATGTGGGATGAAATTATGATGAATTTTTTCACTAGACTACCAGGGATACCTAGAAAGAATGATGCAATATGAGTAATTTTTTATCGTCTCACAAAATCAGCACATTTCCTCGCTACAAAATAGGATTTACAACTTGAGCTCCTGGAAAGACTTTAAGTTAATGTAGTTGTAAGACTTCGGGGTGAACCTCTATCAATTGTGTCTGATCGAGGTCCCCAATTTACATCAAAATTTAGTAAAAGTCTCCATGAGAATTTGGATACTATGCCTCATAAGTGTATTGCTTATCACCACCAAACTGACAAAAAGTCTAAGAGGACTATTCAAACACCGGAAGACATGTTGAGATCATGATCTCTTTACTTTAAAGGAATGTGGGATCAATACTTACCTTTAGTGGAATTTCCCTACAATAATAGTTTTCATTCTAGAATTCAAATGGATATATATAAAGCATTATATGGTAAGAGGTTTCAAACTCCAACATGTTGGGATGAAGTTGGCGATAGGAAACTTTTAGGCCCATAACTTATCTAAGAGACAACTACAAAGGTAAATAAATTTCAGGCCCATATTAAAGGAGCCCATAATAGGTAAAAGAGTTATGTTGAAAGCAAGAGAAAGGATTCAGAATTTCATGAAATCATGTCTTTATAAAAGTATCCATGTGGAAGGGTGTCTTAATGTTCTATAAGAAAGGGAAAGTGGGCCCTAGGTACATCAGACCATATAGGATTCTGGAAAGGATCAGAGTTATAGCTTACCATTTGGCAATGCCATTAAGTCTCTATAATGTTCATAATGTTTTCTATGTGTATTTGTTAAAGAAATACATGCCATATCCAATGCATGTAATCACCTATGAATAAATAGAATTGGAACCTGATTTGTCATTTTGTGAAGATCCTATCAAGATTCTTGACACAAGGGAGCATGTATTGAAAAATAAGACAACTTGTCTAGTCAAGGTTCTTTGGAGAAACCATAAAATGGAGGAATGCATGTGGTAACTTTAGAATTTTATGAAGAGGAACCACCCACATCTTTTTGAAAGTATTTATACATGAAAAATTTTTAGGATGAAATTTCTAAAGGTGGGAATTATATAACACACCGAACATTTTATGGTATGTTTCTCTTAAATAGATTCTATTAATAGACTTTATTTCATAAAGCAGTGAGTTTATTTGAAACAAAACATGGTTCTTTAGGATATAGTCATAAACTAGCCATTAAATTTAAATTTTCCACTTCTGTGTTTTGAGTTTTGAAAAATGGTCAGACACGGTTGCGATTAGGGTGATATTTGGAGTCTGATAGATTGAAGTTAATTTTTGGTGAACAGTAACTTACCTTTTTGAATAGTAACATATCCTTATGAATAGTAATATACTATTATGAATTTCAATATGACCCTTATGAATGGTATCCTTGCTCATGAATTTATAAATAAAATTTAGGCACATTAAAAATAAAGATGAATATTTTAAGTGTTGGTATTTTTCGATTAAATAATTTTTTTAATTAAAAATTAAATTTATCGTCTTCAGAAAATGATTTTGGAAAATTGGATATTATTTTTGGAATCATCACATTAAAAAAAAATTTAGGGTGAATTTTGGGTATTTTTTTGAAATTATTAACGTTTTGATGAATAATAAAATACGATAAATTACAATAAATGCTAAATACTTCTTTTACTGGATCATAGGTGATGCAATGCTACTTTAAGACCACTTGGTTCTAACTCACATGCAATTATTACTATTTTGGATCATGTAAATCAATAATATTCATTGTCTTAATCAAAAATATTAAAATAATGATAAGAATAATGTAAAATCCCTCCTCCCCTCCACTATATAAATCATCCCTCACCCCCTCTTCCTTCCACACCTATAAAGCTTCATGAATTGCCAAAATTATGCTAAAATATCTTCCTAAGCTTCTCCCCCATGTTCAAGACCTTTTGGTCTCACCAGAAGTCAAAAACCAAGGTCTTTAAGTATATTCTCAAGGAGTTCTCAAGAGGTGAACCTCTCTTACCTTTTCTTTCGAATCCTTTTACAAGTTCCATTCTTTGGTTTCTCTATCCTAAACTCCCCACATAAAAATTCTATGAAAATTCCAATAACTTACATATAATTTAATTTAATTATGCTAATGGAATATTTCGTCATCATATCTCTTTTCTCCCACCTCTAACACTAAAAATGTAAATACTGTCTGAGATTAGTGAATTTATCACATTCAAGGACAACAAGTTTCTGATTTCTATTACTATCTTCAAGAATAGTCATGAAACATTTTTAATGGTTGAACCAAATCATAATATTTTTATTTTACCTTATTCAATGTTCTTTAATCCTAACACAATCATAATATAAAATAATAATACAAAACAAGTTCATTATGCACAAAACTGCTATGTTAATCCAAGCATTTGTAATTAACTTTTAACTAATGATCCATCCTCATGGTATATAAGACAAAATAATTAAAATATCATTTATATCTCCATAATTTCAATAATAATATATATTAACAATGAATTTTGTTTTACCACATTTCCAAAAAAATATCCATTCATGAATACATGTAAACCGAACATGAAAATCAAGGAAAATAATTCTTCCAAAACAATAAAATTGAACCTTTTAAAACTATAAAAGGGAATTAATTAACCTCAAAATGTTGTAATAAATCAATTAAATGTTTATTAGGTTCTGTAATTATTATTTAATGAAGTAAAATTTAATTATTCGGGTCATTAAAATCAATCGAGAACATATTCGGTCATAAAGTAAGGGATCCTCTCCCTCACTTTTGTTGAAGAATTACTCTTACATTGTGTTCTTTTATTTTTAATTCCTAATGATAGGGTATGTTTTTTCACCTCCCCCATACTAACCTTATGATATATAAATTATGGTACACCCTTTTAACTCTCATTAACCCCTCACAAGAACACCCGTTACCATGACGAAAAGTTTGTAAGGGGTTTCTCATCTCACTTTTAAATTTAGTAATATTTCCATTGTTCTCCACTTATTTAATGCATGTGGTGTATTTTGAACTGAAATTTTATATATTTTATCATTATTATCATATATTCATGGTATTCAATGATTAATTTTAGGAATATTAATTCTTGGTCACATGATACGATGGAATAGAATGTGGTAAAGGGATTTGTCTCAATTTACATTTCATTGTGACTTAATTTGTATTGTGCACCTAATAATTATTATGTGGTTTGCCTACTTCCCATTTGAGATCACTTTTAATTTTAAATTATATTTTTCATATATATCCTTATTCTGGTTTCATGGATATGACTAATGTCTTATATCGTATACCCTTTTACATACGATGTTTATTTGGAATGTTGTTTTAACATCGGAAATATTGATGAATATGTATCCTCTACTCAATATAGATATTGAGAAGACATATTAAACTTGTATTAAATATATGTATAAATAATTATTTGGACTTTCAGTGATGGGTAGGACCCTCTATAGACCGTATATTCATTGACATGTCCCAAGATACAAATCAGTTGGCGGCAAACCCTTCGAGTTTGTTTCAAAAAATCAGACAGGTTTCTACCCGCAGAATTAAACTGTTTCCATAGTATAGTGTTATCATGTTCCTGATACATTACATACAAATAATAATAATTCTATTTATTCATTTTTAGTTATTATTATCCATGAGGGTTTCGCTAGGAAAAAATCTATGCATGCAGTTTCATTCTTAGTTTATTAATGGCATGTATTTTTTATTTATTCACCATGCTATATTTGATTATGATTCAGTTATTTTTGACTCATGTTTCTACTATTTGTGTCCATTACTGGTCATTTTATCTCACCCATATTCATTTGTTTACCTTAAATTGGTTATAAAGAGGATATCATTTTTTTTATTTCTCTTGGATACATTTTATTTGTTTTTTTATGTATTGTATTTTGTTACTTTCCCAATGTAATGTGAGTTTAATGTATGTATATAGTTTTTTTAAGAATACTAAACTGGACTTTCCTTCATGATTTTTTTCCTTTTAATCATTCCAATGTAATAAGTAATTCACCAGATCTAGGCTTATGGGGTCGGGGTGTTAGAGTTTTAGTGCCAACTACAAAATATTTTATGTATCTTCCTCTATATAGACTAGTCCATATTCACGCGGTTAACTCTACATGTCCTATACTATTAATCACAATTTTCTATCCCTATTTGAACAGTCTAAATTTATATAGAATATCTTTTTATAACTCTATGTTTAAATATTATATTTGATTCATCGTTCTTACTGTGTGGGTAAACTTATCAAATATTACACCATATTCTTTAGGATTCATGTGTTTCTCTCCTTTTTTTTAAAAAAAAGTTAGGGATGAAGCCACTTTTTATTGTGAAATTATAGACCTCTATATATATAGGATGAGAGAGATACATTACATACCTCATAGTCCCAAGTAAAAGTGTGCCAAAATTGCATGAAGGCCAAGTGTAGTATAGTGTCTACATCATCCAACCCACGTCATACTTGCTTCACTACCTTCCAGCATCAGGACTGTGTCCTCACCTACCCACGTCATGTCTACTTCACAGACTACATCATAAATCTCCCAAGGGGATTTATAGGATTAAAAACCTAGTCATTTAGATGCAGGATTACGGGGTTTACAACTTAGGCACCACACCACTTACATTCATGTGTATCACACTGGCACAAATATACTTTAACCATATTTAAAATTCACTAACAAAAAATTCAACATATTTATATAAATTCATATCATGCTAAATCTTTAGTAACTTTCTATTTTATCGATCGACATTCTCTAGAAATATTTTTCGTTCTCAAATTCACTGTTTAATTGTGCTCCTCATAGAGAAAAAAACATATCAATCTCCATCTTTGTAATAAATTCTCTATTAAAATCTATAAAAGTATTCTTATAAGTATCAACTAAACACATTTATAAAAATATATAATATCATATAAGATATATTTTATTATTATTTTATCCTCATTGGAGATATTCCATCACTTTCACACGTAGAGATATTTCTTGAATTTACATTACTAAATAAGGTGATTTTTGTGAGGAAATTGTAATCATCAATAACAAATATTCTCTCGATTGTAAAATCAAATCATTCACATTCTCTTAGAGTTAATCTGTTTACTCTTCATGAATCACCAACCATTATTATTTTAATTCACTTTTATTTTTCTAAGGGTGACAACTTATTTATAATTCAATTGATGATGTTCATTTTATTAGATATATTAACTTATGAATATACCATGATGTATTGAATATATACATTTTTTGTTTTTTATATCATTGTTTCTATTTCATGTCATATTTTTTATGATAAATGATATAATGTATTATATGTATAATTATCTTAATTTTAATATCACACCATGTCATGTAAAACATCATGTGATTACATGTAGACAAATAATTGATTATTAATGGATTATCCACTATAAAATATTACAATGGATGGTGAAAATGAGTTGTATTGTTTCTTAACATATTAAATGTCTGAGTATCATGTGTATATTTTATTCAATAAATGGATTATATTAAAATGGAGTCATAGTAGATATTTTTGGCATAGATAGTTCACTCTCAAACTATAAAAAGGTATCTCTCATTATTATATATTCATTAACCATAGATATTGAGTTAGTATTTTATTTAATAGAGAAGATTTCTCACTAAAGTGATCATTGAATACATGCCATCCAATAAATACCTTTTTATGTATGAATCTATTGATTTCTAATTAGTGGCTTTCATCAAACTCGTGGATCATGCTTGAATAAATCTTGAGGATGTGGTATATAAAGTTCCTATTTTTTATTTTATTTTATTATTTCCACATTTATCTGATATTTTGGTTTATTTATTTTTTATATCATTATATTTGGGAATTATGATATCCTAAAATAACCTTCAGTGGTGTTAGATTAAGGTTTTGGTGATTTATTTATAATATAAATAGTAATAAATATATTTTATATGTGATTTTCACCAGAACCACAAATAAGGTTTTTATAACCACATAATTTCTTCTAAAACATTCAATTAAAAAAATTCATTTAGAAAAATAACTATTTATATATATATAAATATTATCACAAACTCTCATTTTATGTGTCATGGTTTTGATTCAAAATAGCCATGGTTTATTGAAATTATATATATATATATATATATATATATTTGAAATCCATGACATGGAAAATTTTAAAAAGTATTGGTTCATGTTATTCCATTTGAACATTCTTCGACCAATTACAAATTGTGCAAAGATACCATAACATTGTTTAAGGTGTGACCTTAAATTGAATCTCTTAATGAAGTAGCTTAAAAAGAGAAACCACATTATTGCTTTTTAGTTTGGTTGTTCCTGAATATAGAAAAATAATTAATATCTATAACTATTGATGGCGTGATTCATGAATTTAAACTATACCAAAATTTTCTTTTGATAAAATTTATCAATTAAAAAAGTTATAACATCTCATGAAAAATATTTTAATTAATTATTTATTTAGTCTAATCCCAATTTAATAGTCATTGAAACAACTTTTATTTATTAATGTAAATATGATTTAATTTAAATATTTTCATTTAATTTTTTTAATTTCCATAATTTATATATAAGAGTTACAAGATAGGTATGATATATAACATTATTTCATTCGCCTAAAAAGATGATTGGTTATTTAGTTATTTATTTTATAAGAAATATTGATTATTTATTCCATATTAAGTGTTATGATTATATTTTAATTATGTTCTCTTGTATGTTTTGATCTATGGATAATGTGATATTGGGTTTTACTTTCCATTATACTAGGAGAGTAGGATTTTTTAAATAAAATAATGGGTTGAATTCTAGTCACATCATATTTTATCCATGGAATATTTTTATTTCGTATGATTTTAAGCCATAAAATAGAAGGGGGTCACGTACCATATTCATGATATGTGTTGGAAGTGTGTATATATAATTATATTTGTTTGTTGGGTATGTAATAAGAATTATTTTATTGAGAAAGTGTTATTTATTAATGTGTTTAGAAATTATTAATTTTTCTGAAGGTATACGATAAAAAATAAATCATTAGAATCATGGATACATTTATGGATTGTAAGGGATGCAATGATTTCAATTGTATAGACCATATTTTTACCTTATAAGGATTTGAAATATATATATATATATATATATATATATATATATTAAGAGCTTAATACTGAGACGATGTTTGATTTCGGGTCCCCGTGTGCACAGAATTAGTTTTATAAAAATATTAAATATATTTTTTATTGCACACACACACATATTCTTAAAAAATGACTTAAATCTTAAAAGAAAAATTTAGAACATAAATTCAAGACCACAGTAGAGTTCAAAATGTGGTTTTTACCCTAGAAATGTCATAAAATTGATCAGCATGGGGCGTTCATACTCATAGCCCATTGGCGCTAGGTTCAATGAACATAATTAATTTATTAAATTATTTAATTGATCTCATTAACCTAAACTATTCCGAGAAATACATGCTCATGGAGAGTTGGATAAGATTAATCTCATAATCATAGAATCATCAACGATTCTCTCCTTCCTCCTCCCATTGGCAGATCACATCGAATGATGATGAAATGCCTAATCATAGAAGATAAGCATGCATCAAAATGAAATGACTTCCTTTGATCATTAAAATGAACATTCTTTAATGAATACTGATCCATTATCTAGGAAGGAGTCTCCAATTGGTTATTTAATCCATATTGATTACATTTATTGACAAGATTGATCCATGTTCTTGGATCTGCACCAATTGTAACTAGAGCATTTACCCACAAACAATATTTAATTGATTTATTCAATGTTTTATAAACTAGTATGCCCATTCTTGATCATTGGACAAAACGTATTGGCTATAATACTTCGAATTTTTTATTGTGCTTTTACCCTTTTTTTCTTTGCATTCGTCCGCGGTAGGACCTCATAATTTTGTTTCAACATTTCCGATAATTACCGAGCCTGATCGGACCCCTGATATCATGAAAGATTGATGAATGAAAAAAAATGATCTAATAAGGGATTTAAATGATCTAGTTTTTGTGTTTTTTCTAGTGATTTGAGATCAAGAAATTGAATGCGGAAATATTGGTGACATACGTGATGAACTAAAAAACCATATGAACAAACAGAATTCAATTCCCAATGAATGACAGAAAAAACCATGAATCACAGCTAAATTTACTCATCCCAGGAAGAATCAAGGTGGGATCGACAATAGAACGTCCTCATTCAATGTGTGGATTTCAAATCTTTGATATGTATATCTAGAAAAATTATAACTACACACTGTGTACAAGGATTAACACATGATGTGTATCCCCTTAAGTAAGGTGACTAGGGTCTTGGAAATTTATAATTATGACACGGTGTGTAGGCCTCCTACACAATGTGTACCTTTTCCCTTATTGGATAAGTTGTGTTATGGGTTATAGAGAAAATACTACATTTAGGAGTACAGGACTAGGCACACAGCTGTGTACCAGAGTACCCGAAGAATATTTGGGAACACAAATAGAATCTTGCGTGAAGCCAAACATCAGGTACCAAAGTACACAGACATAGGGTCAACTACCTGAAAATGACCCGACCTTTGTTATCTTGGACACACCATGTAGTCCACCTTCATGAAATGTACGTCTACACAAAAAAGGATCCATATACTGGATAGGGACACAACCATGATGTTGAGCTAGAACAGATTCCATGTGGGTCCCCTCACATGTCGTATACCCCATGTTTCATTTTTAGGAAGCATCAATGTTCCATATCTTCTACATTTTCACATGGATTTTGACCCAATAGTATCATATCATGAGTTTTTTTACATGTAGAATTTGATTGTTCCCTTCATTGAGGATTTTCAGATATGATGTGAAATGTTCGGGGCATGGATATTTCTGAGGTGGCGATCGATGATGGTGAAGTTCAAGTATAATCATTGGAGGATTTTTCTAGAGTGGAATCCCCCCCCCCACAACCATCATGGGTGCATTTCCTCTATAGTTAATTCTTATTTAAATCCCAGAGATTAGATTGGGTGTGGGTCCTCTATGATCAGATTAGAACCCCTTGGCACATCAAGGTGTGGGCTATCGACCAGTAGAGTGGATCCCACCCATCCACAAGGGTGTGGGTCCTCTATAGCCACATTCTTAGGAGAACCACCCAAATGCACTAGGGTTCAGGTCCTCAATGAATAGAGTGGACCCCCCCCCCATGGTACTAAGGCGCGCGGTCCAATACATATTGAGTGGACCCACAATCATCATGGGTGAAAGTATTTTACCTACCATATGAAACCCCCTATCAGTATAGGGAATGAGTCCTCGTTACACCATATTGAAACCCCCGCTTCAGTTTTGGAACTATTCCTTTATAGAAACTTACATAGTAGAACCCCCTGACAAACTTGGGTGTGACTACTCTACATCAATTTTTAGCCCCCCGAATGTGTGACACAGCGGAGAGATTTGTATTGACATGTGTAGATACTTTGGGGTAGATGTGTGAGATGCTTTTTATCGATGATAAAAGTTTGGAAATTTTGGAAATAGTTCTTCTTGGGCTAGCTGTGATATGGAGATATCCTTGCACTCTCATTTTAGCTTCGTTGACTGAGAATATATATATATATATATATTATGTATCCACGCCTTGTATTTAGTTAATCCCTTTCATGGTGATGAAAATATGTGAAGGGTATGCCACATCCTTTTTGGTGATATATTATCATTGTTTTAGGAGTATTATCTCCAACTATAGGTGGATAAGACAGAACATGTAGTTCATCTGCTCATCGGGTCGATCCCCTTGTGCTTGGAAAAGGTTAATTTAATTCTTCGTTTGGGTTGATAAATTTTCTTTGATTTTATCTTTTATTTATTCTATTTATATTCTTATCGTATCTCTGATTACTCCCCCTTTAGCTTTAGGGGCATCCTACTAGATATGTATATACTCAACCTTTCATGGATTTTCCTTCACATGTTGTGTCTAATACAGATGGTAGAAAGGTTGTAAGTGACTTCATAATATCTTAGGGATACCTATTACTTTGGACTACGTATTATGGTTTCATCTTGGTATTTAAGAGCTAGGATATATCACCAGTATACTTTTCTATTTTTTTCAGGTTGGGACATATTTCTAGTCAGGTGTGTATTTTTTCCCATTTAATTTCAGTTTTCACTGTCTTACTCTTGTACAACCTAGAGGTTAGGTATTTTTGGGTTACATTCTAACTAGGTTTCATCTTTTACTCTTTCCCAATGTAGTTTTATATCGATATGGATGTGTCTTTTCATATAGTTACTTAGAAAAAGGCCTCCTAGATTTAGTTATGCCTTCATAACTGGTTTCCACCCCTTGGCTTATGGAGATAGGATTGGGGTAGTTTCATCTCAAGACTCGACTTGGGTCAGCTCATCATAGATTAGTATGAGATTATGCTCATTCCTTGTGACATTGTTCAAACTACTCTTCATAATATGATTTGGTTGGTATTTAATAAAACATTTTCTAAGTGTCTTTAGTGTGACTATAATATGAGGGAATCTAGTGATTGTGCGAGCGCCCAATGTATCCATTCACCATGTTCTTGACTACATGCTTGTCAACTCGGTGTACCAAGACATTGGATAAAGGTATCAATGATACATCCATCATATATGATTTAGTCTTTGATTTCACATCTTGATTAATCTCCCTATTGTTTTTATATATAACTATATATATACTCATCTGATTGTGGTACACCTTAATAATTCTAAGGATGCCTTTGTGAAGAAGGCCAACTGGGATACCAGATCTAGATCGTGAAAAATATCATATGAGTGATGAGGCCTTAGTTCAGGATCCATCCTACATTCCCATCCTCCAGGTGGGTAGTTTTAAGCCCCTACGCCTACCAAGATGGAGATCGTTCCAGCAAAGGTGGCTACAGGAACACGTAGACTTAGCATTCTCCATGAGTTCCAGCACCAGAGGTCGCTGGGGTTCCACAGTGAGACAAATCCATTGGCATCGAAGGATTGGATAGAGTCAGTAGCCCATATCTGCAGAAATATTCAAACCCTAATGGATCGGGTTGATACGCTAAAATCTATCCATTTACATGTAGTAACAGTGTTCTAGTGGAGCCTTGTAACAAAGATTCATGATGATTCAACACTCTCATGGATCGAAATCCATTAGCTATTCTGTGAGGATTACCAATATTTATTATTATGCTCAATTTAGATCCAGAATCTTCTATAGCTACAGTAGTGAGTCCTCATGGTCGACGAGTACATAGTGAGGTTCACTGACCTTACTCGATACTCTCTTAACATGGTCTGGGATGGTGACTTTTGAGAACAAAAGTTTGAGTAGGGGATCCACCAAGAGATATGTGCCAACATGGGACCCTTGTTCATTCGCACATATATCGGGGTTCTTGAGAGGGTACTCGTAAAAGAGATCTTTCTATATCGTGGACACCAGATAGAAGGAGATGGTAGTGGGTGGAACAAGGCATAGTTGTCCGTAGAAGCTAAAAAATTCCAAGATCTAGGATCTTGATGCATGATACTTCCCATGTGATCAGACTCAGGAGAACATTTAGGGGAAGCATAGAGGGGGAGGGTAGCCTGGAGTCGGGATGTGTTTCACTTGTGATGGGATAGGTCACATGGCATGATATTGGCCGATCGTATGATCTAGGGAGTGAAGACAGATAACTAATGAACCACTATGATAGAGGCAGCACTATGATCATAGATCTCCCAGGTGTGGAAAGTGTGGTGCACGGGGAGGAAGAGCTATTAGAGAATAAATAGGTTCCATGAGAGTTTGACAACACTTTGAGATCCTTCCACCACCACATCTTGGGGGAGTATGTCAAGCTCAGTGAGATCGAAGAAAGTTTTGTAGAAAGTTGTAGTCTCAAGAGGTTTATAACCCCACAATGCATGAGATGATCAGAGTTTTGATCTTTTATTATTTTAGACATTCTTTAGTATTTTTAGACACTTGTTCTATTCATTACTTTATCTATATACTATTAGTGTGAGATATGGAGCTCCCAGTGTAGGCACTATTCATGTATCTTAATCTTGAGGTTCTTATATGGAATGCTTCTTCTATGTATTTTATCTACCGGTAGTGGGAGCTAACGTTTAGTACAGAGTGGTTCATGTGGGACATTTTTATCATCATAATGGAGCCCTTTAATTTCATCTTAGTTATGGATTGTTTATCCATGTTATGAGCCATTACTGAATATCACCATAAACAAGTCATATTCCTACACACTAATTGGCTGAGAATCCATTTTTCTAGTGAGAGTGATCTTATGGCGAGACAAGGGGGTTCTCTGAGCTAGATTCCACAACCCATCACACATCATTTATAATGTATATCCCGAGATGCAGTAAGAACTTTAGGAATATGGGTTCATTCAATTTTGTAGGATGATATAGAAATCTTCCTAGAATATGTTTTGAGACTACCTTAGAGTTGGGAGAATGAGTTTTAAATCAAATTACATCATAACACCACTTTAATATCTTATGAGACATATTGAATGGAACCTACCAATTTCTAGGAGATGTGATTGTAGTTAGAGGACCACAGGGAGAAGGGATTCATCAGACCCAATGTGTCCCCTTGGGGAGATCAATTATTGTTCATGAAAAAGGTAAATGCGAGTTTGGAGAACTTTTTAATCACCTAAACAAGGCCACAATAAATAACAAGTGTCCTTTTCAGGAATTAAAGGCCTCTTTGAACAGTTTCAAGGTGTGAGATGGTTCTCAAAGATTGATATTAGGTTTGGCTACCCCCAGCTGAGGGTTCATGAGGCTAATATTCCAAATTTGTCATTTTTATGTCTCTACAAACACTATAAGTTCCTAGTAATTCCATTTGATGTGAAAATTTACCATTCTATGTTTATGGACATGATGAAATAGTTCTCTCAGTCATACTTGAACCAATTTGTGGTTTTCTTCATCGATGAAATACTCATATACTCTAATTTAGGGGAGGATAATGTTGTTCACTTGAGTTTGTTTCTATATTTTATTTAAGAGAAATAGATTTATAGAAATCTCTCAATGTTCCAATTTTATATTCATGAGGTTCAATTTTGGGGGAATATCAATTTTGAGCATGGTTTAGCTATGTACCCAACTAATATCAATATAGTTCTGGATTGGGATCCACCTAAGAGTGTGTCAGAGGTGAGGAGATTTCTTGGTTTTGAGAGGTACTACCGGTGGTTTGTATTATACTTTTATTTAATTTTATCCCCATTTAACTCCCTAATGTAGGAATGGAATCCATTTAACTGGTCTGATTAGTCCCATAGAGCCTTTTATAAGTTGATCCGTGGGATGATGAGTGCTTCAATGTTGATACTATGATAGTAAGGCATGGATTTTTTAGTGTGATGTGATGCCTTTGGAGCTGGTCTTGACCCTGTGTTGATGTAGTAGTAGGAAGTTATTGCATATGGGTTGAGGTAGTTGAGAACCCATAATAAGGACTATAAAACTCATAACCAGAGTTGGGAGATTTATTCTCTGCCCTGAGGATGTGTTGGAACTACCTTCTGGGAGAACACTTTGTGGTTTACTCAGACCATCAGAGTCTCAGGTATGTCTTCACGTAGAGAGGCCTGAGCCTAAGAGACATCGAATACAATGTCTTATGTGACCATATATCCATAGTTGACTCACCATACATATATTCTAAATGAGGGAATCATTTATGATGCTGAATGAGGTGATGTAGGAGTTCTACACATCCATAGTAGCAGTACATTCTGGTGTGACAAAGATGTACATAGACCTTGAGTGGTAGATTTTATGGTCCTGCATTAGATGAAGTGGAGCTGAGTTTATCTCTTAATACCTCTCCTTTCAATAGGTTAAGGATGATCACTAAGTCTTGAATTGTTTGTTGCAGCGCCTTGATATCCCGTAGAGGAAGAGGGATGGAATATACATGGACTTTTTGATAATTCTTTTTTTCATAGATAAGTGCCATGAAAGTATTTTGGTGACAGTTGACCGAATAATGAAGTCAAGACTCTTATTTTCCATCATGGAGTAGATATTAGTGGAACTTTTGGGTCATTTTTACATATGATAGAACATTTTCCATTATGGGGTGCCCTCGACCATTGTCTTTGATCCGGACATAGATTTTACATCATGATTATGGAGAGGCCCGCAGGGTGAATTCAGAAAGAAAATGAGGATGAGTACAACCATTCACCCACAGACCAATGAAAAGACCAAGAACATTATCTTGGTTTTGGATGAAATACTTAGGTATTACATATTTGACTTTTTCTGGAGTTGTAAGGATCACATTAATTTGGTAGAGTTTGCGTACAACAATTGGTACCACTCTACCATTAGCATGAAACCTTTTGAGGCCCTGTATGGGAGACCCTACAGATCACCCTTATGCTGAACACAGATTTTTGAGATATATATTGTGGTCACATAGATGGTGTAGGTGATGAAGGAGAAGATATAGGTCATCTGTGAACATATGAGGATAGCCCAAAGAAGGCAGAAATTGTATGAAGATCACCATGATTGGACCATGGAGTTCTAGTAGGGTGACCGAATTTTCCTAAGAGTATTTTCATGATGAGTATTGCATAGGTTTGTATGGGGATTAAATCTAGACCAAAGGTTTATCCGGACGTTCTAGACCATACAGAGGGTTTCTAGGTTTGCTTACCACCTCACCCTACCCCAAGAGATAGAGCGGGTGCACAATGTCTTCCACATGTCATAGCTAATGTGATACATGCATTACCCAATAGATGTTATCTTTTGGGGTGAGTTGTACATTGATGTTGGATACACCATTTTGGTGAACCTAGTGGAAACCAAGAATTTACATGAGATGACTTATCATGGATGGACCATCCCCTTGGTTCGTGTGCTGGCTAGCACAAAAATGATTCGGGGAGTTCCTGTGATCAGGAGAGAAATGTGGGGGCTCAGTATCCCAACCTGTTTATTAAGTTTTTCTTGTTGCGGACAAAAATCATGAAGGAACAAATTATGTAGAGACCCATGTGTTATTTATGAGGCTTTGAAATATTTCTTTATATATTTTCATAGCTAGGACCTAAGACGAGGTCAGATTCTAAGGCCCATTGTGCCCTAAATTAATTTTATAAAATTATTAAATATATGTTTGTATTGTTGGTGCACATATTAATAATGAAAATGGGATAAATATTAAAAGTAATCTTTGATCCGAAATCTAAGATGAAAAATGAGTATGGAACGTGGTGTTTACCCTTGGAGATACGTTCTATAGATTTAATTAATTTATTATGTTAACTAATTAATCTCATTGAACTAAATTGTTCCTAAAAATAAATAGTCATGGTGAATTGTCCAGGTTTAGTTTCATATTCCTAGAATCATAAACAATGATATCCTTCCTCAATCTATTGGCTTATCACATAGAACGATGATAAAACACTGGATTAGAAAAAATTAGTGAGAAATGAACGCAATGACTTAATTTGATCGTTGGAAGGAGTACTCTATGATGAAGAATGAAAGAATCTATAGATAGGACTAATAAATTAGTGATTTATCCCCTTTTAATTAAATATATTGAGAAAATTGATCTTTCTTCTCTGATTTCTATGAATTGTGGATTGAGGATGCACCCATGTACACTATTTAATTGTTTTATTCATTTTTTTGTAAACTCGGATGTCCGTTCTTGATTTTTAGATAAGAAAGCTTGGGAAAACTACTTAGATATTTTGTTCTTGTGATTTTCCCCTTAATTTCTCCATGTTCATCATCAGTTGGACCCCACCATCAATGTTCTCCATTTCTGGGTAGTACCGAGCCCGATCAGACCATCAAAATTGTGACAGATCGACGAACTAGGAATGAATTGACAAGTAAAAGGTAAATATGGGATGTTTGTGAGTTGGGGAATTTTTTATGTGATTTTAGATCAAGGAATCAAAGGCATAAGGTTTGACGATGCATTATATAAATGGTGATACCCCTAAAGAACAAACAGAATCCAATTTCTTGTGAAAAACTGTTGAAAACCACAAATCATTTCTAGATCCACTCATCCTTGGTAGATTCGAGGTGGGATCTATAGAGGAATTACATGATTTAACAAGAATATTATAGATCTAGGATTATATATAAATGAATAATAGACAAAGTGTACAATGATTAAGACATGACTAGTAACCCCTTAGGTGTGGTGGCTATGGTTTTTTAAATTTATAAGTATGAAATGACGTGTAGACCTCCTACATGCCAAGTTCCTCATCCCTGGTTGGAAAAACCCTGTGCTGGTCACATGGATAGAAATTTATGTAGGAGTACATAGATATCCACACAACCATGCACCAGAGTACACAAACAAGGTTAGTCAACATGGGAAAAACCCCATATAAAGCAACACACCTCATATTAAAGTACAAAAAACATAAGGTCAACTACACAAACATGTCGAGAAGGACATGGCCCAATATCTATTAGACTAGAAACATTGTGTAGTCTAGCTACATAGAAAGTACTACTATGTGGATAGGAAGCCGTGTTCTATCTAGGGACATGACCAGGTGGTGGAGCAGGACCTGACACCTTTTGGGTCCCATCACACAATGTGCACCCATTGTTCTTTTTTAGGAAACCTCAATGTTTGATATAAACTTCATTGGATTGGGATTTTAGGCCATGAGTAGACGATTCAAAGTGTTTTTCAATGTCAAACATGATGGTTTCATCTAATGTGGATTTTGAGATATGATGTAAAATCTTACCATCTTGGAACATACTGAGGTGACGCTCGATGAAGACAATAATCAGAAAGAATCACCAGAGGAATATTCTAGAGTGGAACAACCCATCAACATGGGTTCAGGTCCTTTATAGTTATATCAGAGTTGAAAACCCTTTCAGATATGGTGTGGGTGCTCTATGATTAGAGTGGAACCCCTTGTGACATCAGGTCATAGGTCTTGAACCAATATAGTGGAACCCCCACCTCTATGGGTGAAGCTCCTCTAGAACTACCTCCGGAGTGGAACCCCCCTGATACACTTAGGCATGGGTGGTCATTGGACAAAATGGACCCCCCTGTGGTACCAGGGAATCGGTCCTCTACCAATAGAGTGGAGTCCCCATTAGTATCGGTGTAGTTCCTCTACCTATATATTGTAACCCTCTATCATCATATGAAATAGGTCCTCATCACATAAGAGTGGACCCCCCCCCCATCCGTATGGACATTGGTCCTCTACAGTTACTTACAGAGTGGAACTACCCTGTAGTACTAGGTAATAGTTCCTCGAATAAATTTTTTTAGACAATTGACTATGCGACAAACTTGAAAGGCATGTCTTGACTTGCATGGATACTTTGGGACAGATGCATGAGATGTTGGGCATCAATGAAGGACTTTTGGAAGTATTGGATACTTTTCTTCTTAGGTTGACCTATGATTTAGAGATTCCCTTACTCTATTGTTTTAGATTCTTTGACTGACCATATATATATTATATTCTACATCCACACCTTGTATTTAGTTAATCCTTCTAGGAGAGGTGATGACACGTGAGGTATGACATGTTCTTTCAATGTTTATATTCACATGGTTGGATGAGTCTAATCACCTACTATATTTGGAGAGGAATCAACATGTAGTTTATCTACTCACTATTTCAAGCAACTTTTTCTTAGATGAGGTTACTTTAATTCATGGGGTTTGTTTTTATCTGTCCTCTTTAACTATATCTTGCATCTACTATCTTTATATTCATTCTTAACCTCTTAATTCCCCCCCATCATCTTCTAAGGCATCCTATTGGGTATGTATATACTCACCACTACATGGTCTTTGACTACATGTGTCAAGTCTTGTGTATATGACAGACATGTTAGTGGTGAATTCAAAGGAGATTAGTGATACCTAGGACATTGGTCTGTGTACAGTGGTCACAGCTTGGGATTTAGGATATTTGATCTCTCACCAATTTTCTTTTGTTGTTTTGTTATGTTAGGACATATTTATAGTTGGTCATGTATTTTCCCCCTTTTTCATTTCAGTTTTTACTCGCGTACTCTTGTACACCATATAGGTTATTCATGTTTGGGTTAATTTTTGGCTATGTTTCATATTTTACTCTTTCCCTCTATACTTGTACATCTGCATGGCTATGTTTGTTCGTACATGTACCTTGGAAAAGGCCTCCCTGAGTTAGTTATACCTTGATGTTAGTCTCCACCCCTAGACCGATGGAGGTGGGCTTAGGGTAGTTGCGACATGAGCCCTGGATTAGGTCAGTTCTTGACATCATTTTTATTCTATAATTGTAACATTAATGTGGGGGATTATAAAAAACAATACAAAATATATATTTAAAATTTGTGAGAGTTTTTTATAATGTATAGATTCTCAAGTGTGAGAATAAGGAATTGGAAGAAGGAAGTTAAAAAACTAAAATTAATTTCTTAATCAAAAACAAGTTTTGATAAATTGGATAGTCATAAAAATGAGTAAATTAAAATATGGTAGAATTATAGTGAATTATAAAGAATAATATCAAAGAATAAAACCTAGTATAAGGAAATTGAAAATTTTGTTTTAGAAAATAAGCCCATACATATCCTTTTTTTACTAGTAATTATAGATCCTTGTTCATTTAGATAGAACATTATTATTTTTTCTCAAAGTATAAGGGGGATCTTATGCTTAGATCTAGTAGACCAACACGAGTACAAGTAATAATCACTTAGAAAATAAGACATTAATAAATTATTTTGACTTAAAAATAATAGTATAGATATTTATATAGTGATAAAAATGGTGGAAGAAATTATGCCATTTTGATGTCACAGTCAATAAAGAAGAAATATTGAATGATGTAGGTGATCAAAAAAATTAAAAAAATAATATATAGTTTGATTTTGATATTTGAATATGAGATATATATGATGTAATTAGTGATCTATGAAGCATTATAACCCTTATAAAAACATTATTATAGGAAATGGTATAGTCTCTTTTTTCAACAAAACCTTTTTTTTTGGAATGATCACTCTATCCATTTCTATAAACATAATAATATGACCATTTTAAAAAGATTATATATATTCAATATATTTTTATGATGACATAAATTATTTATATGTTTCACAAAACTCTCTATAATAGCTTTGAGATATATATTTGACTATTAATTATCACATATTTAAGTTTTGGTGTAGAACTCTTCTTTTTTTGAAATTTAAATATATTGGGAAATAAAATGATCAATGATGTATTCAATAAATAGTTTATTATTTTTGAAATTATAGATATGATCCTTGGTAATCAGATCATAATTTTTAGACATTATCTAATTGATGTATTGTACATTCATCTTCCCACCTCAACCATTGATCACTGTTTATAAATTTAGAAAAAATAAAATAAAATATTGTTTTGGAATATTAGTTTTCATTATTCAAATATTCTCTCCATATGATGATGTGTTGGATTATGAATGTTCAATTTTATAAATAAATCATATTTCTAGTAAATTAATAGTTTCTATTGTAAATTTAGTCAAATTAAACATGCAATAAAATTATTATATGTGTGTTTGGATTATCAAACCCAATAAAGTAATTGAGATATTTTAGGGTAAGAACCAAAAAATAACTTGTTTTGATAGTGGAAAGATATATTATGTTTAGTTAATAAAAAACAATAGATAATGAAATGATGAGGCATTGTCGTATTTAATGAAATCCATATTTGAAAGAAAACCTAACATTTTTTTAATTACTCCCACTATATGAATGTTAAAAAGAAAACAATACATTAGAGAAAATGATAAAGGTAATGGATATATATTAAATAAATAGTATATTTGAATAAGTAAATGACAATAATATAAAAGAATACCAAAATAACTAAGTGACCATGGGCTTAACTCTATAAAACTCTTATTGAATATGGTAGAGGTCTTTCCTCTTAGTATCATGACTCCTCCTAAGATATTATAGATCTATATTATATTGAATATATTAAGTTCATATCATACTGAGATTTGAATATATATATATAAATATAATTATTAATTTTTTTTATGGATATATAAAGATCTTAAATGATATTGGGATATGAAGGAGAAACTTGATAGGAATATTTTTAACCAAATCAGGGGATAGTGATGGGGGCCAAAATGGTATCGATTTCTGAAATAAGTTCATTCCATGATTCAATTTACAAAGTATCCAATTATTTTAGATATTTAAGATATTTAATCATGTTACCAAAGGTGGATGGGTTGGTGTTTTGAAGGATAGGATAAAAGGTTAGAATTAGACAAGTGTATTGAGTGGTTGTGGAATTTTTATATTTAGAGGATTATTTTGGATGTTATATGGTGAAGGAGATATATTCCCTAAATCAATTTTCATGAGTTTCATATGGTTATATCATAACATATGATCGAGAAGGAGTTCTAATATATGAAATATACATGAAATAGGATTTCATAAGAACATCTTATTTTTATAGTATGTTATAATTTAAGTTAAATCATATGACTATGTATGGATACTATTACCTCATATTCGTATTTCTGTTTCAAGTTCAATAAAATTTTGAATTTTTTGTTTTGTGTAGGTAAAAGATTTTTATATGGTGTTTAGAAGATAATTATGGGGTTTTAGCATCTCAAATATGTGTTTTTTAATATAGAAGGAGGTTTGTATGGCTGTTGGAGGCAGCTTGAATGAATTAAAGGAGGGATTGGTGGTTGAGGCTATAGTACGCAACCACTTGGTTACCATGGGTATGCCACCATCTATCCAGTGGCTTGGATAATGGCCCGGAATCCCTACTTCTATCATAGAATAGCTAGAGGCCAAGTACCTGGTAGTCAGTGTGGGGTATTTTGGGGAAAACTCCCCCCACCTAAGTTTAAGAGGAGGTATCTCATACTCCACCTTATTTTCTTCCACATGAGTAGGGGGTTGAACCCTTAGTCTTCATTAATCCCCTTAATTTTGTGTCATATTCAGTTTCTTTTCTTTGTGATTAGAGGAAAGTATCACCCTTCATTAGGCTCTACTCTCATTCTTCTCTTTTCATCATGATTTTGTGCTTCTCGGTTTAGGGTTATGATATTGATTCTAGTATATCATGGTTGAGTTATCTGAATAAAGAGATTATTTCATTCAGGACTTTTAGAGGACATCATGTAACTCCATCTGCCCACTACTGCTCATAATTTTAGTGAAGGTACGTCACCATCGGAATTTTATAATGGATTCAATTTCAAAACTAAAATAAAATATTTATTAAAATGGAAATAATGGATTGGTATTTTCCCAAGGTGATATTAGAAGTATATTATAGACCTCCGGTGGGTTTTTAGTTGCGAATTGAGTGTGAGATAGTGGTTAAATGGATTTATGGTTTTTGTATCAATTTGAATTTAAATTTTTTAGGGATTTAGTATAATTCTATAATTAACTATAATGAGTTGAAATTAGTTATTTTATCTCAGTGATGTGATACAAGATATGAGGTGATGATTCAATATTATATGTTTCATGGATGATCTTGGAAGTCCTAGGTAATAAGTTCCATCATGTGGATTAAAATAATAAAATATCTCATAGGGTATGTGGTTTTATTACTTTACCTCTGGATTAATGCATGTTGGTTATGTTGGATATAATATGTCATCACAGCCCAAAAGGAGTTTATCCATAAGGATTACAAATTAAATAATTAATTTAAGGTAAATTTTTAATTTAAAATGTCACACCCTAATGTTCTGGCCAAGGTTCAAGGCGACATTTTCCTCGTGTACTAGTTGTTACATTATCTACCGATGGCTAAAGATATGATACAAATGGAAGTCAATTGACCCTGGGACCCACTTAACGGTTGTTTTCTAATTATAATGTGATTTTTGGGACATAGTGAGACTTTAATAGGGGCACTTAGACACCTTCAAGAGGAGGTTTGGTGTGAAATGAGATGAATGACCAAATTTGGCTAAGTGAGCACCCTTAATACACCTTAAAGTCATTCAACTTATTAATTCAGCTAGGTGAGTGGAATGACATATTATGACCTAAGGTATGAGATGTTCCATGATCTATATATTTAGGATATTTCATTTTTATAGACTCTGAGCCCATTCTATGATATGACTCTTTAGAGAAGCATGTCATCCTTTGAGTTAAAATTTGTGACATGAGTGGATTTCTTGAGACTAAGGACCCTGGGATTGGTTTGTCTACATATATTTCCCCAAATAGCATATTAGGCTCTCTTTGAGTGATTCAAACCTAGGTGGGAATATTTTTCTTGAATAAAAAGGTTGTTTTTGGTGTTTGACCACAAGTTCATTATGTTTTTCTTAGTGATGGATGTGTGTGTTTTGAATAGAAAGTTATCTTAGGTGTGGTGTTTTATTATTTTGGAAATGGAACACTCCCCTAGTGAGTGATTATTTTCAAAATCTAAAACACCCATACGGGTTGTATTTGTTACTATTGGATGGGAAAACTCCCATTAGGGAGGTAAATTTTACTTATGAGACTATTCCTTGGCTAAGAAAACTCTCATTGGGGTGGTCTGGGTTATATTAATATTATTCATTGGATGATAAAACTATCATAGGTGAGGTATGTGATACTTATATAAATATCATAGAGACATGGGCCCATCATTCTGGTTTCCACTATCATCGTGATATACTCAGAGATATCTCAATACTGTCCGAAGCAAGTATGGTTAATTGGGGCCACAGACCTGAGGACCGATGATGACTATTGTGCTCATCCAAGGTTATATGAGTAAAACCTCATGGTGATTGAAATAATTTGACTAAAAAGGATCTGATTATGTGCTCATAGACATTTTGGCATTGGCCCAAATTAGGTATTTATGGTTGTTTTTTATTTACATTTAACAGTATACATTTTTATAACATTTCAAATGCACATATAACTACATGACTGGTATTGAAATAGACCAAATTTATGGTTCCCTACAAAGTTATGTATTCTTACCCTTATCAAGTCTCCATTACACTTGGAAACCTAATTAGACCACACTTATTATAATATCAGTTTGGTCTGAGGCTCAGATATTGCACGAGAAAACACAATATCTCAGATGGGATTGGATATTGGAGTGTGGTATGGTTCAGTGATGTAGAAACAATTAGTATTTATTTCATTTTTTATGTCAGGTATACATATAAAATTGTCTTAATGGTTGGTCTTCCTTGAATTTTACTTGTAAGAACTCCTTTATTTTTCTGTCACATTTTTATGTTACCTTATCCTTTGAATACTTTGACTTATATGATTTTTCATTATTTATTCATGATTTCACACTCTAATAAAGGGGTGTAGTCTCCCCATGGTAATACCTTAGACCCCCACTTATAGTTGGGACCCTCTGGCCTACGGGGAGGTGTACATAATGTATCGTAGTGATTGTCATTCCAAGACCCAATTTGTGGTTAGGTCATTGGGATATTATAAATTATTATCAGAAGATTTATTTTTTCTTCCCCATGCTATTTGGTATGTGGTATCCAGGAGATATATGAATGTGTCAAAACTGGTGATGGATATCGGGTGGGTGTGTCGTGAACACCTATTCTGCTAGAATTTTTCGGTTACCTAGGTTCATATTGATGTTTTTGTATTGAAATTTTATGGTTATATGTTTTTTACATCATGTGATTTACGTTGTATTTGGATTTCTGATTTCATTCTGGATTTGGATATGGGTAAAAAGAATCAATAATAATATCATTCATCATGATTAGGTATATAACATTTATGTACTTATAGGATTTTTTGTGTGTGATTTTATCGCTGATGAGAGTCACAATTGTTTGAAGTCCCATCAAAAATTCATATGATGTTTTCTTATATATGTTCTTGGGGGGAATTATACTTAGATAGACTACCATGTATGTATATATTCCTTTCTAATTGAAGGGCATGTGGATATATAGTAAGACACTTACTAATGAAGAATACATAGTATCGTGGTTTATGGAACATGAAGTGATCCTATTAGGTCATTATGGTGCATGATTCCTTAGTGGGAAATCCATAAAATGTGGTTATTAGCTGGGTGAATATTTTTTAAAATGTCAGCAACAACCTATGTATAGTTTTTCTATATATCTTGGAATGAAATTCTAATTAACCGAGACAATGATTATGGTTCCCTTAATAGTGGCTGTTTAGGGAGGAATATCTATTTATATAAATCTTAATCGATGATATAGTGATTATAAAGGGGGAAGTATCATTTATAGATTTCCGGTGAGGATATGAGTCTTTATCAGCGGGTGTATTGGAATATGAGATGTCATGGGATATTTGATTTGGGTGTATGGATAACGCTATATAGATTATGTCTCATTACAAGACATGATGTTTGGTCTAGGTGGGTGGACCTATAGAACCATGATATATAACTATATTTTCATAGAGTATCTATAACTTGTGGCATTAAGGGAAATATAACACCCCAAGATTTCATAGCATGTTATCTCTTCAATGTAATTTAATAACTTGTGCTACACGCAACACCGAGTTCGAGCACACCACGACTTACCAAACTAGACGTTCAAAAAATGGTTATGAATAGTATTAACTGAATTTTGAATTTTATATACTCCATATAATTTTAGAATCCATATTATTCGTTTCTTAGACATAATATAAGAACAAATTCATTTTTTCCCATAAAAGAAGTATTTTTTTAAAAACAAAATTTTACCGCCTTTTAATGGAAAAACATTTTTAAAACCAATATTTGAACCTTTTATATATTAAATTTAATTTAATTAAATTATTATTTATAATAGGGACATAAAAATTTAGTTTGGATAAATTTTTGGTACTTTTCTGATAATTTTCATATTTTCATGAATAACAAAAAATACTATGTTTTAATTGAAAAAACATTTTTAATCAAAATAACTTATAGTGTTAAATTAATAATTTGAATGGTTTTAAACTATAATTAGAATATATTTTTATCATTTAATACAATTTATGTCATTATAAGTAATTGCACATTCAAATTTGACATAAACAAATGTCAATCTTTTGAGAGTTTTTACTTTTTAAAAACCTACTTTTTGGTTTTGACAAAAAGAATTAATTTTAAATTAATTAATGAAACTTATATTTTTTTAATTTGGTAAAATTGATTTTATTTTTTAATTTGGAATAAAAAAATTAGCTTAGGGTAAATTTTTGGTATTTTTCTGAACACTTTCAAATTTGATGAATAGTGAAAACACTACGTTATTATTTAAAACCTACTTTTAATTTAAACAATTATTTATTTTATTTAAATTTATTTTATATAAAAATAGATATATATTACCTATATAAGTTTAATTTAATTCATTGGAGTAATTTTATAATAAAATTAGATGTATAAAATTTTATTGAACTTTTTAACGTCTTTTACCCACCTTCTAGGCACATTTTCAAATTTGCATAAAAAGTAATTTTAAAGCTTCTATGAATTGAATTTCAAAAATCCAAGAGAAATAGTTAAAATTAGTAAGTAAAATTTGGTTCAAAAGGATGAAAATAATTTTGGATGAATAGTAACTTTTGGCTTTTATTTACCATGGTTAAAAGTAAATATGGTAATTAAAGGTAAAAATGATATTATAATTACCCTAACACATGTCCTAATTCTATTGGATAAGTGTATTTCGACCAAAAAAACCTTATTAATCAAATAAGATCCTTTTGATCCACTTGGACTAGATTAGGACATTTATTATTATTTTATTTAAAGAAGAGTTAAAAGTTTAAAATTCAATGTTTAATAACTAAACCATTTTTAATATTGGGTTTTACATAAGATAAATTCGACTATAAATTTTCATTATATAGATAAACATATTTCATACATCATGGTATTTTATTTATAATTTTGTGACATTAAATAATTAAATTTATTTATGACACAATGAGGATGTTGTAATTACCTTATTTATAAATGAATCAAATAGATGATATTATTAATATTAAAATAAATATAATTTGAAAGTTTTGATGCATTCCACTAATTTTATAGGTTAATTTGTCATGTTACGGATTATTAAATAATTTATTTTTAAGTGATAATGCTGTTATGGATTTAAAAAAATCAAAAAATAAATATTGTCAAAATTTTCATAAATGAGTATTTAAAAAAAATATTACATTATTAAATTATATAATAGTCCTAAAAATATAAATTTCTTCCAAAAGACTTATATAATAATATATTTTTCATTAATCAACCACTTGGGGTTCTCTTGGCTTTTTATAGTACCTTTATTAACCATATAATATAAAAATACAAGGAAACATGGTAAATGTTAAACTATTTAACTAAGAGTTAAATCTAAAAGATAAGGTTAATATGGTAACCTAAATTTTATAAAACCTATTGGTTGATATTATTTATACCCAGAACCACATATGGCTCGAAATGAATTCATTTTGTGCTATTATATACTCAATATGATTGTATAATAAAATAATATTTCAAGTTTTTCCTAAGTTGCCCCTCACCCCTCTTATAAAAGGGAACTTCCCCTTCTCTCATATTCACACATCAAAATCCATTTAGATCATCCAAAACCTACCAAAATATCTTCCCAACTATCCTCACTTTAACTCCGAGGCCTCCCCTTGAGAAGAAAGCTAACCTAAGGAGTTCTTTTGTTCAAATAAAAAGGAAGCACTCGAAGAAGAGGTAATCATTTCATCACCTCTTTCAAAGTTATCTTCTCCATCCACTTTCTCTTTCTTTGTTATTTCCATACCAAAATAATAAATCCATTACCTTCTACATTTTTTGATGTTATTATAAATATGGTACAAATATATTCATTATTATATCCATCATATTAATGGTAATGTCACCATGCGTGCGTACATACGGATTACCATCTCCACGCCGTGGTGTAATTTGTTATTCAACACTACGTTATTTGGATGGATATAATGATGAGTAATATGCATATAAAGAATTAAAATAACATTATAATTTAAAGTTAAAATTACTATTCCATCCAATTCCACAATTTTTTATCATTAACAAAATGATATTGTCGCTCGTGTGCACATACGACTTACCATCTCCATGACGCGATGAAATTAATTTCCATGTTCAACATTCAACGATGATAATAAAAATATATATTATTATTTAGTATGTAATATATGAAATAATAATTCCACTGGATATATATATATATATATATGTATGTATACTTACATATATCTTATTCACTTACTTCTAGTCAATATGATATGAAAACGGAAACACCGTTTATGTGTACGTAAGACCTACCATATC
The DNA here is from genome assembly GCA_963277665.1 of Viscum album. NCBI lineage: Eukaryota > Viridiplantae > Streptophyta > Magnoliopsida > Santalales > Viscaceae > Viscum > Viscum album. The sequence continues at coordinate 876,389,460 of OY728119.1, read as the reverse complement.
CATAAAAGGTGTTTTAAATTTCATATATCTATCTATTATACATATTTATATTCTAAATATATATGATATATAAATAATTCTTTATATTTTATATGTATTTATATCATGACTTAAATGATACGATCAAGAATAACAAGTTAAAACACGTACAATAACGAAAGCGATTATTACCTGAAATGTAAATTTAACATGGAATTCATTATTAAATCTATAGTATAAAGTCCTAAATGAATCATTTATGATATAATAAATATGAATATGGTTATGGTATAATTTAATAACAAACTATGGTCATTATACAAGGGGATAAACATACCCTCGACCAAAAGAAAGTTCAAGGAAAGGGTTAATTCCTCAATCTCATTATTATCCGAGATTGTTTATGTGTAAGTATTTTATGGGAAATATTTATTATCAATTTCCATGTTTCATAAAATAATTTTTCAAAATTATTATTTTAAGGTACTCTTTAACTAAAAAACATTTTATATGTTTTAAAAATTTATTCTTATAAATATTTCTCATTACTGTAAATATTTTCAAAATGGTTTTAAGGATTTATTTTTATGTACATGAATGTTTTAAAATTTTAATTACATTAAAAAGTTTAAAAGTGGTATGGGATACTTTTATCAGAAAATATATTTTAAATTTCATCCTTTATAAATATTGTGACTTTTAAATGTTTTCATAAAAAATGGTATTTCACTCAAGGAGTTTTACTGATCATTATCAACTATATCATCATCCTTTACTGGAAATTATTCTTGATTGAGGTTGATTTATTATAATAAAATCTTCCATATTGTATTTAATGAGTTATGATATGTTTTATTTTGGATGTTCCGTTTTTATACCATTCATGCTTTATGGCTAAATTATTGACATTTTTTATGCTAGTTTTAATGTGAGTGTTTATGATATGTTTCAACAATTTCATATGAGTAATATAGTGGACTTAGTAAGTGATGGGTGGAGTCTTCTATAGCTCCTCGATGCATCGGTAGGTCTCATGAGACAAACTGGTGTCTTGGTACAATTACTTGAGAGTTATTTTATTTGTAGTCTTGGCACAAGGCCTTGACTATGTAGTAATGATGTCCGGTGTTATGCATTCTCTCATTATGAAAGTAATTATTAAATGTAATTATTTGACTATTAGAATATACATGTTAATGATTATATGGTAATGTTTGATTTATTTTCTCCATATTATGTTCAATTTTATGTTTAAAAGGATTTTGTTTTTATTAAACATCTTTCCATAAAAGTTTATAGCTTCCGCTAAGTTATTTACCCTTATTGAGCATCTAAGGTCACCCTTTTCTTATGTTTTGTTTTCCCAAGATTCCAAGAAGTGTATTATGTTTGACATGTAAGGTTAATCAAGGGGAATAATGACGTTCTCAACGAATTATTTATGTTGTCTTTTATATTTGAATGTGTAATGTAATGTTCATGTATGTAATCTATTTTCCAATACTACTAAACTAATCGGTCCTTTGGGACTTGATTCTTTGTAATCATACCAATGTATTAAAATAATTCACCAGCTCTAGGATTCTAGGGTCATGGCATTATAGGAAACCCCATAGATGGGTTGGCTAATTTTTATGAATTCCTCATAGGTGAAAATTCATGGGTATGTGTGTCAAGTTGAGATTGATACATGGGTGAAAAAATCTAGTTTATGGTATAAGAATAGTTATGGATTGGGGTTTTATAATAATAAAACCTTCACTACTTGGGCCTTGGGATGTGAGATAATTAGATTGTTGTGGTGTGGAGATAAACATTGAGGGGGAATGGTTCTTTGGGTTTATAATCATATTGGATTTGGATGTTCTTTATCAGAGAGATGAAAGAAATAATATGTGGTTGTGACATGGGTCATTTTTAGATAAAAGTTAAGCATGTGTTCAATCATAACATAAGAGTTAATCTAAACTTTAAGAGGAGTACAAATATGGCCTCATTTAGATTATATTGGACACATGCGGGCATGGCCACTAGGTTAGAAAAGGATGACATGTCCTAGAGAATGGTAAGACTTGTTTGATAATGTGTGAATCTTGGGATCATGTTGTAGGTTTCCCTGATTGGGAGGTATGTGTAATGGCCTGGGTTTTTGGGGTCTATTACTTGGTAAAAATCTGTTGTTTGAGGTGTTCTGGGTGGTCTGGAAGGTCATCCCAGCTTCTCGGTGACTCCTAGCAGTAGCCTTGGCCTACCGGTAGACCTATCCTACCGGTAACCATGGGGTACCGGTAGCTCTCGGCTACCGGTAGCTCTCGACTACCGGTAGCTGTCGGCAACTGGCAGCTCTCGCCTACCCCCCACGGGTTTTCTAGTAGCGCCTCCTTTTTGCGCAAATTGGTTTTTAAAAATATTTTGACACCTTTAAGCCTATTTAAAACACATTAATGACCTTTAATGGAATTTAATTAAATGATTATTGAGGTACCCTCCCTAAATAAAAAACCATGAGGTGTGTGTCAGTTTAAACCACCCTGAAAGGAGGGGACCCTTTAATGGCGTGTGGGGTGTCCCAGCTGCGTCGTTAACCCACAATCCCGCTTCTTATGCGGTTTTCAGTTTTTATCTCTGTATCTTAACCGTCCCAGGAATGGTGTATCCCACCCATTATAACCTAAAAGCTTATCCCTGAGTTTCCTTTTTTCTATCACCCTGCGCTCGGAGTACCCTTCCTCCCGACGAATTGTACCCCCATTGTGACGTTTTCCTTGATCACGTTCCGTGGAGGTCCTACTACTCTTGTTTTCCCAGTTTCCACACGAGGATGTAACGTCGATCCTTGATCAGTCAGGTAGGGATTTTCTCCTTTCATCTCTCGTTTCTGTGTATCATGAGGGGTGGGCATGCCTTTTTCTCTGTGGAAATTGACGAAACCCAACTTAATGAAGATAATGAACAGAACTTTATGGAATGAAAAGGGGGGGGGGGTGTGGTCGATGTCGTGTTGTGCACTTTTATTGTTGATGTGTGTTGTGAATTATACGGGCCTATTCTCACTGAAAATCGTGGTCATTGGTGGTCTTTCTTTGTGGACTAATGAACCTCGGTGATCCTGGATGTTTAAATAACCGTAACATGGATTTGGTAAATTATGTATACTCAGTTAAATAAATTTAAAGCACCAGGATTAACCCTTTTCTATGATAACCCTGGTTAAAGTATAGTGGAATTGAAATCATTGAGTGTGTTAAATCTTTTTAATCTGAAATTACCTATGTGGGCCTACCTTGTGTTTGGTTATCTTCCTTCATGGGAGGATTATGGGTGACTTTATTGTTTTCTTGGATGAGATCCCATGTTTCTATACTTTCGCTGGTTGTGAATCTGAGGCTGTGGGGGTTACTCTGCTTATATCACGAATTGGGGTGGAATCCTTTGTTGTTGAGAAACCATTGGCTTCTGGAATTTGGGGATATGGGGTTGTGTCTTGGGGTTGTTTTTTTCCAGTACTTTGAGGAATCTCACTTGATCCCTAGTTGTTGTGACTTCACAAGAGAACCAGGTGTGAATACTTAAATTATCAGATGTTTTTACTTTCTGCCTTATTGTTGTTTCATCTGTGAATGTTCTTGTCAGTTTCCCAATAGTGAAGGGATTAACTCATACTGAACTGTTATGAATGATAACTTGAACCGGGGAACTGGGAACTGTTTGTTGTGTGCCTGTTTTTTGAGGCAGTAGTGCTTGTGCACCTTCTTGTATCCATTTGAAGAGATGTAGGTTGGGTTGTGTGTTGGTATATATATATATAACTGTATGATTTGTGTTTAGTCTCACCCCACCTGTGTTGGAAACTTAGTGTTGGACACCCCATTTCATGGGGAAGGGTGTTTCCCCCTAATTACTCTCCTTCATGATCCATCTTCTCTCGGTTGTGATGGCTGGAGGAGACCTTACAACCAAGATTCTTCGGGTAGGTTTTGTTTGGTGTGTTGTTAACCCAAGTGTTTTCGGGTAGGGGTTCTGGTTATGGTTGGTTTTCCCAGGTGCCTTTGGGATGAGGCCTGGTGTTTTCGGGCAGGAATGGATGGTTGTGAGGCCCAGGTGTGTGCGGGTAGAGATGTGTGGTTGTGAGGCCCAGGTGTGTGCGGGAAGGAAGAGCATGGTAGCATTAGGTCATTTGCTGTTAGGGATGAGAAGCTAGCTAGTGGGGGGAAATGGTGGTGTAGGGTACCCAAATGTTTTGTTCTTTTACTATTACCTTACTTCTTGTGTTATTTGGTGAGTGTGGCTGGTGAGGTGGGATGGATAGAATCCTTGATAGATGTTGGTTTCTCTGATTCTCACGGGACCTTAGTACGTCTCTCCACTTGTGCACAAGAGATATAGGTTTTTCCTATTGAGTATGCTTTGTATGCTCACCCTACGTTTACTTTCAGGTTTTCAAGAGGACTTCGGAGGTTGTGTGGGACCTTACTACCCTAGATGTTGGAGTTTCTATTGGTGCTATTGTTTTCTACTTCACCTTTCCTTTTCCTACTGGTTTGTACTTGGGAGTTCTTGTACTTTGCTCAATTTTATTATTAAAACATGCATATAGTTTAGTTTTACCTTGAGTTTTCTATACATGGTGGTGGTCGGTGTTGACTCATCCTTTCTCCCAATCTTGGTTAATTAAAAAGGGTAATGCCTCCCATATCATGAAACAGTTATACCCTTGGTTCTAGTCGCTACTCCGGGGCCTACTTGAGGTGGGACTTAGGGGTCATTATCTCTCCTTCAACATAAAGAAGGAAGGGCATGGAAATCTTCTTTCCCTTCCCTATTTTTGGTGAAGGTGGGTGTGACAGAATGGTATCAGAGCAAGGTTGAGGGATAGGATGGATTCCAGAGTTAGGCATAGTGAGGATTGCATGGGATGGTAGGGAAACGATGTTAGGTGATCTTAGTTTGTGAAATAGTCTAGGGGGGACCGGCTAGGACACGAGATTTTAGCCCCCCCCCCCCCCCCCCCCCGTGATCCGATGCAAGGACTCTGAGCCTATCAAATGACCATGTGAGACTACATTTATTATAGGGTAGAGATTCTAGGGAAGGTACATTGATCATAATGATTGTGTTTTTATTTTATTTGGGGCACCTTGGGGAGAAAACAAATTTAGTAATAATAATAATAATTCCCTTGCTACTCGGGCATAGGAAATCCTTGTTTACCATGAAGCTATGGCACTCGGACGTTATCCACGAGCGGCCCGGGTGGTTGAGGCCTAACAGATCGAGGAAGTTGACCAGCAGAGGGTTGACCGAGATGAGGAGGATGACTTGTGGCAGAGGACTCTGCACTCCTTCCAGCGACAAACCCTCGAGAAGTATGAGGGTAGCGTTTCTGACTCAGTAACGGAGGGATGGATCGAGGAGCTAGCCATCACCTTCTCTTTAATCTGTTTTCCAAGGGATTACTGGGTTCCGTTGGCCGTTATCCAACTGAGAGGACCAGCGCGTCAATGGTGGACGCTTTTCCTAGGAGAGAAGACAGAGGAAGAGGTCTCATGGACCAGTTTCGAGAAGGAATTTCGTGAAGAGTTCCTCTCCTCTACGGAGAAGGCAGAGAAGAGACATGAGTTTCTCTCCCTTCCGCATGGAAGCATATCAGTTAGAGGAGTTTGGGATCAAGTTCAAAGACCTCTTGTGCTTTTCCCTGGATCTCTTTCCGAATGAGGAGTCTCATGCAAGATGGTTAGAGGAGGCACTCCGTCCTTCTCTTCAGTACGCTATCACTCCCTTCACTCTTCTGACGTACCTAGCAGTACAGAAGAAGGCCGAGATATTATAGAGGATTCACTCAAAGGGATTCACACCATGAAAAGGGAACCAACTGAGTTCCTCAAAGGGGAAGGCGGTCAGCAGCAGGTCTCCAGCGACAGGACCATTCAGGTTTAAACAAGTAGGGTTTAGGCCTCATCATTTTTAGTCCCAAGCTTCTGGCCCTTTCCCTTTCTCACAGGGCCAGGACCGAAGTGTTTTTCTTGCGGAGTTTTTGGGCACGTCTAGAGTAGGTGTCCGACTCGAGCTTCACATTGTGAAGGTGGGCAGTTTCAGCACCCACCTCAGTAGAATACGTTGTCGTCAAGGCCTTTCCAGCAGCTGCAGCAGGCCCCTGGCCCTCCGAGGGATGACCTTGCTGGAGGATATCGACACTAGGGTGCTCCTCAGGGACCTCTACCTGGGCGTGGTCGGGGAGGTGGTCGACAATAATGAGGTAGAGGAGCTAGGCGTGGACAGTTTCACGTCGTAGAGTTAGTGGCTCCGATGGGACCAGAGGTCGTTCGAGGTATGATCAGTTTGTTCAGTACTCTTTTTTTCCCTTGTTTGATTCGAGAGCTTCTCACTCCTTCATTACACCCGAATTAGCCCATGCTCTGGGTCTGTATGCCGAGAGAATTTTGTGCCCCTAGTGTTGATAACACCAGTTGGGGGTCAGACCAACATATCTTACTTTTTCCGGGGATGTAGACTGATGTTGGGACCACATCAGTTAAGTGGAGACCGTCTTTCCTTACAGATGAAGCAGTACGATGTAATTCTAGGCATCGATTGGTTATTATGCGTTCATGCTATCATCGACTACTATCGGAGAAGGATTGAATTATTCAACGAGGATGGAAGGCGTGTGGATTTTGTTGGGGAGGAGAGTTATCAGGAGGGAAGTCAACATGTGGAGCCACTCCTTTCTATGCTGAACAGGATGTCGATAGAGTCTGCGGATGCAGGAATGATGGATGTCCCAGAGGTCGTAAGGGAATTCCTTGATGTCTTTCCCAATGAGGTTGTGAATCTACCCCCTCAACGTGACATTGAGTTTGGGATAGACTTATAGCATGGTGCCCGCCCGATCTCGGTGGCTCTTTATCGGATGGCACCTTATGAGATGCGGGAGTTGAGGATTCAGATTGACGATCTGATGGAGAAGGGCTTTGTTCGACCCAGCGTGTCGCCGTGGGGTGCTCCAGTTTTGTTCGTAAAGAAGGGAGATGGTATTCTACGACTGTGCATAGACTACCATAGGTTGAATCAGGTGACGATCAAGAATATTTACCCCCTCCTGAGGATAGATGATCTCTTCGACCAGTTGAGGGGAGCAGGTTGGTTCTCTAAGATCGATCTGTGGTCTGGATACCTCTAGTTGAGAGTGAAGGAAAGTGATATCTCGAAGACGGCTTTCAGGTGAAGATATGACCACTTTGAGTTTGCGGTTATGCCGTTTGGCGTTACAAATGCACCAGCTACGTTCATGAACCTCATGAACTCTGTTTTCCGAGAGTTTCTGGAGCAGTCCGTTGTGGTTTTTGACGACATCCTTATTCACTCAAGATTAGAGGAAGAGCATGTTGAACATCTTAGGGCAGATTTGGGAGTCCTTCGAAACCACCATCTTTATGTAAAACTGTCTAAGTGTAGGTTCTTAATGCGAGAGGTGCATTTCCTTAGACACGTATTGTCTCAGAAGGGAATAACAGTAGACCTGTTGATGGTCGAGGTAGTCGTTTCATGGGCAGCCACCAAGAATGTGGAAAATGTTCGTAGTTTCCTGGGTTTGGCAGGCTATTACCGGAGGTTTGTGCCAGACTTCTCTTGAGTTGCAGCTCTGTTGACAGCTTTGACTAGGAAGGACCAGACCTTCGTGTGGAGTGACCAGTGCCAGACAGCTTTTGGCTACCTAAAGGAGAAGCTGTTTAGTGCTCCCGTGCTCAGATTAATAGAAGAAGGGGTGTTGTTTGAAGTGTTCTATGATGCTTCTGGACTTTGGTTGGGATGTGTGCTAATGCAGTAAAGAGGAGTGATCTCTTATGTGTCTAGGCAGTTACGTCCTCATTAACGTAACTATGCCACCCATGATCTGGAGCTTGCAGTCGTGGTGTTCGTATTGAAATTGTGGCGGCATTATCTCATCGTAGAGTGCTTTGTGGTCTTCTCAGATCACAAGATCTTGCGTTATATCTTTTCCCAGTGAGATCTGAACTTGCGTCAGCAGAGATGGGTTGAGTTCCTCTAAGATTACGACTTCGAGGTCTCTTATACTGAGGGAAAGGGAGATGTTGTGGCTGATTCCCTGAGCCGGAAATCAAAGAAGGAAGTAGATTAAGAATCTGCAGATGCTTGTAGAGCGATGGAAGAGTTAGTGGCCTTGCATTTGGATGAAAGGTTGGAAGGTGGAAGAGGTTGTTTGTTTCAGATTACTGTAGTTTCCTCCTTAGTGGTGCAGGTGGAAGAGTCTCAGTGGGGGGAATCAGAGGTGGAAGTGATGCGGGATCGTGTTTATCAAGGAAATGCTCCTAAGGGATGGTCGGAGGATGGTCAGCATCAGATGCTTTTCCATGGAAGGATTTTTGTCCTGGAGGTGATGTGTAAAGGTGTTCTCTGTGAGTTCCATGGATCAGCTTTATCGGTACATCCTGGGGTCTCAAATATGTACCAAGCCCTAAGGGGATAGTTTTGGTGGCCCGGGGTAAAGAAGGTGGTGGTAGAGTTTGTGGCTAAGTGCTTCGTGTGTCAGCAAGTGAAGGTTGAACACCATTTCCCTGGAGGGTTGTTGCAGCCGTTAGAAGTTCCTGAGTGGAAGTGGGATGACATATCAATGAACTTAGTCACAGGGATACCCAGGACTCAGGGAGGATATGATGCCATCTGGGTAGTGGTGGATCGGTTGGCAAAATCAGCACACTTCTTAGAGATTAAAGAGTCGACCCTGGTGAGCACCTTAGCCCAGAGGTACGTCGATGACGTGGTGCGGTTACATGGGATCCAAAGATCTATTGTCTCCGATCAAGACAGGTAGTTTACCTCATGAGTCTATAAGGGATTACAACATTCCTTTGGCATCCATCTACGCCTTAGCACTACTTTCCACCCTCAGACAGATTTGAAAATAGAACGAACGATCCAGACGTTGGAAGACATGCTGCGGGCATGTGTTCTGGATTTTGGGGGATCATGGGTACGACACTTGTCTCTAGTGGATTTTTCTTATAACAATGGCTTCCACTCCACCATTGGTATGACACCATTTGAGGCCTTGTTTGGGAGGTCGTGTCATTCACCGATTTGCTGGACATAGATTGGGGAAGCAACTGTTCTTGGGATAGAAGTGGTACAGGGCACCACTGAGAATCTTCCGCTCGTGTGCCAGAGGATGAAGGAAACCCAGGACCGGTATAAGTCTTATGCCGATCATAGGAGGAGGCCCTTAGAGTTTGAGGTTGGGAATCATGTGTTCTTTAATATTTCACTTAGTTGTGGGAAGCGAAGGATTGGGAAGGGGAGTAAGCTCTCCCCTAGGTTCATCAGACCTTTCGAGGTGTTGGGACGAGTTGTTGAGGTGGTATATTAGCTGGCGTTGCCACCTTAGTTGGAGAAAGTTCACAACATTTTTCACGTCTCCCAGCTTCGTTGACATCTACACGACGACTCCCATGTCATCGATTGGGGAGAGTTAGATGTCGAAGACGATGCGACCTTCACAGAATGACCAATCAAGATCGAGGATCATAAAGAGAAGGTGCTTTGAGGATGAACCATCCCCTTGGTTCGTGTGTTGTGGAGGAATGGTGGCCTGGAAGAGAGCACATGGGAGTGGGAGTCCCAGTTACGCGTTCAGTATCCAGAGCTGTTTTGACTTGTTGTTTTGTTCTGATACTTGTTGATATATTCTACCTTGTGCTTTAATATATGAAATGATTGTTTTTATTAGATATTAGATGATCTGTTCCATGTTCTCAGTGTGTGTGTGTCCGAATGTGTGATGATGGGATAACCTGACTGCTGATCAGGATGCATTAATGTGGATGTGATTAAACCCGTGGGAGTGAGTCAGTGCCGCCCAAAGTGGATAATATCCTAACATGTAGGAGGGGACTCCCTAACTCATGAGTTAGACAGTGTGACCATTGTGCTTGTTGTGAATGTTTGTAGTTGATAACTCTTGGGGGGAGTGTTCCTAGATGTACGGGGGTTCTGTTCTAGATTTCCAACAACACAGGGGTTTACCCCTGAGAAGTATCGTTAGAGGGTGGTTGTTTGGACCCCTCTTTTATTCATTCTAGTTTGTACTTATATTCTCAGGGACGAGAATAGTTTGAGAAGTATATGATGTAATGGCCCGGGTTTTTGGGGTCCATTACTTGGTAAAAATCTGTTGTTTGAGGTGTTTTGGGTGGTATGGAAGGTCATCCTAGCTTCTCGGTGACTCCTAGTGGTAGCCTTTTCCTACTGGTATCCTCGGCCTACCGGTATACCTATCCTACCAGTAACCTTGGGGTACCGGTAGCTCTCGCCTACCCCCACGGGTTTTCCAGTAGCCCCTCCTTTTTGCGCAAATTGGTTTTAAACATGTTTTGACCCCTTTAAGCCTGTTTTAAAGACCATTAATGCCCTTTAATGGTGTTTAGTTAAATTATTAGTGAGGTACACTCCCTAAACGAAAAACCCTGAGTTGTTCGTCAGTTTAAACCGCCCCGAAAGGCGGGGACCCTTTAATGGCATGTGGGGTGTCCTAGCCGCGTGGCCAACCCACGATCCCGCTTCTTACATGGTTTTGAGTTTTTATCTCTGTATCTTAACCGTACTAGGAATGGTGTATCTCACCCTTTGTAACCTAAAGGATTCTCCTTTAGTTTCCTTTTTTCTATCACCCTGCGCTCGGAGTACCCTTCCTCCAGACGAATTGTACCCCTGTTGCGAAGTTTTCCTTGATCACGTTCCGTGGAGTTCCTTCTACTCCTGTTTTCCCAGTTTCCACGCGAGGAAGTAACGTCGATCCTTGATTAGTCAGGTAGGGATTTTCTCCTTTCATCTCTCATTTCTGTGTATCATGAGGGTTGGGCATGCCTTTTTCTCTGTGGAAATTGACAAAACCCAACTTAATGAAGATAATGAACAGACCTTTAAAGAATGAAAAGGGGGGTGTGATCGATGTCGTGATGTGCTCTTTTATTGTTGATGTGTGTTGTGAATTATACGGGCATGTGCTCACTGAAAATGATGGTCGTTGGTGGTCTTTATTTGTGAACTAACAAACATCCGTTTTCCTAGATGTTTAAATAACTGTAAGATGGAATTGGTTAATTACATATACTCGATTAAATAAATTGAAAGCACCAGGATTAACCCTTTTCTGTGATAACCCCGGTTAAAGTACAGTGGAATTGAAATCATGGAGTGCGTTAAATCTTTTAAATATGAAATTACCTACGTGGTCCTACCTTGTGTTTGGTTGTCTTCCTTCACGGGCCGATTATGGGTGACTTTATGGTTTTCTTGGATGGGATCCCCAATTGTTATACTTTCTCTTTTTGTGAATTTGAGGCTCTGGGGGTTACTCTGCTTATATAACAAATTGTGGTGGAATATTCTTTTGTTGAGAAACCGTTGGCTTCTGATGTTTGGGGATATGGGATTGTGTCTCGGGGTTGTTTTGTTTCCAGTAATTTGAGGAATCTCACTTGATCCCTTGTTGTTGTGACTTCACAAGAGAACCGGGTGTGAATGCTTAAATTAACCGATGTTTTTCTTTTCTACCTTATTGTTGTTTTATCTTTGAATGTACCTGTTAGTTTCCCAGTAGTGAAGGGATTAACTCATACTGAACTGTTATGAATGATAACTTGAACAGGGGAACTAGGAACTATTTGTTGTGTGCCTGTTTTCTGAGGCAGCAGTGCTTGTGCACCTTCTTGTATCCATTTGAAGAGTCGTAGGTTGGATTGTGTGTTGGTATATATATGTATAACTGTATGTTTTATGTTTAGTCGCACCCCACCCGTGTTCGAAACTAAGTTTCGGACACCCCATTTCATGGGGATGGGTGTTTCCCCCCTAGTTACTCTTCTTCTTGCTCCCTCTTCCCTCAGTTGTGATGGTTAGAGGTGACCTTACACCCAAGATTCTTCAGGTAGGTTTCGTTTGGTGTGTATTTAGCCCATGTGTTTTCGGGCAGGGGTTCTGGTTATGGTTGGTTTTCCTATGTGTCTTCGGGATGAGGCCCAGGTGTTTTCAGGCAGGAATGGATGGTTGTGAGGCCCAGGTGTGTGCAGGAAGAGATGTGTGGTTGTGAGGCCCAGGTGTGTGTGGGTAGGAAGAGCGTGGTAGTGTCAGGACGTTTTCCGTTAGGGATGACCAGCTTGCTAGTGGGGGGAAATGGTGGTGCGGGGTACCCAAATGTTTTGTTCTTTTACTATTACCTTACTGCTTGTGTTATTTGGTGAGTGTGGCTGGTGAGGTGGGATGGATAGAATCCTTGATAGATGTTGGTTTCTATTCTTCTCACGGGACCTTAGTACGTCTCCCCACTTGTGCACGAGAGCTATAGGTTTTTTTACTGAGTATGCTTTGTATTCTCACCCTACGTTTACATTCATGTTGTCAAGAGGACTTTAGAGGCCGTGCGGGACCTTACTAGTCTGGACGTCAGAGTTTCTGTTGGTCGTTGTTGTTTTCTACTTTGCCTTTTCTTTTCCTGCTGGTTTGTACTTTGGAGTTCTTGTACTTTGGTCGATTTTATTATTAAAATATGCATATAGTTTGGTTTTACCTAGAGTTTTCTATACTTGTTGGTGGTCGGTGTTGACTCATCCTTTCTCCCAATCTTGGTTAACCAAAAAGGGTAATTCCTCCCATATCGTGAAACTGTTATACCCTTGGTGCTAGTCTCCACTCTAGGGCCTACTGGAGGCGAGACTCGGGGGTCATTATCTCTCCTTCAAATTAATGATGGAAGGTCGTGCCAATCTGTTGTCCCTTCCCTCTTTTTGGTGAAGGCGGGTCGTGATATTATGGCAGCACACAACCATTGTTGTAAGGGGATATCAGGGAAACACCTATTGTTATGCACGCGACTTGTTGAAATTTAAATATGCGAAGTCCATGTGTGAGTTGGGGATCAATGAGAATTATATTTTTTGGAAGTCGTCGGTTCTTATAGTTTACATCAAAAAAGAATAGTCTTTCCCTTTTATAGAATACATAAATAATGGATTGAGTGTGACAACATGAATAATATAGAGTAGTTCTGGTTAGGTATTGACTGGATGAGAAGATTGGATTCAGAGGAGTTGAACTTGTGTGATATACTATCTATTAGGAATTATGCTTGAGGATCATTAGGGGAAGCCATATGGTGGGGAATTCATGTCAACTATTTGAGAAAGTGAACCTCATCATGTTTGGGAAGTTCTATATTCCCCAATTAGAATGTTACCATTTGTCAAGAATTGGTAGTATGTTGAAATTTTATGTTAGCACTCAATACGAGTGAGTTTGGGAACGCTAGTCATAATATTAAGTGATGAAAAGGGAATGGTCTGTGATGATTGGAAATTTGATATTGTGATGTAGTGAAAAGTTCAGTTCTATGGTGGGGAGTGTGTTTCCAGTCATAGATGTATGACCCTAACACTATAGAGATTTTGGTGGTGTGAAACTGGCTATTGGATGGTTATATTAACATTTAGATGTTGGTGAGTTAATGGTTTTTGTTTTAATTTTAATTCTACACAAATACAATGTGGAGATTTAGTTGTGACTTTGGATAGAGTCTGCCTATCATCTATTGGATCGGAATGAATAGAGGGGTTCCAAATGTGATTGGATTGGTGGCACATTAGTTCTTATAATACCATAGAGAATGTCATAGTTTAGATGGTTCATGTTTTTTATGAGTAATTTCATTGGGATTCCAGAATGGGATTTTGTGTGCATGTTCATATGATCATGTTAAACAATTTAGCGTAAACGAAGCACGATAATGTACTTTTGGTGACATGTAGATAGGTATAGTTAATCATTTTGAGATGAGTCTAGAAGAGGAGGTTCAAATTGTATTCTTTCAAAATTTATTATGGTGGGGTGAAAAGAAATTTTGTTATGTCATATCAAGTATAATAGGAGTTATTTGGGGTTGATTAAGGACCTCTAGATGACTGTTTTAATATGTTTAGAAATTATTCTGAGCATGTTTTTGAAAATAGGGTGTGGTGGTTCAATAGTCAACTACATCAGTGGATGCATTGTGGTTTAAAATTGGATTTTGTGGGCTAATTCCTATGTTGGGGAGAACCATAGGATATATTATAAATTATAAAAATAAACAAAATTTCATTAGGATATATCAATTCCAGGGAACCCCTTCTCAGTGTTTTGGGGATTAATTCAATGATGAGTTGTGTTTTGGAGGGTCAAGAACCTTGTGTTGGAAATGTTATAGGGAGGCACATTAGGGGTATGAGAATGGAATGAATACACTTGAAAGTGAGATTATGTCTGAGGAATATTGAGATGAATATTTGGATGACCAATGAGACTTCCCTTGTATAAGAAGTGTTACGGTGGGTTGTTTTTAATAACCCATTTCTATATTGTGTTTTAATTTCAATATAATTTTGAATTATTGGTCTGGTATATGGGAAATATTTTTATCTCTGGTTATAAAGATTTTTACACGTGTTTAACAACTCAAAAACATGTTTTTACGAATGGAATATTTTTCAGATGACGGCCGGAGGTGGTGGGAAAGAACCGAAGGAGGGACGATGGTTGATGCTATAGTTTGCAACCAAATGCTTTATAGGGGATTGGTAGTGGGACTTGAGGGTTTTTTAGGTCACCATCTCACCAATGGAATAATACCATCTAGTTTGTGGGGGTATTTTAGAGAGAAATCACATTTCCCAATTGTGTTTAAGAGGGGAAATTCCCTTCTCTCTCTTGATTTTTTACACATAAAAAGGGGTCAATCCCCCTTTCCACTCTTTATTTCCCCTCTATTTTATTGTAGTTTCAGTAATGTTTCTTGTAGAAATGAGGTAATCCTTACCCTCTATTATCCTTGAATCTCCCCATTCTCCTTTATTCTTTTTTTTGAGTTTCCCAGTTTAGGTGTCAGATTTTGATTCCACTGGAGCATGGTAGAATAGGTAGAATAGAAAGGGTATTTCTTTTAGACATCATAGAGGACATAATAGAACACCACCCACCTATTATCAAACATTGTTTTTTCAAGGTTATGTTTCCACTGTAATGTTTTGATAGTTTTTACTTAAAAAAATAAATTAATTACGGAAATGGATCATATTGATAGGGCTTTAGCCCAGGGTGATATCGGGACACACTATAAACCTCTAATAGCTAGTTGGTCACTGATTAGGTGTGACAATATGCCATAGTGATTTAGATATTGTTATGGATTTTTTTCAAATTGGATTGAAATTATTAAGTGATGTAATTAAATTTTATAATTAATTATAATGAATTAAAATTAACTATTATTACTTGGTGATGCATGATTTGAGCTCGAGTGATCATTTTGGTTTAGAAAAATCCTTAGATGGACTTGGAAGGACTATAGGTAGTAGATCCCATCCAATAGATTAAAAGTTGGAAAAATCACTTGAGGTAGGATATGCTTTGTTCTTCCCATATAGATTAATGCATGTTTTCTATGTTGCATATGATATTCCACCACACCATTGAATGGATTTATGCATGAAATTAAATTTTCATTATAAGGAAAATATTTAACTCAAAATTTAATGACATAATGACTCAGGAATGTTTTAATGAAACCATCCCTTGATGTTGGGCTCCACTTGTGGGGTGATCCTAAATTATTATATGATAGTTGTAACTTAGTGGCCCTTTCCTAGGAACCCCAAGACACCTCCAAGAGGGGGTTTGGTGTGACAAGAGATGAAATACCCAAGTTGTCTAGGGGAGGTCCCATGAGACACCTTAGGTATTTTTGGATCATTGATCTGGGATAGGTGAGAGTAACTACATATTATGACCCATGGTACAAGATGTTCCATTATCCATCGATTTTGAATATTTCATGTAGGACTTATCCTTGAGGCCCATGAGGTCATGCTATGTCATTACTCTAACAAGTAGCATTATATCCACCAAGTGACTTGTTGGGATCCTAGTGGATTTCTTGGGACCTAGGACCACTAGTGGGGTACCTCCATTTATGTAATGACCAAGGGGGGCCAATTAGATCCCCCTTGTGTGATTATACCATGTGTGGGTGAATTTTTCTTGGATAGACATGGTGGTTATAGGTTCTTGATGAATATTTTTTATATATTTTAATTATTAATGGTTGGGTATGTTAGGTATCACTAAAAAAAGTAATAGTTCACGATAGTAATTTTTTGTTCTAGCGGCGGTTTAAACTACCTTTTTATTATTTAACGGAGGTTATTAAAACTACTACGTATTGCATGTTCACTAGTAAACTAGTGGAAATTTATTTTATTTTAGGATGATTTTTTAAGTATCAATTTTGGAATATTTAGTGGAAGTTTGATATTCAGATATCGAAAGTTTCTTAATAAAAAATCCATCTTGAATAAAAATAAAAAAAATTAATTTCACAATAAAATTTAGCAGTCGTTATTTTTATCACCAATTAATCTGACCCACCACTAAATACATAAACTAATATATGGTTAGCAGTAGTTAAAACAAACTGCCACTAAATATGTTTTGACTTTTAAAAAAAATTAATAAAAAATTTTAAATATAAAAAAACTGACAAGCTATAAACTCAAACATAAATATATGATAAATCAATCATTAATAAATCACCCATCCACAATCATACAAATAGCCATAATCATCATAATTGATGTCTTAGTCACCCTATACAACAAAAAATACCATTGTCATCAATATATACATATAAAATATGTCAAACAAACCAATTCCCAACATACATCCATATCAAGACATCCAATGCATATGTCTGCCTCCACATCATCTCATCAACTGAAACTGACCACATCATCAAATCAGATGTAATAATAAATAAAACAAAAATTAAAACTAAACATAATAAATTATAATTACAGGAGATTAATTAATAAAATTTTGACATACCATGGAAACTAAGAACCATCACAAAAGCCTTCTGAATAATGTTTTGGATCAGAACCATCAACTTCCTGCCTACTGCCTACATCTGCAACCTACAATGAAAACAAGAAAATTTAGGAAAAGAAACGGGAAACAAATGAGAGAGAAAAATGAAGAATATGATCAAAATGTTAGACGTAAAATATGTTATTTTTTTAATAAAATAGAGATATATTAACATAAAAAATAATATATATTTAAAAACACATTTAAAATAGAAGCATACATAGTTATGAAAAGATTCAACACTTGAAACTGAAAATGAATAAGTAAATATTCTAATTTATTTTTAAAACGATGTGCAGTGTGATTGAAATTTACTTAATACTTTTTTTAAATATTCTAATATCAGAGAATGTCCTACAATTCAAAAATAACTAAGTGGACGTTTTCTCATGATTTTACATAAATATAGGTCATTTTATATGGTTTTGACCCTTCCACGCACGTTTTAGTGTTTTAAAACACTAAAAACACATTTAAGACCATAATTGGAAAATTATCACAGAAAATAATGTTTCGTCAGTTCACCTATTTAAAAATAAAATATATCATCAATTTCCCTTGATTTTAGGACAATAAAACATCATTATCCAAGTTTTGATAGTTCCATGCATATTTTAGTGTTTTAAAACACTAAAACCCCATTTATATCCATATATAGAAAACCATCACTTAGAATGATGTTTAATCAGTTCCTACATTTTAAAATTAAATCTACGGTTATTCTCCCATGACTTCAAGATAATATTACATCATTTTCCTAGTTATTACTGTTATACATAAGTTTCAGTATTTTAAAACACTGAAAATAGATTTACGATCATAACAGGATAACCATCACCTAGAATGACATTTCATTGGTACCTATATTTCACAATTAAATCTAAAGTCATTATCACCATATTTTGAGAAAATCTGACATCATTTTCACAATTTTGTCAATTCCACACATGTTTTAGTGTTTGAAAACACCATAAATGTGTTTACAGCCATAACGACCAATCCAACACTCATAATGATATGTCACCAATTAGTACATTTCAAAATGGAATATATGGATGTTTTCTTAGGCTTTTAGGAAAATATGATAATGTTTGTCTAATTTTTACTTTCTATACACATTTTAGTGTTTCAAAATAATAAAAATGTGTTTATAGCCATAATGGGAAAAATGTCACTTGGAATGTCGTGTCGTTAATTCCTACATTTTAAAATTAAATTTATGGTCATTGCACCCTTATTTTAGGACAATTAGATGTCATTTTCTAGGTTTTGACTTTTCAATGCATGTTTTAGTGTTTTAAAACACTAAAAACACATTTATGACTATAATAGGAAAACCGTCACTCGGAATGATGTGCCATCAGTTTTTATATTTCAAAATTAAATTTATGGGGTTTTTCACATTGATTTTAGGACAATACGTCTTGTTTTTTCTAGTTCTGACTATTCAATATCGTTTTTAGTGATTTAAAACCCAAAAACTTTTCTTATGACTATAATTGGAAAACCATCATTCAGAATATTGTTTTGTCGGTTCCTATATTTCAAAATTAATTATACAGTCTCTTTGACTTGATTTTGGGAAAATATGATGTCATTTTCTTGGTTTTGACCCTGACACTTGTTTTTAATGGCTTTTGTACTTTTCATAAGTGTTCACCGAGTAATTCTGACTACACCACAAGTTATATTAATGTGTTATCTTCGCGTACACATAAAAAAAACTAAGCAGTATATTTCCCTTTAATTCAGGACCATCCGACATTGTTTTCAATACTTTTACCGCTCCTCGCACATTTTAGCGTTTCAAAACACTGAAAATGCATTTACATCCATAACTAGAAAATTGTCACTCAGAATGATGTTGAGTTGGTTCCTACATATAGAAAATAAATATACAGTGGTTTTCCCATCATTTCAAGAAAACTTGACATTTTTTTATTTTGAATGTTCTACGCATGTTTTAGTGTTTTAAAACCCTAAAAATATATTTACATATGTAACAAAAAACCATCATTCAGAATGAATTGTTTTCGGTTCTTACATTTAAATTTATATCTACATTCATTATCCCTAATTTGAGGACATACAGACATCATTTTCCTAGTTCTGAACATTCCACACATGTTTTAGTATTTTAATACAATATAAATTTGTTTACGGACATAACGGTCAAATAATCACTCAAAATGAAGTGACATCAGTTAAAATATTTAAAAACTAAATATATGGTTGTTTTCACCTGATTTTAGAAAAATATGACATCGTTTTTCTTGTTTTTATTATTCTAAGAACGTTTTAGTGCTTGAAAACACTAAAAACACATTTACAACCATAAGGATAAAACTGTCACTCAGAATGTTTTTCTGTTGATTCCTACATTTCAATATTAAATCTACGATCATTTATTCCTAATTTCATGCCAATACGACATCATTTTCTTGGATTTTACCATTCCACACACATTTTAGAGTTTCAAAACACTAAAAACGCATTTATAGCTACAATGGGAACACTATCACATGAAATGATGTGTTGTTGGTTCCGAGATTTCAAAGTTAAATATTGGGTTATTTCCAATTATTTCTAGAAAACATGATATCAATTTTTAGGTTTTGATCATTCGATGCATATTTTAATGTTTTAAAACACTAAAAATTTGTTTATGATTATAATGGGGAAATTTTCATTCAAAATGAAATTTTCTCCGTTCATACATTTCAAAATTATATTAATGGTAATTGTACCCTAATTTCAAATACAATCTGACATTTCCCCCCTATTTTGAACCCCTGACACTTGTTTTTTAAAGGCTTATGTACCTTTCATAAGTATTTACTGAGTAATTCTGATCACACCACACATCATATTTACATGAGGACAATGTGTAAATATCAAAAACCACTAAGTGGTGTTTTTCCATGGATTTTAGGACCATCCTACATTTTTTCTTGGTTTTGATAATTTCACGCACATTTTAGTGTTTTGAAACACTAAAAACATTTATGGCCATAATGATCAATCTGTCATTCAAAATGATGTTTCATTAGTTTCTAAATTTAAAAATTAAATATATAGTTGTTTTCCTATGATTTCAGGACAATCCAACATCCTTTTTTAGGTTTTGACTATTCTACACACTCTTTAGTGTTTTAGAACACTAAAAACATGTTTACGACCATAATAAGAAAATATCCATTCATAATTACGTTCTTTCAGCTCCTAAATATCAAAATTATATATCTAGTAATTTTCCCTAAATTTCTGGAAAAAATGGAATCCTTTTCCAAATTCTGGCCCCCAACACTTATTTTTAAATGCATTTGTTCCATTCAAAATTTTTTATTGATTCAAAAACAAAAAAAAGCGTAGATTGTTTTCAAACTTATAGATAAATATATGTAATTTATTTTTGACATGTATGAATAAAAGAAATGTCATTCTAGAATAAGATTTAGTTGGAATAACTTATAATATATTTTTTCTATATAAAAGTTTCATTTTTGTTTTTTATGGATGTTTTTTGTGTTCTTTACGATGTCTGTGGGTGTGAAACGGAGTCAGGAAATAAATTTTAAAAAACATTTAGGAATAAAAAACATAACAATTTATAAGTACACTAGAAAAGTTACTCATGTATTTTAAATTAGTTATCAATTAATATCAAATTAATATTACCTTTACTTGAGTATTAAATAACTCATATTTCCAACATGTAAGAATATGCCTCAAATATTTATAATTAATGAGAAAGATCACTATCTCACAAGAAATATGGCCAATAATATTCCTATATATTCTGCCAGCATCACTAGTAGGCACCCAGAACTCATCAAATGAAATAATATTCTGGAACTCTTCTAGGTCACACGAATCTACTGTGTTCATATTTGTATCCCTACCATGACTTTATTTATCTATTTGAAAAAATAATTAAAGAAATAATGAAATATAATTTTTTTTTGAATAATTAAATGCATACCAGTAACAGTAACCTAACAATATCCCCTAGATGGATGGGTGACCAACTAATCCATCACTGGAGGTGAATCATGTGGTGGGCTACCAAGGACATATGGGGAAATAACTATCTCGCTAGTAGTATTGGGTATAATGGGATCACTAGAAAATTGATAAGATGAAGATAATGGTGGTATGCTCTGAGATACTGATCAACTAGAATACTAATTTTTTTTGTTGTCAACATTTATTCATTTCAAATGGTCAGGGTATATTAAATATATAAATAATTAATTACTAAAAGTTTTTACAAAAAAATAATAAATTAGAAAAATGTATATATATATGGAACATTTACGAATGATAAATTTTAATATAATTTCGTTACCAATTTATATATTAAATTATCTTTATATTCATTATCCTCATTGTTATCAACCTATATTATAACTAGTCCTTCACTTTCACCATCTCTTGAAAGTTCTAACATTTCATATTTTTAGGAAACAATTGTTCAATATTTTTTGGTTGATCGGGTTCACAATCACAAATGAACAATTGATTTTCATGAACCATATCATATAAGTATCTCTTCGTTATGTGTACTAAAACACTACAACATTCATGTATTTCATCATGCATAATATAAACCATATTTTCTTGTGAATCCAAGATAAAGGTATCATTATGTACACACTTACCAGTATCCATCAAGATAGAGAATTTGACAATAGTAAAATGTAATGAATCTTTCATTATACCCATATCAATTATTACCCACTTGAATTTGAATAAGACAGTTGAAAAGTTTCAATGATAGGTTAATTAAATTATTACAGTCATCTTACCATAGTATCCAAAGTCTAAAAATGTAAATACACCACTATTCGGAGATTTCAAATCTTCTTCATGATAAATTGTATGAAACTTGATGTTCTGAATAGTGTAGGCATTGAATCTCTAAGCCTTTGTTAGATTAAATTGATCCAAAAACATCATACCATTCAATATTTCATCTCAATTGACAACATTAATTATCTAAGGAAAAATATATAAACTATTGCTTTTAACATAGACAAAATCACTACCTATCAATAATAGGAATATGAGTATATACTTACATGTTGAGGGAACTATTCAATAATATACTTATTAATAGATTTTACTAATTCCAACTCATTTTGAGGTTGACCCCTTGGCCACCTCTTTATTTATAGTAAAAATTATTCAATAAATGGATCTTAGATAATACTATTGAGTTTAATATATCCATATGCTTGTACCAACTCCAATTCTGTTAGTATAAAATTTGACCCCTTTCCAATTGGTCGTCCAATA
The DNA here is from genome assembly GCA_963277665.1 of Viscum album. Classification (NCBI taxonomy): domain Eukaryota; kingdom Viridiplantae; phylum Streptophyta; class Magnoliopsida; order Santalales; family Viscaceae; genus Viscum; species Viscum album. The sequence continues at coordinate 876,367,215 of OY728119.1, read as the reverse complement.
GTTGGAAATATTGATGACTGATTTTCAAAACTAGAATTAGTGGAGATGTCATTAGCATGTCCAACATAATTAATTCTAGTTTCAATTCCATAAAAATACCTAGAAAATAATTTCAAGTACTCTTCAACTATATAACCATCAACAATAGAGCCCTCTTGTTGAGATTTTTCCCTCACATGTTATATCAAATGACTTAAGAACTTGATGAAAAAAATAAGAAACATATTCAAAAAATTATGCAATGATTTGATAAAATAAAATTCACCAACAAAAATAATTCAATATCAAATTTCCTATCAATTTTATACTTTAATCGATAGTGTGATAATCTACCAAGTTTAGCTTCCTTAACCAAATGAATATTCAAATGAATCATGCTGTGAAGAATAAAGGTGGAAGTAAAATCTTCAAGTGACGTAGTGTGAAAAAAATTATTTCTTGAATTTTATCAAGCATATTTTGATTTAAATATTTACCACAAAGATATCTAAAAATGATTCAACACTCACCTAGAATCATATTTACTTTTTCTGGTAAATTATTATGAGAATGCACTGGAAATAACCACTCCATCAAAATATGTGAGACATTTCTTTTCAATCCACGTAACTTTCAATGTTTCAGGTAAACCAACCTTGATATGTTACTTGAATATCCTTCTTGTACTTTCATGTTCTTTAAAGATAGATGAAATGTGTCGTTATCATGATTTTCAATGTAATAATAGCTGAGTGATGCTTTTAATTCTTATTTGTCCACAAGTTACACTTTATATTCCTTGACCCCAATTCCTAATGAGCTTTAAGGTGATCCTTCGATTTACCCTACTCATTAAGCACCATAAAAATTACCTTATCATAGATGTTATTCTCAATATGCATTACATCAATATTGGGAAGAATCAAATTAAACTCCCAATAACATTTTTTGAAAAATATACTAATTTTCGTCCATTTTTTGTGTTCCAGCCTCTTCAAATAATGTACCTCAAACCATTTTCCGTGCTTCTTTAAACAGATGACATTTTCCAAATTCTTCAGTGACATTCATTAATTTTCCTATGTTTTTTGAACCAGATAACACCTTTTTCAACATTCTCATTTCAATGTATCTATTTAATAATGTCTTGTAGAACTTGGATTTGGGGGAAGAATAAAGAAATCAATGATGAAACATAAAACACCATTTTTTCTATGAGGTAATCACTGAGGTTTAGAATAAAAATTATAAACTAAAAAAACAAAACTAGCATGAGTGTTCCATCTAGATAAATTTACTAGTCCATAAAAGTAAATAGTTTTCCACATTAAAGTAGTATTTATTTTTAATATACATCTCATTGAAACACTATATGTTTTCATTTCATTATCCCATAAATCTCTCAATTCTTTGATTAGAGGATGAAGGTATACATAATTGTATTTTCAAAGAATTTGCTTTCAAGTAATAATCATCAATATAATGAAATAAATCTTATTAATTCACATACATTGAGGTAGATTATGGGGGATCCAAACAACTTTCCCAATTCTATTATTAGTACTTAAAGTACTAAAAGGGTTAAAGCCATTAGAATCTAATCACAAGCTTTTATTCCTTGGAATTAAAGAAAAATATGGATATAGTCAATCAAACATCTTCCATGATATTGAATCTTCTGGATGTATCATCAAGAAATCATTACTATACTAATCATGAAACATTATGTCATCTTCAGTCTTAGACACAATAAATAATCTTTGAAAGCATGGTTTTAGAGGAAAGTAACGCAATACCATTGCATGAGTTTTCTTCTTCTGTTTATTGATGGGGTTTCATTGATTTATACTCTCACTATTGTTTATTGAATTCCATATTCTTGTATGATATCTTGTTTATTCCTCTTTGTGAGACTATTATCACTAGAAAATCATGCAATCATTAGGGCATGCATGTATCTTTTTTTAATCAAGTCCAAATTTTGTGATAACTTTATTCATCTTATAGAATGATGTAGGTATATTAGCTACACCAAATATGTCATGAAGAAAATATAAAATAACAAACATTTATTTTTTATCAATTCAACATAGACCCATTATATGATACAAATTAAGTAAAAAATACATCATAGGATACTTGGAACACATGTCATACAATTCTTGTAATATGTCATCTAATAATTTGTAAAAATAATTTTTTGTTCACTAATGTTCTGAGAAAGATTATCCTACTCAAAATCAAACGAAGGTTTTGATGATCTATTGAAATATGGGAAATTTTATTATGAAAAAAACCAATTCATTTAACAAGTTTCTAACCGAATTCTACTCTATCATGTTACATTATATATCATTGACTACATTAAAATTGTTTTGAAATTCCATTACATTTGATTAGACATGCCAAATCCAATATAAAAATATAGAAGGAAACTATTTCAACATAAAATGCTCATATAATTTGTTTCAATTCAACCATCTCTTGAATTTATAACTAGGACTCAAAAAGTTTATTCTACTATCCACTAATTGGTTTATAATTTTATAATATGAAACTTTTTCCAATCACTTGCACATTGAGGTGTGTTTCATAGTAAATTAATCCAACTTTTATCCAAAGGTATTGGATTTTATTTTCCCTGTACATTCAAATATAAAGATATAATTTTTTAAAAAAATAGTTATAATAACAATTAATGAATAATCTCTATGGGTTAGAATACGACTCTCGGGTGTGGTGTTTGAAGTTAGATACATGCTTGAAACAATTAATATTTAATGATGGAAGTGAAGAAAAAAAATTCTACATTAAATATGATAAATATGTTTGAATTTTTGATATTTTATATGTAGATTATATTATTTTTATGTGAGGAAAATATAATGGTGTATTGTACCTTAGTTTTGTTACAAAGCATGGTCTGTTCCATTGAAAAATTAGCTCCATTGATCAATGTTTGAACCATTTCCCATGGTCTAACTAATACCAATATAACCCCTTTCAAAATATAAATATAAATTACACATTATTTGGATATCACACACTATTGTATGGATAAAAATGATAAAGATATTTGTTTTATGTTGTTATATGTGCTTATACTTCATTATACTATTAAAGGTCATTTTACATGTGTAAATAAATTTATAAAAAACTAACCAGGGAGGGGAAACATTTACAAGACACAAACTAAACCTTATTAGTTATTGATTTGAATGAAAAATATTTAAAATTATAAAATATCTCCAAAGTGATAAGTAATTATTCTTTAAGTTTAGTCATGTTTTTGGAACTATTATAAAGTATCTAGTGAACGTAGTTGATGATTATATTTGATAGATTATGACATGTTTTTTCCCACACCATTTTTTTCATTTTTCTCTTTAATATTGGGGTACTCAAAATGGGAATTTATTATTATACAATTTTTATCCATGAATATTCTACTTAAGATAAATTTATTAGATTATGGAATAAAATTTCAACTAAATTCCCATTTTTAAGAATCTATTGTCAAATAAAAATTAATGAAGATTAAATTAATGGATTTAATCAATCTCATGGAGTTTAATAAGTAGTGAAAATAGGAAAAATAATGAAAAAACACTCAGGGTGTATAAATTTCATTAATGTATAGGGGTATTACAAAGTTTCATTGTGCCACCAATTATTGTGAAAAAATTCAAGATAAATCAATAGAATCCTATTATGTATATTATAACTAAAAAATAATTTTTAGGGATGGAGTACATAAGAGAATACACTTTGAGAAACCTCTTTATAAAACATACTTTGGATACTCAGATACTCAATAATTAGAAAATAACATTATTTAAGGTATCCTAATAGTCATTCTTAAAAATCCATGCACACCTTTGGAAGTCATGATCTTCCACTAAAAATTATTTTAAGAAAAAAACTACTTTTGAAGTAATGAAATTAAATAATAAAATACATTCTAATATTTTATCAATTTATAGGTGTACATGGTAAATGAAAAATAAATTTAAAATACATGTTTTCATATAAAAAACGTTTGCATTCAATTTAAAACAAGAGAAACATAGTTTCCATTTAGAAAAGAATTATATACACATATAATAATTTAATTAGGAATATATAACCAATCTAAAAGAGGTGATAAATTAGTGTTTATTAATTTTTTGAACTATGTAATAGAGAAAACCAACCTCCTATCTATTAGTTACAAAATGTTGGAATGTAAATCACTATACCAAGTCCAAATAATCTTTAAGAGGCTAGTAGTAGGGGAACTGCCTAGGTGACAGAGGTTGGAGGGGGGTTTTGTGTCGTTGTAGTGAAGAGGGAGTTCATAGTTGGGTATTGTTTGTTAGGGTCACCTATAAGCATGGAGGAGGGATACTAGTAAGGGACCTCCCATTTCCACTACGAAGAGGGATGTTGGAGGGTGGGGGTCATGGGGTCGGGGTTGTGCAAAGAGTGGGGGTTGGTAGGGGTTAGGGTTGGGTCTCCCAAAGGTAGAGAGGATGGGTGAGAAAATAGGGTTTTTAATACATTTCACAGTGGTTTAATAAAAACCTCATCCGATAATTAAAATAAAAATATATAGCGGTGGTTTGAAAAAACTAATGTTGTATTAATTTTTTTAAACCAAATTTATTTAGAGGATTTTAATAGAACTCTCAATAATAACCCACTGTTAACCAGTGATTTTTTGTAGTGAATGTAAAATACCCTTGGGGGATTTATTTTATTATTTATTAATTGGAACACACCCATGGGTTTGTCATATTTTCTAAATGGAAAACTTATTATTGGATTAGGAAACTCATATATGTGTGGTTCTAATTACTTATGGGATTATGAATTGGATGAGAAGAGTCCCTTAGGGGAGGTCCGTGTTACTTGTGGGATTCTTAAATGTATAAGAAAACCCCAATAGGGGATTTTATTGATACTTATATATATTTCAAGGGGACATGTTTCTATTATATTTGTTGGAAAAATCATCAAGACATTCAAAAAATTACACCAACACTCGATGAAGAAGGTATGGTCTATCAGGGTTATATATTGAGAATCAACAATGATTATTGGGCTTGTAATGGGTTATATGAATACACCCTTATGGAATTTGTGATACTATAGTTGGAATAGTCCTCAAGACATATTTAGAGACATTCTGGTATCAGTATTGTGTAGTTATTGATGATAATTTTGTTTATTTACTTCCAGTAATTTTTTATTTTTTGGAATATATCACATGAACATATCAATTCATTGTTTGTATCATACACAACTATATTGGTGGAAATATACTATGTTTTGTACTCACACCCTGATCGGGTTTCTGTTTTACTTGGGTAGTCGAGTAGCCCTCACTTGTTGCAGTTTCACATTGGGTTGAGGCTTGAATAATGCATGATTGGGTAGGATAGATCTGATGGTATTGGATATTGGAGTGTGTTACGACTTAGTGATATAACATGACCAAGTTTTTATTTTATTTTATTTTATTTATTTTATATATGTTTTCATACTAGTAGGTTATTGGATTAATAAGATACGTTTCAACATTCATTTTTTACTCTCACATATTTCAATTACATTATATTTTTCTAATTCTTAATTTCATGATGATATGTTATTTATTGATTATTTTGAACACTTATAAAGAGGTATAATATCCCGAAAATAATACTACAGACCCTCACTACTAGTAAAAAACTCTAGAATATGGGCAGGTGAACCTGAGGTATAGTATAGACCATTAGTTTTGACACTAATTAGTTGGCTGAGTAATGGGAAGTTACATTGATAGATCAGAAGGGATGATTACCATATCATAGGACTTATATTAATAATGAATTCGATTTCATTTCTACTAATCATATACGATGACTCATTTGAGATTTATATGATATTAATTTGGCATCCAAAAGTATTGTGATCATTTTTAGACTAATATTTGAGAATTTTTATCATTAAAGGATCCGTTACACATGATTCAACAATATGGGATTCATTACTTCATGTATAAAATGAATGTTTCAGTTAAGGGATCAACTCATTAATTATAAAAAATTAGTTTATGCATGAGATTTCGGGGAATTTCCTTGAGGGTTATATAATAATATACTACCATGAGATGGTAGTTTATATATATGCTTTCATGAATCTTGAATGAGACTCATAATAACTGAATCTCCCTTTTCTTTTGACCCCTTTACAAAAAAATGATACTAGCATATTGTGGAGGGTGAAGAATCCATTTTTGAGCATTTAAAATTTTTATCTAAACCATGTATACCTTCAGAAGTAGGATATCCTTTAACTACCACTCCATTGATCTTCATCAAACAAATTGAAAGGCATTCACTAGAATATATAGATATTGTATTGGCTTATCAGTGTTAGGTACATAAAATATATAGATGTTATTCATTTCCTATTTTTAAAATTTTTATTCATCTAAGCATAAGGATATTTAAATTAGGATGAAAAACACTTTCACCTAATCTAATATGATTTATTAGACTTACAATAATTTTTATCATGGTATTAGTTCCGAACATTCATTTTAAATTGTGAAATCATGTGAGAAATAATGTTAGACTAAATCACCCTAAATATCCCTTACAAGTTTTCAAATATTATTGGGTGATTTTATATACTATTTCTATATCATGGAATTTGATATGGGATATGATAAGCCATGACACTCTATGAAATCATTAATTTAAAATTATTATAGAATATATTTATCTTTTATCATTATATATGATTGTCACAATGAGTTTTTGAAAAACAGAGTATCAAATCACTGATGCGATATCGACCTCTAACATGAAACATGACATGTAATACTAGGAAACATCAAAGACAATCAATAATTATATATAATTAATTTTAATATTTTATGACTATAATTAATTAATATATTACAATTGGTAGTAATAAAAGCTCATGTTTATCTATCATTAAATACTATTTAGTATGGATTATAATATATGACTTATATCATATTTTATTGTTATGATTGAATAATAAAATATAATTGGAGAAGAAAAATATATCTTTTAATATTAAATTATGAATTGAATTTAGTATTTATAAATTTTTATAAATAAATATAAAAATGTTTTTTGAAGATATTTATTAATTTATAAAGAGCTTATAAATAAATTATTTTGAAGGGGTTTATAATTAACTAATAAATTTTTATGTTACATTTATGATTAAAGATCCTTAATATTAAATGTTAATTTTTTTAAAAATACCATTTACCAAATTATATGGCATAACATTTGGAATATAAATGATGTTTTTATTTAGTGTTCACAAGTGAAATTTTTTAAAGATTTTATAAATTAAAAAATAAGACCAAAATATAAAATGTTTATATTTTATGATTGTGAATAATTAATGATACTTAATTAATTTTTTTTCAAATTAATAGTCCTTATATGGGATTTTATTTTAACCTAATCCAAATTTTTTTATGATTGATTTGATCAAGTTTTATATAATGTTAATTATGTGATATTTATATTATGAAATTTGTTTACATAATATAATTTGGATGATAAAATATTTATAAATCATAAAAATATCATGAATTTAAAGTAAAATTAAATATAAAGAAATAAAGGAGTTTATATTAATAATTTATAGAGTTTATATTATGAATTTTTCATAAATTATTGTATTTTATTTAAATTTATGATGTGTTAATTTAATTATATATTATCTCCATGATTTTTATTCTTGAATATAAATTTTTCAAATTTTGAATACATGTATTATTTTGTTTAAGTTGTTAAGGTGATTCTTCTTAAAAATATAATCTTTGAATTACATGCTATGTACATTTATAGAAGGCTTTGTTTTTATCTTCATTGACCTTGGTTTGTAGTTAGAGTTATTAAAATAAATTTAGTTATTGAATATAATTGATACTCATTAGGTTGTATAGTTTTATTGAGATTCATTCTGTCTTCAATAATGCATCCATTAATAGAGGGACTTGGGATCCGAATTCCCACTGCCCTGAATTCTGTGAATTGTTCCATAAGGGCAGGGCTGGCTATTTTTTCCATGAGAATACTTTTATATATATTGTTAATATCATATAATTCTAAAAATTTTATGAAGTGTTCATGTACCAAATCCATGAGATGAATTTGAATTTTTTAGATAAGTTTGGACTCTATATTTGGGTGAGTAACATGAACTATGGGTCGTGTGAAGAGTTACACATCAATATGGTTTGGATATATTGAATTTTTGGGTTGAATAAGATTAAAAAACCATATTATTATAAAAATATATAAATGAATGGAATAACATGAGATAACATGGTGAGATTAAATAACCATCAAAATACTAAGTGTTAGATTCCTTCTAAAGTGAAATATTTCAAGGCCTTGATCATTCAACTAGGTTGGTTCTTCCACAATAAGGTACCCATGGGTTATCTTGTGTATGTAATGATGGAAATATCTAACCCTAAAAGTTAGATTACAAAGTCCAACTATTCCCTTTACGTTACACTTATTTGGGAATCCTTAAGATTTATGATATAAGAGTAATATATTTTGTTTTATCTATACGATTATATTGTACAAAGAGTTGTCTGATTAATTATCCAAGAGTGATATATGATATTATTAGGATTATTCCCTACCTAAATAACATTTTGGTGAGAGGAACTCTCTATCAGACTCATTTGATATTGAAAAATGGATGTTCCCTTACTAATGGGTATGATGAATTCTAAAAGGGGTCATCATTTTGGAGGGATAATATTTAATACATTTCCTTATTGAACCCTAATTGAATATGATAATCTTATTATAAAATATTATGCCTCATCACAATCAAAATTAGATTTGTGATTCAAACTAAATAAGGATAATCTTATTGTAAAAAACTCCGAAGAATCGTAACATAATATGAGTTTTTTGGAAATAAAAATTCAATGTATTAATGAAATTTTATCCTAGGTGTACAATTGTTAAATTCATTCCAAATATGACTCTAGATGCTTTTAATAAACATAGAATTATTCAATTAAGTATTTAGTGGGATTCAATAAAAAAATAATTCAAGTAATTTTAGTTCCACATACATAATATATGTAATTATTCTAATGACTTGGAGATATTAAATATTTATAAATGTACTTATTCTTGTTATAAAATACATTATGTTGTCATCTAAGAAAATTTTTAGAAAATGTGATTAAATTCATGAATTGTTTTACTCAATATTCTCAAGTGTAGAAAGTATATGAATTTGGAGTTTTATGTCTACATTTTTGTTACTTTTACAAAGTACAATAAGGTAAATGTTTTACTAGAATAAGAAATGTTAGTCAAAGAATCCAATAAAATTTCATCAAGTAACCAATCATGCAAAGTCAATTATAAAAGTGAATTATAGTAGGAAGGATTAATGACTCCATAAGATTTAATTTTATGAGAAACCTAAAGGGGTTTAGAAACACCATATATATATATACCGATTTGATTAATGTAATAGAATTTATCATGATCAGTTGGATCTAAGTAAAGGATATGTCTTTATCTCATTTTTTGTATATGATTATAGATTTTTTTCTAATAAAGAGTTGGTGTGAACAAAATTTTATAATTAATTATATACACATGGTTTATGATTCATCAAATTCAATAACATATTTTCAAATGGAGGTAATGATAAGAATTTTTTTATCCAAGATAATGTTTTTATTTATATTTTTAAAAAAATATGAGGGAAGATGATCCTTCCACCCATTATAGGTACATTTTTAATTGCCTTATTTTTAAATAAAAAATCTCCAAATACATATAATATCATACATGATATGTAAATAATAGTTTATTTTTTAAATATTATTATTAAAAATAAATATGAATTATTTTCAAACACAAAGTATTTTTTTATTAAAATGATATTCAGAAGTGAATAAATTGTTTAAGAGGCTAGTGTAAGTATGTTTGAACTTATAGAAATTGAAAAGAAACAAATAAAGGATTTCACTAGTATAAATTTAATGTGATTTTATTAAATATCCTAGAGGTTAGGATATGTGATTGTAAAAAAAATTATAAAGTTTGTTATTATTTTCTATGAAAAGTGAATATCAATTTTTATTAAAGGGTTATAGTTATAAAATAAATTTTAAAGATGGATATTGGAATATCCTGACAAAATTAATTTTAATTTTTCCTATTATAAAAACTTTAAATTATTTTTAATGGAATCTTTTGATGAAAAGGGTTTGTAAGCTGAGGATATTAGACATTGATATAAGTACAAAACATATATTTCCATCATAAAATTTGATGTTGTGAAGATAAGTATTTTAAATATGTTTAAGGAGTTAAACCTCAGTAATATGATTCCTAAATCTTAGTAGTATTTAGAAATTAATTTTTTATATTCCATACTCAATATAATTTTTAGTGGGTGGGTTTTATTAGATGACCTCATAGATATATTGAATGAATTAAATATCGATGTATTAATTTAACAAAACCCCATAAAGTGTAGAAAAAATAAATTTTATCTTTAATTTTTTCATATATGGTATGATAGAGGGGTTATTATGTAGGGGTTTGCTAATTATAATTATAATTTTTTTATGAATATAAAAAGTATCATATAAAAGGAAATACATACTTTATATTTTTTCATGTTGGAGGTATATATATATATATAATATAGTGTAATTAAAATTTATCTCTTAAATCATGACTTTGTGTTATCCCTAATCATTGTTCATCATTGAGTATTATAGGTTATGGAGAAATTTTATGGTAAACATGAGTAATATACTTTTAAGAGATAAAAAATATTATATTCATGCATGAAAAGTTTTTTTATGCTGGATGACCCACTATATATACCACATGGTATTCCATACACTATGTATTTAGTATACCAAGTATGCATGGATCATATAAGAGTCCCAAATGCCTAAGGTTGGTGAGATAATTATTATGATAAACTGTAAACTTTGATGACTTTATTTTAAAATACACTGAGGATTGAATAATTTTAAGTTAGCTGGGAATGTTGGTAATCATTTCATCAGTTGGAGATCAACCAAGATGATATTTTTATTTGCAAATAATGAGTTTTGAATCTGCTCCCTCAATTGAGATATAAAGGGGAGTGTGTTATCATGCCTGGATATTATATATGATGTGAGTATCTATTTTGATGATGGTATATTATGTGATTATCTATAAATATGAATGGATTGTGATGTATCCATCGATGATTCTACTTTATACATAGAGATTTGAGTGAACATGAGTAGGATATAAGGGGGGGGGGACATACTCCATGTCCCATGGTCACTCAATATCTTTGTGAATGGGAACATATAATAATGAATTCTTGAAAGAGATATAGCTAGTGGGAACAAGTATAGTGATCCATTTTTTAATAGAGATCATGGCAGATCAGTTTATAGTTTGAGTAGCATTAAAGATATTCTAGAATTTTATATTTAACTATATTTATATATCTTGAGTTTAATATTATTTATCAATGCTATGAAGGTCCATGGGGCCACACTTTTTGATTTACTGAATGAGTATTCAGTTAAACATTGAAATATAATCTAACAGAATTGTAGATTTAAATACAAAGTTATATTGTTTTTGTATTTCATATGATGTGATATGATATGTAATTAATGATATATTTTCTATTTTTTGGAATATATGATTTTTTAAATGATTTATTACATAATTGAATATAATATAATATATGGTGAAATAACATAAATCCATTTATAATTTAGTGTAAGTGGGAGTCTTATGAAGATATATTCACTAAATAAATTTAAATGATTTTGGATTATAACAACACCTATTTATTTTAAATATCACAAATCATAATTAATATGTTATTAATGAATTTCATGTTTTCTATTATTGAACTATATTTCTAGCCAAATTAGAAAACATGGCCAAGTCTAGAGCTTACCATGATTATATAACATATGAATAAAATACACTAACTGTGTCGGTCATGTGTCCATGTATTACTAACCACATGAACAAATGTACATACTATGTGAATTCATGAACCTACCACATGAATAAAATAAGCAACTATGTTATCCAATGAAGGGACTGCATGAAGAAATATAGATTCTATGAGAAGGTAAGTAAAATTTAACTAAGTTATATACTGACTACATGGGTTATTATAGTGATTTCATGAAGATAAGAACCTACCATGATCATAAAAGTACATATTTTAAGAAAACATCAAGTAACCACATGAAGAAAAGTACTTACTAGGAGAAGAATAGTATGTTCCACATGAAGAGAAGTACCTAAAGCATGACCAAGTGTGATAAACATATGAGAAATAAAATTTATATTCCAAAGTGACTATTTATAAGTGAATAAAACCTACTATATCTAGATTATTTAGGGGATTTTTTTAAAAAAAAAATCTCCAATGACTACTTTTAGAATCATTAATTGTATAGTAAGTGTAACTTATGCTCCAGTGAATGATCTCCAAGGAATAATTTCTGTTGGAGTTATTTGTAAGTAGAAGAAATCATCTTGTAGAAAAAAGACGAATGAAATATTCTATATAAAAAGAAGAACATATACATGCACCAATTCTATGAATATGACTTGTTCAAAACACATTAAAATATTTTTTTCTCTTCACTTTGTGTGCAAACTCAGTTGAAGCTATTCAAGGATAAATTAAAAGACATCTGAATAATTGAATCTAATCCGACTGAGCTATACCTAATTTCCCAATAACTAATCTATTTCTATTTTTGTTAATATTATTATTCAAGACATGTTTTTTCTTACTCTATTTATCTATAAAAATAGTGTCCAGTACTGAAATGGGGAGTTCCATACCCTCTCTTTCAGTTCATTTCATTCATATGTCCACATATAACTATAGAAGAGGTCATGTGTGACTCGAATATTCTTTATCCCCTATATTACTATAGAAGATGCTTTTTTCTAGTAAATCCTTGTGAGGTGTTGTGTAATACATGATCCACGAAGTGCATTAGTTTATTTTATAACAACCTCCTTAGTAGTAGGTGATTGAAAAGTGTTAGGGATTATTTCTTGGCTTAATACTGAATCTTTTTTATTCCATTATGTTAATTATTAATTTAATTTTACTTTATTGATAAAAATATTATATATATTTTTGAAACTATAAAAACCCCATCATTTTATTGTTGGCATTAACAACTTCTTTATATACTGTGTTTTATTAAATTGAAATTGGTTCAAAAATTTAGAGAGTGTTAAAATTTATTTTAATCGAGTTCTAATCAAAATTCGAAGAAACATTTGGAAAGATAAAATTATATAATTATACAGTTATAATTAACTAATCATTTTAAACAAATTTGGGGATTTATTTTTTAAATATTATTAATAGATATTTTTAATTGGAAACACAATTCACCCCCCTCTTGGGTGTTTTACTGGGAAAAACATTTAGTATTAGAGATATATAAAATTTAATTTCATATAATGATATAGGTTTACAAAAAAAACATAATTTCCATTAGTTATAAATTTATATATTTTTCCATAGTAATAAGTGAGAGGGAGAATCCACTAACCATACTCCTCATTTTAATGGAACTAATTATTATCAATGGGAGATCAAGATGAAAATTTATATTGAGAGAATGAGGTTTTATATTTGGACATCAATTATAGGAAAATATGAAATACCCAAAACTGAAAGAAATACATGAGATAATTCTATATAAACATCTTATGATTCAAATCATTGAGAACAAAATGTATTATATTGTGAATTTTGAGAAGATGAATTTAACCTAATATTTTCTAAAACTAGTTCTTTTGAAATTTTGGATAACCTCTCTATATCCAATGAAAGAACATCCAATGTTAAAGAGGTACACTTAAATAATTATACTGTTAAATTTGATAGATTTAATATAAAACATGAGGAATCTATTTCTGAGATATATATTAGATTAAATGATAAATAGAACATGATTCATGAACATAGAATAATTGTCAGACAGAAAGATAAATTGGTGTGACTTCTGAGATGGCTACCAGATCGGTGGAGAGGAACCTCTATTTCTATAATGGAATCACGTGGCTAATGTTTTTTATAGACAAATATATTATTGGAAAACATATGATGTATAATAAGTAGATTCCAGCAAAAAATAAGAATGATTTGAAACCAAGAGAAATCCATTAGCCTTCATGAAATATGACTGAAAGCTAAAAGAAAACACCAGATATGACTATCTGAGTGATAAATAATAACCAACTGATAGTGATGAGGAAATGAATCATTTATATAGAATATTAAGTAAATTTTATTTTAAGAATATTTTTTGTTAAAAATGAACAATTTTTTGGGAAAGTATTATCAAAAATAACGTTGGAAAATGGATAATAAATATGGCGAACTAACCTTCTATGAGTGTAAAAGAAAAGGAGACAACAAGTTAAAATTTACCAAACTAATATATATGAAAAATTATGGGGACAAATAAAAAAGTTTTAGGAAGTGTTTTAAATCCACAAGGAGCACATCTAAAGATATTTCAAGTGAATCTAACTTCAGTTGAGAAGATAAAAATGATAGAGATAACATGTGTTTCATTAAAAACACATCTGACATGTCAAACAAGTTTCCATCATCTCCCAAACATATCTTAAAACATTTTGAGACTGAAAAAATAGAAAAAATATGTCAAGTAATTATTTATTTTAGTACTTTAACATTCTAGATGAAACATTTATCGAACTAAAAGATAAATAATTAAATTTAAAATTAAATATTCATTAATTTTTCATTTTAAATATGTATTTGATGTAGTAATAAATAAAAATGATCAATTATTAAAGGGAAAATTTTACTTAAAATGTATAATGGGGAATTGAAAAAGGATATGGAAAATTCATGAATTACAGAGAAAGTCTTTCTAGGATTCTTTATAAAAAGATAACTCAAAAATATACTAGTGGAATTGGTTACCAACCTGGACAATCAATGTTTTTTAAGAATAATTTTTCCCTATATCTAGTTATCCCTAAATCTATAAATATTTCTTATTATTTATGTATGTAATTATGTTTTTATTTCTAGGTGAATAGTATTTGTTTTTGGGAAACCTATTTAAAACATTGTATTCTTAAGGCTCTTATTACTAAAATTTATGGGCCTAATAAAATATAGTACCAAAATCATTTCTTGTTTAAAATTAGTTTTATAAAAACTGTGTGAAGGGTACTAGTAAAAATTTATATAATCTAGATAATGTATATTCTTGACACATGAACTGAGAGTACTTGATCTTTTTGAACCTTATCAATGTTTATGGGGGTCATGTCACTTTTGGTTACAACACCAAAGAAAAAATAATTGGAATTGGTCAAATTAGTCACTATAATACTATATTGATCTCTTAATGTTAAGTTTTATATAGTTTTAAATATAATATTCTTAGAGCTTAATAATTACTTAATTAGGGACACTATTATTGGTTTAAAAATAATGCCTGTAAAATTTATGATAATATCAATTTTTCTAGATTTTACTTCCATGAATAATGATAATGTTTACATTATTGATTTGAATTCATTATTTTCAAAAAATATTTATTTTTTATGGTCCATTAACAAAGAATCATGGATTTATCATAGAATATAGTTCCATTGAAACATTCACTAACATAGAAAGATAACTATGAAAGTATTAGTCAAGGGTATACCTAAATGAGAATTTATAATAGACAAAGATTGAAATACCTATCAAATGGGAAAGTAGTTTAAAATATACTTCAAACCATTGAATGTGGTTTCTACCTTTCAACCACAAGAGTTGGTTCACATGGATTTATTTGGACCTTTTACACTTCCTAGTTTTATAGGAATAAATTACGATTGTGATATAATTATTAATTATTCAAAATATACATGTCTACTTTTCCTTTCATATAAAAGTGAATGTCCAACATATTTATCTAAATATGCTAAATCTATAGAGATCTGTAGGGTAATTTTCATAAAAACACAAATAAGTGATCATGTATGTGAGTTTCAAAATAAAGAATTTGAATCTCTATTCTCACAACATAGATACAGTCACAACATTTATTCTACAAGGACATGTATCTAAATGGTGTAATATAAAGGTTATATAGAAACCCTCAAGAATTTTCCCAAATTGTGATCAAAGAGTATCATTTACCTATTTTATTTTCGAAATAGGCTATGAATAAAAATTTCAATATTATTAATAGAGTTCTAGTTTTAATTTTTTTGTAGAAAACTATATATGAGTTATAGAATGGAGAAAAATAAAATTTAATTACTTTAGAAATTTTGTTTGTAATGGTTTTATACTGAATAAAAAACATAATTTGGATAAATTTAAATCCAAAAGTGATGAAGTAAATTAACTTGTATATTCAACAACTAGTAAATCAAACATGGTTTTCAACAAAAAGAACAATATTTTGGATGAATTTATACATGTTATATTTGATTAAATAGACCCACATGATCCTAAGAACCATTTAGATTAAATTAAGGACAATATTTTTAATTTAGATTTCAATATCAAAAGTATTGGAAATTATATGAAATCCATTGAAAAATCACACATCATATAACTATTTGAACTCGAACCTATAGAAGAAAATCAAGTGTCAAATGATTCATTCCTTATAAATTTTAGGATTCATTGAGACCACCCATTAGATGATGTTATATGAGACAAGGATAAAGGAACTCATAATATAGTATATCTTAGAAATTAGGTTGAAAATTAATATTTCTTTTCACATATTGAACCTAAGTACCCAATTGAAGAAATAGATGAATAATTTTGTGTAATAAAAATGTAATAATAATTGAACAAGTTTTAATAGAATAGAGTCTAGAAACTTGTGAAAATAAATAAGAAATTCATAATCATTAGAACTATGTGGGTGTTTAGGAATATGGTATTTTAGTCAAAAACTATTTTTAGAAATAATGAAATATTATTTGAAAAGGGATATAATAAACAAGAAGTTATTGATAAAAGGATACATTTTGACCAGTATCCAAACATAAATCTATAAGAATTTTTCTTACCTATGCAACACATTTTAATTTAAAATTATATTAATTTTATGATAATATGGTATTTATAAATGGTTGTATAATTGATGAATTTTTTACTGAACAACCCCTGTATTTCAAATCCCTCATTTTCCATATCATGTTTTTAATTTAACAAATGATTTAAATTGTTTACAATAAGCCCATAGATTTTTCTATGATAGGCCCAAATCATTTTTTATTTTTTGAAGGGTTTTCAAAAGAAATAGTTGATACAACTGAATTAATTAAAAAATTACAAAATATGTTTTAGTAGTAAGAATCTATGTTGTTGGTATTTTCTTTGGATTCTTAAGAAATAATTGGTGTGCTGAATTTTCAAAAATAATGCCAAATAAATTTGAAATGAGTTTGATGTGTGAGTTAAAATTCATCGCTAATTTTAAAATTTTTTAAAATAATGAAGGAATTATTTTTAATTAATGTAGTTATAATAAGGATATTATAATAATTTTGGTATGGATAGTACTAAAGGCATGGATACTCCCATGATTACAAGCTAAAATATAGATCTTGATGAAACTGGGAAAATAGTTGATCAAAATGCATATATAGGTATGATTATATGTTTACTATACTTAATTTATAGCTAAATATATATTATGTTTAGTTTTTTCATGTGTGAAAATATTCATTACAATCTAAAATAATCACATATTCTTACTATGAAAATAATTTTTAAATACCTCAAAAATAAAACAAAATAAGGTTTTTTTACCTTAGAGGATAGAAATTTTATTTAGTTAGTTTTTATGATTTAGATTTTGTGGTTTTAATTTATATTGAAAAATAAATTTTAATAAATGTTAGTTTTTATTAAAGTATCATATTTTTTGGTCTAATAGGAAGTATAATTCTATTGTATTAACCACTAATGAAGTCGAGTACCTAGCTATAGTAGTAGTTGTAAAAAGATTCTGTTGATGAAACAAGAATGACTAGACTCTATATATAAATTTACACATGTCCCATAAACTATGATGATATAAGTTAAATTAATATCTCTAAGAATCTGGTATCGCATTCATTGACAAAGAATATTAATATAATACATTACTTTTTGGGAGAAAATTTTCAAAAATGTTATATAACTCTTGTATTCATTGGTATTAAACAACATCTTTTAGATATATTTAAAAAACCATAAATATTGAGAGAATGACCTATAATAGAGATGAACTAATAAAGAAAAATTATTTCTATATATTATTATTATCTTGAAACTCTTTTTTTTGTTAATTCTTATTTATCTTTTGTATGAAAAGATTTTATTAAAGTTACTGTGAATTATAGTTCACATGGTCATTATACCGACCATGAGTTTTTATTAATATGGTCAATATACCTACCCTAACTAGTTAGTCATATGTTTATTAAACCTACAATGAAACTTAACTGACAAAGTCACTACATATACCGTGAAATTTTAGTCATAATTTCACTGCATACCTACCATAAATATTTTATTCATGTTTTTAGTATGCCTACCATGAGGTCATGGTCAAAATTTATTTTGGACCTTTGTTGTTATAAATATATGGATAATATACCTACCATGTCTATTTCATACATAAAATTATTCCTAAAAATATTTTTGGGGATTTCACTGAATATTATTATTATTTTATTCCTAAATTATTGAATTTTAATATTTGAATTAGTAGATGAGTCCCTGGAAAATTTTTTTTCCTAAAAACCCATTTCTTTTTTATGATGTCTCAGTAGATACCTAAAATATATTCCGTGATACTTTGTTTTCAAACTTTATCCTACCTACTTGTATCTTATCTGTTAAATCCAAATATTATATGTTCTAATAAAAACACAAAATATGATGGAATAGTGGGTTTCTAATTCAAAACCTCCTGTATAATATCCTCCTTCCATGAAATCAATGAAAATGAAATCTAGATCGATCATTGTATATAAAATAAAAAAACCACATCTAGTTGATCATCTTGTTTTTATAGTGAATGAATTTGATTTTCAATGTCTCTAGTCAAGAAAATATCTTGTCTAGATATAAATTCATGAATAGGTATTGTATGATTGGTCTTAAAAGAATAAAAAATCATTTTACATAAGGCATGTTAAAGATTTTTATGTGCATTTTGAATTTATGACTAGATAGAAAACAGATATCTTTCGAACATTGATCAATGAAGATACTTTCAAATTTTCTTCAAAGCGATGGAAAAGAGCCTAGGTTTTATGAACAAGGGACAGTTTTAAGGATACTATAGTTATTATCTAATCAATCATGCTCACTTTAAATTCCAAATTTATACGAATGAGTTAACACAGAATGTAACACCTAAAGATGAACTGATGTAGAACTCATGGGTGAGAGTAGATTGGAAGTTAAATTTATGAAATGCCGAAATTATCCAAGAAAAGGAGAGTTTTTTCCTCTAAAATCACCAAGTTATTCCATTTTATTTGGATAAAGAAGGGATGCAGATGAATTTGGAAATGTTTTCTTTGATGTAAATAAATTAATTATGTTTGTCCTCTAAATTTAATTCTATACCCTACCTAGAATTTAACTGATTCTTAATGGAATATAATGTTGTCGTACTGTAGGGTGGGGAAAATAATAACATCTCTAGATGGGTTTTTTCTCTTTTCAAGGTATCTAAAGGAACATGAAAGTAAATTATTACCTTTGGAAGAGGGACTGGGTGGAAGAACCTGAGAAATTGTATGAGATATTTTATCCAATGAAAATGGTGTTAGACGAAATTATATAATAGATTAAGGTGTTGAAGCTGGTGAAATTGTCTTATATTATGATTATGAAGTAGTTGTTGGTGTGGAAGTAGTGAAAAAATAAGTGGAATTAGTTTAAGAATGGTAAAAAAAATATGAGATAGTTAATCTTTATGAAGAAGCTCGGGTGGATGATGAGGATAACAATCTCATCACACCTATTATGTCATATGGAACACCAGACTCACCTCTTCCTTTACCATTCCATGAAGAATAACATAATTTTTTTTATCTTGTTGGAAAATAAAATTTTATTAATGGATATGTACATGAATAATATGGTATGAGTATGAAGGCTCTAAAGAAGTTGAAAGAAGTTCAGATGGATCTCCTATAATTGGAATTAGTCCATGATAATCTTTAAAAGATGCACCTGTAAAGGGGATAAGTCCTTAGGGTATGCATCGTTTGGTTAGGAGTATAAATTCTCTGGTGATAATGATTATAATGGAGTAAGTCCACCTAGATATGGTGTACATGCCATTCCATATACTCATAGGACTCTTGATGTATCCCCAATCCCTGAAATAGATCCCCAAGAAAGGTTTGAGATATCCCCTTTATGATCCCAAATTGACTAATAATTGAAGGATATCTTTGATCTAACTCCCACTAAGGATTATGAAGATGATGAAGATGTTGAGAATATTTTTCATATAGAAGAAGTTGATATTGGATATGAAGTTTAGTTTAAATGATACAGATTGGTTGAGAATGTAGTTAAGTTAAATAAAAGGAATAAATATTTTGAACCATCTACTCATGTTATTTCCTCTATCCCTTATACGTATTATGTAACTAAATAATAGTATAATGAATTAAAATTAGATAACTTTAGGATGTTTAAATAAGTGTGTCTAGGTTTTAGAAATTATTTGGAACCAACAAGGTAGGAATACATCTCCAAAGTATATTTGTTTATTCATTTCTCATTTATATCCTAAATTTATGCTTAGAATATATATAATGAAAAATGATATTAAGTAATTAAGATCATAATTTGGTGTTATACATGTATATTTATCTGATATTTTTTTGTAGTAATATTATAGATTCGTGAATGGAGTGTTTTGGCTATCTCATTTTCGTATGCCTCCTACTGATCCTCCTATACAACCATCAACTAATGAAGGATTAATCAGAGAAAAAAATAGATATTAGTTAAAAGTTATTGTTTATGATTTAAACTATACTAGAAATGTTTATTTTTTATTTTGAAAAAAATGCTTATAAAATCATGGAATTGGTCCAGAAAGATATAAAATAGGCTAGAAGAAGATAGAAAAATGTTTAAGAAGGCCTTTGATATATACTTAATCTAAATATTCACTAATTAATATTTGAAGGGTATGTCCATAACACTTTATGTGGATTATAATATGAACCCTTTGAACCATAATTTTAAGTCTCGCGTTGAGAATCTCAAGGTGCGGTCCTGAATGTCGAAAGATTTCATAGAGAATAGAGAGGACTTTCTTTAGAATTTTTTGCATGGTTCTCAAGATGTATGTGATTTTATGAGGCAGATATAACCCTACCTTTACACTTCCCATATAGTTTTTCTAGCTCTTATGGCTATTCCTATGTCTTCAAATCATACCACCGCCTCCTCTACCCAAAATTCTTTTGTCATGTATTTTAGAAATGAACTAGATAATCTGATACCTTTTTTGCGAAGTATAGTCATTGGTGACCCTATCTCCACCTCTTCACTTTAGACAATATGTTGTATCCCTACTTCAACCTCTTCACCTTAGACTATATCTTCTTCCCCTACCTATTCTTATAAAAGAAAGGATAATATCTTTCCTTCAGCGATGAGGGATATTCCATATTTAGATTCCAAGAAGAATTCTTGAAAGGAACTACATGTAAACCTTTTTGAAATCTCTTTCAAAATATTAATGGACTACCCTATTTTATTCTCATTTGTAATTATATTCCCCTTGTTATTAATTTTATCCTCTTATCATGTTTTTTATAATCCAAAACGGGTGTGTAAATATTTGAACCAAATGGAATTAATTTATTAAATTGAGATATTAAATAATATTTGACAATTATATGTTCAAATTTGTTGAAAATTTACTTTTGATGTATTAAATTCAATAAATTTTAATTATCCAAAATAATACTTATTATGTTATTAATTAATTTCATGTTTTGTTTTAGTGATATATTTTTATGGAAAAATGTGAAAAAATGTACAGTAAATAATATACCATGCATTCCTATAATATAAAGACAATCTATAGACCATTAAGTCTTCTTGATCATGTTTTTCTAACCACATGAACAAATGGACTTCCCTTGGAAAGTGATAAACCTGCAAGACAATGAAAAGAAGCTACCACGTGGTCCAGTGAAGTGGACACATAGAGAAATCTAGCTACAATGAGAAGGTTAGTAAAATTCTACCATGTAATATACTAGCTTCATGTGTCATTAAAGTAAACATATAAAGATACATAACAATCATGAGAAGAAAAGCACCTAATACAAGAACAAGTCAAGTGATAGCATGAATAAAAGTACCTACTATGAGAATAAGATTTTGTACCCCATGAAGCGAAGTACCTACAACATGACCTAGTGTACTAACTGTTTGAAGAAATAAATTTGTGTTGCCAAAGGAACTATTCCCAAGTGAAGAAAACCTATGATCTCTAACTTTGGTAGTGTATTGTTTTTCAAATATCCAGTGGCTAATTTTTGAATTATAAATTACAATGTGTTTTCAATTAAGGCTACAATGGATTCTCTTTAGTGAATACATTTAGTATGAGTTATTTTTGAGAAGTATAACTCACCGGGCACAAAATAGTGAAATGTACTCCTACAAAGAATAGTAGAGGAACATACACATTCTCCTATGGTACATAGCGGGCTTGTTAAAATCAATTTATGATACTATATTCTTCTAAACTTCTGGTGAAAATTCGGTAGAAGATTTTCCAAAATAAATTCAATTAAATCTAAAAAATCATGGATGATTAGATTGAGTTGCATCAAATTTTCAAATATCACATATCTTTCTCTTTATTTTTATGATTATCTTTTACGTTTTGTTTTTTCATACTCTATTTACCTTTAAAAATAGATTTTGTGTTGAATTGGATAGTTTAGGATACTCTATTTCAATTTATTTTATCTGTATGCCCATATATTTATGACGAAGAGGTCATCTGTGACTTGGAATTTTGTTAATCCTATGTATAAATGGGTAAGGGGATTTGTGTCAAGATGGAATTATGAGTTGTTCTATAAAACATGGTCCAGGTTATTGATAATTTTTATTCTATTATAAACAACCTGGAAGAAGGTTATTTCCAAATAAAGGGAGTTAGGTATCAGCTTAAGTCTAAAGCCTCTATTTATTCTATAGTGTTATATACTAGTTCGTTTTTTTACTTTATCTGTATAATAAACTTATAACTTTTCTATAAACCATATATGAAAACTATACATTGATTGTTTGATTCAACAAGTGTTTTATGTACTGTGTTTTATTCAATTAAATTTTTATCAAAATTTGAATGGTTGTTAAAACTTATTTTAACTGAGTTTTGATCAAAATTCTATGAAAAAATTTGAACAGTAAAACTATATAATTAAATAGTTTATTTAATTATTAGTTTTTATCATATTTGAGGATTTATGTTTTAAATATTTATAACAATACAGTTTAATTAGAAACTCAATTCACCCACCTCTTGAGTGCTCCACTGGGATCAAGTCATGAGATGCATATAGTTTATTTCGTTGCCTACAATTAGAAATGTTTCATAATTCCTTCAATATACTTGAAATATTATTTCATGCAAACTTACTATTTCTATCATATGGTATGATTGCACTTAAATTATAAGGCCATGAATAAAAAAATAATAAGGTGAGAATATCATATCATAAGGCATGATATTATGAATCTATGTCACTGAATTTCCATGAGTGGTATACTAAAATTCATTTATATTGGAATTAATATTTATTTGGTTACCAAATGTTATGAGTTAACATGTAAACTAATCTCCCATGATGGATATCATCAAAGTCTCCATTACATGAGTTGAAATTTGATATAGTTAATTATTTCTTGCATATTATACATACGTTGTTTTAAAGATTAAGACATGAATTATAAAACACATGTTAATGATCAACATATTGAAGAGAATCCTATAGGTTTCTCTAAGATTACACTTTCATGTGATAGAAGTGTATAAATACTTTTTTCATGATGATCGGCTGAGACTCTTTACACCTGATGCTCCCTTTTCTTCTACCCAATTTTATCCATGATGTACTAGCAGACAGTGGAGGTGATGAATTCCATTCAAGAATTGAAATATTCTATATAAACCATGCTTACCTTGAAAGGTTATAAACACTTTCTTTTCCACTCAAATGAACTTTATTAAACATATTTGAAGGCATTCATTGGAATATGAAGATGATATAATGGATCATCATTTTAGGGTATGAATATTTTATAAAATTAAATAAAATATAGTTTATGATATTTTAATTTATCTAAGCATGGAGATATTGGGATTTGGATTTCAAATGCTTTCATGTGATCTAATAATTTTTATTTGATAACCATAAATCATAGAATGGGTGTTAATGGGATTTATCCAAAGATTTGTCTTGGGATTCAAAATTAGAAGGTTGATGTGTGAAAGATTAAAAGAAATATGATTAATAATAAATAAGATAAAAGAGTTTATATAGAGGTTTTGAATTTAATGGTTAGGTATAGGGTGTAATGGAAGCATGGTTTTAGAGGTTAGAAGGGTATACTGATTAATTAGTGGAATAAAGGTAAAAGAAGGCATTATAGAATAGAGTGGGTACAGTTAGGGTATGAAAACTTTAGTGGTAGGATAAAAAATTACTCCAGTAACCGATGATGAAGAAATCAATGAAAAATATAAATTGGTAAATATTTGAGAAAGGGAAAAAAATTCCTTTGATGTCAAAGATATTTTATACGAGGGAGGAAGGTTAGTTTTGAAGATGGAAGTATAAGATGGAAGAGTACACATGTATAAAACTGGTGGGTGAATGAAAAGTTATACGGATAAATTTAAAAATGTATGGTGAAGTTGTAATCTGTTAGCAGGTATATGGAAGAATAGATTTAGACACAGAATGTTATGAAAGGGTTAATTGTGGAAGGGTAGTCCTGGGAGGGTAAGGCTAGGGAATGGAAGTCTATGAGATGTTTCCTTCAATATATTAATCTAAAATATTGTCCATTTATTACTTTTTTATGTGGAATGTTGATAAAAATTCTCACTAACCACAAGTGATGGGGTTAATCGGAAGAATGAGAAGGGGGTTAATTATTCTTAGATAAATGAGTAGGGAGTTGGTTTCACCATTATTTTTTTGTCTATAATTGGTGACCAAACTATGTTAAATATTACAAGAGATTTTTTTTTATTCTTTTTCTTTACTCACCTTATGAATATTAGTGTAAAAGATCAAAAACATTTAATTTATTATATCCCTATTTTCATTGTGAATCTACTAGTGACATCCTAATGGATTTAGGTCATCTAACGGAATAATGAGAATATATCTTTTTACTTTTCTAGTGTGTGTGAGTTTGATAAAAAGGAGAAATCATGCAGAAAACTATTATTAGAGAAGTCTTTTTACATAGAGAGGGAATCAAATAGACTATTTCGAATTCAAATCAACCTAGACTACATGTTGAATCCTTAAATTCTAATATATGTTAACTGGGAGTTGAAACCCTGACTTTTTATTATCCTCATCTCAACATATGAAATTTTTCTATTCTATAGGTTTTTGATATTCGGGCTTTGCTACTATTTAATGCTATAACAATGAAAAATGAGAAGCTTGATGTATTTTTATTTCACATAAAATGGAAATGTGGTATTATTTTCATGTTTGAAGGTATAAAAATGGGGAGGTTGACACCATGAGGAGAAACAAAGAATGGGGAGGGGTTGGTAGATATAGGCCATACTTAAATAAAAAAAGTGAGATTTGTTTTTGGAAAAGTGAGTGATCCTACAATATGGTGGTGAGAAAAACCTAAAATAGGATTAAACAAAGTTGAAATGAGAATGACATGTGATGTGATACTTTGAATGAAAAAAGAAAAGAATATTATGACCAAAGGGAAATATTTTATTGCAGGATAATATAAAAAATTGGGATTTCATATAACAAAAAAATCACCCCCATTTGAGGACCATTTAATGTGATCACATAATCATTTTTAGTATTATTTTACTATTATAGATTCATTGGTGCTATTTATTTTGGAAATTATGATCTTTATTAATTTCATGGAGAATACGAAAACTAAGAATAACATTGTTCCACCCAAGGTGGATATTCTAGAAGGACATACTCGAATGTTAAACACTTTTGGGAATATAAATATGTTATCTAACACTAAATTTGTGGTGGAGAGATTTTATAGTTCAAATAACATCCACCTGTGGTAATGAGATATTCATGTTTTGATAACACAATAGGTGTAAAATATCACCATATAATTAAATATCACTGATATATCAAATGGATAATAGAGGTAACTGAACTAACATGTTTTTGAAATGATCTAAATTCTATTGTAAGATGATTAGAACTAAATTATGATGTCAGATACCATAATGAAGAATTTGTGAAAGATATTTGTGAATAAGTACATGATCAAGAGAATAAAAACTATATCTATATAAAAATAAATGTTTCTATATTTTTATAAGAATATTATGTCCATGATTGAGCACTTGAATAATTATTAAAAAAAAATTGGATTTGAAAAGATTAGAAGTAATAATCACAGATGAAGATAAATACCACATGTTTTTGAACACTCTACTAGATAGTTATGACTATCAAACCAATAGAATACAATATTTTTAGGATGAGTTAAATTTTTTATGTATAAAATTATTTGATTAACATTGAGTATAGAAGGTAGAGAAATTATGGCCCCAGAGATTCTACATCATAGGCATTGATGATAACCAATGGAATATCATCTTGCAGAAATCCTAGAGGTTTCAACATAGTTAAATCATGATCAAACTCTGGAGGTGAGTCTAGCTATAAGATACTTGGCATGACCTACACTCACTAAGAACTCCGTATGAGGATATAACAAATATGGGAGTAACCCTGAAGTTCTTCATCCAATAGGATATGGGTTTGAAGCTAGTGTCGAGGGTATAAAGCATGCATATTGGGAGAATAACCCTCAAATGTCCTAGGATCATATTAATAAACCCACTAATAAAGACAATAACATGAAATAAACACAAAATATCATAATAATTCACAATACATGATCTATAAAAAAACTGGTATCCAAAATAAAACACCAAATAAAATTCCTATGCATTAACTCCACAACCAATATCTATCACTAAGATAATACTATCTAGCTAAATCAACAAACACAAACTAGAAACCTGGAAAATAGTTTATATATTTAGGGATGAGAGTAATAGGTATACTCAGAAGGATCATACTCAATACCTCTCAAGAACATGTTGAAAGATCATACTAATTCATTAGTGATCAAACAATAGATGCAACCAAAACCTATCAGGTCTATTAACACCCATCATTACAAAGTTACAGTAATGAAATATCACAAATAAGAGTATTAAAGTTGTAATATAAGAATAGAATAAGAGGGTTCCTCTAAAAAAAATCACACTGGTATGTTACTATCATGCCTAAAACATTAAGCCTCACATTCTCTTAATCCCTTCCACATCCATACTGCAATACACCATGTCTCATTTATATATCTCATATATAGTACAAAAGGGTATTATTAATGTGAATGGAATCATCCTAATGATTTCCCCTACCATACATGACCAACACCACATAATAATCCATTAATTAACACCACTTAGTGTCTTTCAGTACACCAAGAACCTCCTCATCCATACCCTTGATAGACTTCGTGTACATCATTTACCTTTAACACATCAATACCTCATACGGTCTTGTAGTAAACCACATACCATGTAGTATGATCTTGACTACTTTGATCCATCATAACCGTAACACACCTATAATGGATAGTAGAGAAGATGAAGTAGCATGCTATCAATTCCCACACCATCTTCAATGTTAGAAGATAACTTCTCGAATCGAAACCATTTTGGGTGTCAGTAAGGGTGTCCAAATTAAGTGAGGTATGTATATAAATCATAAGGAAAATACAAGTATAGTTTTATACATAGACAGAAATTTCCTAAAAGGGACGTACCCAAAAAACACAATAAAAATTCCAAAAACATCACCACATTTCCTCTACCCCATGCTACTATTATTTCCCACAATAACACTATAACCCACCCCACATACCATGGAAATAGGCACATA
Source organism: Viscum album (assembly GCA_963277665.1). Lineage (NCBI taxonomy): Eukaryota > Viridiplantae > Streptophyta > Magnoliopsida > Santalales > Viscaceae > Viscum > Viscum album. Next base: position 876,338,911 of record OY728119.1, on the reverse strand, counting down.
AAACATTTAAAATTTCCCATCAACTTGCAATATATTTACCCCATTTTCCTATTCACTATTACAACTATTATTATGTTCTTTACATTTCCTATTAATAATATTTAATGAAAACTAAAAGAAAACCATAATCCACATTATTCCTATATATTTATAATTTATTTCAAACATTCATATTTCATTTATAACCTTGAGGTTATTAAATTATATAAAACTCAATTTCATGTTCATAATTACCAATTATATATTGTTCCACTAGGAAATAATATGAAACACCACTCTAACCGACAATTTAATCACACACAACATCCCACTCATTCCCTATTCTCAACCATGGAATGGAAACCACATCCCCGTTGCACAATCCACACCCTCAATCACATCCCACTATTCTACCCACGATATCTCCTGAATCCCCCACTTCCCAATCCCCACTAATAACCCCACATCAATCTTCCAACACAACCACTATAACAATACATTCAGCAACACAGAAAATAATTCTATCATAAGTACGACCACATTCTCCAATACTTAAAACAGGTTTATATATATATATATATATACATTTTTGTATACCATGAAATAATTTTATTAACATATTTATGTTTTTTCCATTAAGGAAGTTGATTACAACAAAAAATCACAATATAAACACACATGACTCAAAAATGATAACAATATTTATTAATAGCTGCAAACAAGCACCAAGTGAAAGAGAAATGTCATGAAAATAGGTAAAAACATGTGAATCACTATATTATATTCAATTTTATTTAGTATAGTTATATATATATTGGAAAATCAGATTACTCATAGAGTAAAAATAATTACGTTAAGTCCACAATTTACACCAAACACTGGAGAGTTATAGAAAATTGTACCTCTACTATCTTTTTAGAATCACTACGAAAATAAAAGGTAAGAAAGATATGATCCTAATATTGACATCACACCATGTAAAAATTTAGCAACCTTTAGAATGATATCTTCATAAAAATATCAACAAAATGTCCTCCAAAATCTAACTCTCTCCATTTCCATGAATTACTTATGGAAAGAAGTAGAATTAAACTAAGGATAACAGAGTTTGAACTCACATTAATCAACAATAATCAGTATCCATGGTCAAATATCAAATCCCTGAATAGGGGGGATCAAAGGACTCTTAAAATCACACATGAGACCAACCATGGTTGAGGGAAATAAAGGTGTATGGATGGAATTTTTAAGAGCCACCAAATTTATGATCGGACTGAAAAGATATATGATCTTGGATCAAGGGATATATGATATGCTAGAATTCACATTAGTTAAATTGATTGTAGAATTTGTACCAAAATTCTACCTCATACCAAATTAAATTGGGAGATCATGATGAAAAAGGTCCTATACCTATGGTATGGAATCCAGAATTCAAACCCCAAGACGGTGCAACCCAATATCCATAGTGCATTGAATCTCAAGTCAATACATCAACCAAATCAATCCACGTTGAACTCCATGTTCAAACACCTGGAACTTGCAATGTAATGGGATGGGAAGGAAGGGGATATTATATGACCAACAAAAGATGAATTCATCTATTTTATTCTGAAAGGGGACTTCAACAAGGATTGTCACAATATTATAAAACTAAATCTAAATGTTGTAAAAAAAACTTTTGATGTTGAATATTAATATTTACCTATTTTATCAATGTTCAATTGTTCAGAGAGATGATTCCCTGATTTAGGTTGTTCATTTCACATGTGGATGATTCTATATTGATTTCAAGCCTTAAAGAGTTTTATAGAGGTGTAATGATAATGGGAAATAATTATCCCTAACATGTGAGTGATATTGTGAAAATAAGTTTGAATATTTTCAATGGTATAATTCGAAGCCTTACATATGTGATATATATACCACAAATCTTAAAAATCCTATTATCTTTAGAATTCTTGCATATACATGGATGTTTGTTAACCATTGAAAATAGGTCCATGAGAGTTATTTTTAGTCAATTAATTGTGAGGAAATGTACTCATAGATTTATTTCTAATTATTTCAATGATGAGAATATTACAAATGGATTAGTGATATCAGAGGAAGGTGATCTAGACACTTTTAGATTGTGGCATATTAGACTCGAACATACATGATATAGGTTTATAATAATATTAGTAAATAAATGGTTTTTAAGGGTTCCCAAGATAATATAAATATAATTTTATTAAAAAAATGATTATGAATAAATTTTGGATTATTTACTGAATTATAAACCATTAGATTAAGGGAACACTTGACTAGATCTATAACAATGTTCAGGGGCTGTTGAGGAATGATTTTCTAAGAGGTAATCATAATTTAGTCACATTTATTCATGATTACTCATGATATTATTTGGTGTATGATATGAAGGATAATGATGAAGTGTTATCTTTGTTTCATAAATGAAATAAGTGATTGAAAATCAGAGAGGGCATCGATCAAGTGAATAATATTTGTAAATAGTATTCAGTAATTGTTTTCATGATTAAGGTATTATGTTGAAATTTATAGTTCCTTAAAAAGTGAAACTAATTAGAATAACCAAACATATGAACTATATTATTTTTGAATAGTATTTATATATGTTATATCAATCAAGTTATAATAAATAATTTTGGAAGAATCATTGATTTATATAACACACATTGTGAACCAATTACCTCCTTCCACTTTAAATGGAAAACTTCTGATAGAGTTTTGGTATGGTTATAACTTTTCTAATTATTACTGATCAAATAGATTTGGTTAAACTTCTTATTATAATGTTACAAACTGAAATTTCTATCCTAGAATGATGAAATGTTTTTTTTTTGAGTTTTATGGATGGTTTGAAGGCTTTACGACTATAGGATACAGAAGCGAATAAAATCGTTTAGATTCATGATGTCACATTTAACAAATAATTTTTGGTAAAGTATAATGAATTTGAAAATTGTATAGATAACTTAGATAATTTTATAATTGAAGTGAATAAAACTCAACTGATGATTGACCAGGAGAAACATGAAATAGAATGTAATGATTATATTGATATCCCAACCAAAGAAGAAACGTTTTTACAATTTGATAATTAACCACATGATAGTATCATTATGGATAGATCATAATAGAATATAAAGATATGATGATGTGGTTTTTATTATCTATAAATTATAGAATATGATATTATATAAAACTATCAATATGTTTTAGATGATGAAGAGATGTACTTTTGGAATCTAGTTACGGAAGAAGGAATGGGTTTTCTATATCTGAATCTCATTCCACCTATAAAGAATAGAAAGGTAGTTGGATAAAAATTGGTGTTTCAAATAATGTAAAATGACACAATAATGATGTATGTTAGGTATAAGGATATACATGTTTCTAAAGGTGGTACAAAAAGGAAGATATATATTATTTGTGGTATTTTTTCATATTTTTAAGCATGATTCTATTTTAATTTAGTCATCATTGGTTGCATAGTTTGATTTTTAGTTTTATCAACCTGACAACATGATAATATTTCTTCTTGTATCATTTGTGGAAGAGATATATATATGACAAAACTGAATGGATTTCATGTACTAATATGTGATAATTCGGTTTTCAGTTTAAAAAAAACATTGTATGGACTAAAGTAGTCACCGAGACAGTGGTGAAAATGGTTTGACATTTTTATGTTGAATAAGAAATATGTATATTGTTATTTTGATTAGTTTTTACTTCATAAAACATTGATATTTTAAATTTATCTACCTAATTTTATATATTGATTTAATGTAAAAGTGAGGTGGATATTGACAGGTTAAAATATCATCCCAGCTTAGAGTTTGAGATACATGATATTGGAGGGGAAAATAAGAATCTTTGGATTGAGATCTAAGATCAACCAACCCACAAGGACCTCTCATAGCTGGATGTAAACATATTTTTACATCCCAATCCTGACTACAATAGGTCTGGGGATGGTGACTAACATCAAGTAGGGATAACGAACATGATGGGTGGACTTATTCTTTATCACCTACAAAATACACACACATACACGCAAGATATAGTAATATAAAATGGCAAAATAAAACTGACTATAATATATATATATATATATATAATGTGAAAATTATAATATTCATAATGGTTAACCAATATATAATCTATAATTAAGATAGGGTAAAATAATAACGCAAATATTGAAAAGGAAAAGCCATCCTAAGTAGCCTATATATAGATATCCCCATAAAAATGCCACAAGACAAGAAGAATGTCCATTATTACCATATCTAGGTACCAATAGGCTCTACCAACAACATGCGTACCCAGGGAACTAAAAAACTATCATTCATCTCTCTAAATCATGACTTTTATAGGTGAAGATTATCAAGAAGGGGTGAGTATGTACATACCCGATAGTCCACCTCAAAACCACCAAGATGTAATTAGAAAAACCAATCATCTTAAAACCAAAAAACTAGAAGGGAATAATTACCCATCCAAATAGAACATAGACATGATTTAATGATGAGAACTTGAAACATAGGATAGAGAGAAAGTGTTCCACCCAATAATAACCCAACTGTAAGAGGACCAATATATAGCCCCAATAATATAATCTACCCAAACGAAAAAACCAGTATCACATATCTGGAACTATAGTGGGAGAACCACACCATGGTAATGGATAAGTATTAATCAATGGAGTAATAACCCTAGTGAAGTACCCATCCCCTATCTAATCTCATAGAAGGGGTAGTACTAGATCCATACGTAGATAAATTATGCCTTGACTATGTAAGGAAACATTAAACCCTATTTGAGATATGGATGAACCATTCCCAATCAAAAACTTCTATGTAGGGGAGTATATACCCTATTAATTCTCTGAATTTGATTATTTATCCTCTACATCAACACCACTGATATAAAGAGACTATATTTCACACACCAGCTCCCATCTCACAATTAATTCCAAACCAAAGTGCACAAATTCATTGTACATGGAGAAATTCCCATGATGGATTTCTCTTGAACCCAAATTAAAGTCCTATGTAAGTAGATATCAACTAGTACTATGGTAGAAAATGTATATAAAATGTACCCTGGGGGTACAAGGTATGTCTTCCCTCGGAGTTTTTCTAGTCATATACTCTCTCATGAATTTTCATGTAGAGGTCCAACAACATGGTGTGTATAGTAGGGTTCAAAACATGTGGGAATAGTGAGGGTACTCAGCATGTACCATACAATTAATTTTGTGTATGGAATGATATACACAATATGTGGTTCTTAACTACACTGTAGGTGTGTTCAAATGGCATCATGGGTGTGTACTCCCTATATATGCCATGTCATTTAGCATAGGAAAATATATTGTATGTACCCGGGTCAAAAGATTAATGATCCTTAACTTCTTTAAAACCCTATCCATCGAAGAAAATTTGGTATATTATTTCTGTGTATTTGATCAAAATGGTGTGTGGTAATGTTCTTCACCATGATTATACAGTATTATTTTAAATTCATCCCCATTTACTTTCCCACCATCAATCAAGCCTAAAGCCTCTCCAAATTCATTGTCCATGGATATCATGAATCCAAAAACCATTTTTTCCATCCTTATTCAAAAAATAGGTTCACAATAACTTCAAAAAAACCACCATTGATCTTTATTATCTCTAAAAGATTATCCTATACCACCTAACCATATCATGATCCACCAACACTCTTCATCGAATATATAAAACTTTGATAATTGTTGTACCACCCTGAGATTTTATACGATAGATTACTTTTATTTTCTTTGAGTTCTAACATTGAAAACTATACCAAGATTAGCTTTCTCTATATGCAACACCGTATTAACTTGATAGTATATAAAACACTATTTTGGCTTGTGTTACACACAATTTCAAGTTATTTTGATAGAATTCATTTCACACAACACTGAGTATAGATTTTTTTTTTCAATTTATAAAATAAGTATTTTTTAATATGTTATAAAAAAACCAATGGTAGATTACACTAAATGTAAATTTGACTTGGCTTTCATTACACGCAAGAGAAACCTCCCTTGATAGCTTGCGTTGTACATGATATCGAGTTTCACTAAAAACGATATATTATAGTTTTTAATGAGATATAAACAATCCATTATTAATATTTTTAACTACATTTTGAATTTTATATAACATTATAATTCATCTTACATATTTTATAGAACATGATATAAGATCAAAATCAACTTTTCAGATAAAATATTTTTTTCATAAAATGCGGGTTTTCCACCTTTTGATGGTGCAACCAATTTAAATCTAGTTTATAACAATTTTATATATTTTATTTAAAAAAATAGATTACTTATTTGGACTCAAGACATAAAAACTTAGTTATTTTGAATTTTTGGTAATTTTCTGACAAAGATCGTTTTTTAATGATTAGTGAAAAATACTGAATTTTATGTCAATACTACCTTTTCATTTAATTTATTTATATTGTTAGATTGTACTTTTAATCAGGTTTAAAGTGTAAATGGATTATTATTTTATTATTTAATATAATTTTCATCATTTTAAGTAATTTCACTTTTAAATTAGACATAAACACAAGTCAATCTTTTGATAGTTATTACTTCCTAAAAACTCACTTTTTGGTTTTGACAACAGGAATAAATTTTAAATTATTTACTAAAAATGTTGTGTCATGATTTTAAAAAAATGGATTCCATATTTGGAATCAGAAGGTTTAAATTGTTTAAATATGTACCTTTTATTTATGGAAATTATGAATAAGGACTTCAGAAATTATTTTATTTACAATGGTCAAAATATAAATCTGGTAAATAAGGGTAAGAATAAATGTTATACTACAATTAAACTACCCTAAAACATGTCTTAATACTATTTAATGAGCTATGTCTGAACATGGGCATACTTGGGTCTATTTTGGGACTCCGTGGAACCACAGGGATGTGAAAATGAAATTTTATAAGAATTAATTAAACGTAAAGATAAATATAACATAAACATATATCTTTTATTTAATCGATTTTAATATAGGGTTATATAACTGATATATATGTATATAAATATTAATTATACATATAAAAATATTTCCTACATTATGGTATTTTATTTATAATTTTTAGACATTAGAAAAATATATTTATTTATGACACAACTATGATGTACTGGTTACCTCATTAATGATAGATTCCAATAAATGAATTTATAAATATTAAAATAAATTTAATCTGAACATTTTGACGCCATAATTTTTTTTTATAGATTGACTTTACATATTAGGGATAATTTAAAGCCTTTTTTCAAAGGAATCGTTTTTTTTACTTTAAACAAATCAATTAATAAATAGGGCCAAAATTGAAAAAAATGTGTTTTTTTTTTAAATAATTTTTTATTAAATGATATAAAAATACTAAAAATATAAATTTTGTCCAAATAACTTTTATAGTGATAAATATGTCATAAATGATCCAATTTTGTTTATCTTGTAATTTTATAGTTAATATATTAACCATGAAGTATAAAAATACAAGATGACATGGTAAGAGTTAACTTATTTTACAAATTGTTAAATATAAAGGATATGGAAACCGTTATGAACTAAGAATGTCTAAAACAAATTGGTTGATATTATTTAAATCAATTATCATCTTATAATCGAAATTAATCAATTTTTATCTATTAGAAACCTAATATACTTTTATAAAAAATTATTATTTCTTTCTTTTTTCTAAAGTGTCTCTTACCTTTCTTATAAAAGATAAACTCCCTTTCTCATTACCTCGCAAATCTAAAGCCATTTTTTTCGGCCAAAACCTACCCATTTCGTCTCCCAAAGTCCCTAATATCATACTATAGGAATAAATTTGGGCATAGATCCTTCTTAAGGAGCCCTTTTGTTGAAATCAAAAGGAAACAACAGAAGAAGAGGTAATCGTTTTATTCCTTCTTTCAAAGTTCTTTTCTTATTCTACTTATTCTTTCTATATTGTCTCCATACCAAAGTAATAAATCCAGTATAATACATATAATTATATGTTAATATAATCATCAGAAAATTATATTCATCCTTTTATCCATCCTACGAATAATAATATCACTATGAGTGCGTATGTACGGCTTACCGTCCCCATGTCGTGGTGTAATTTTTTATTCCACATTAATTTATTTAGATGAGTATAATGATGAGTATAATAGACAAAAATATTGAATATTACATGATTAGTATTCTTTATAATTAATATACCATGAATTTCTATATCATTTAATCATTAAATGAACAATATCGTCGCTCGTGGATACATACGACCTACCATCTCCACGATGCGGTGAGATTCATTCTCTACTTTACCCAACCAAGAATGATTATAATATATATATATATATAATTTATAATTATGAGATATATGACATAATAATTGCATTTTAATTATTTATAAATATGTATGTACATGTATGTCATTCACTAACTTCCATTCAATACGATAAAAAAATGGAAACATCCTTTAAGTGTACGTATGAACTACCGTCTCCATGAATGGTGTGTTCCATTATATATATATATATATATATATATATATATATATATATATATATATTTCTATATCTATTAAATTTATTTAAATTATGAATATATATGATATAGAAATCATATTATATATTCTATAGGTATGTAAAGTGTGATCTAAGTAACATGATCAAGAATAACAAGTCAAAACACGTACGATAAACAAAGCGATATTACCTGAAATGATGCATTAACTTGGAATTGTTAATAAACGGTAATAAAATGTCCTAACAGAATCATATATGATATCCTAAATATTTTTAGGATTATGATATAAGTTAATAATATGTTTAAAAACATTATACATTAATTTTAGACTCGTACAAAGAGTATCAGACCTATAGTAACAGATAATATTTCAATCTCATTTTATCTGATATTGTTTATACGTAAATATTTACATGGGGGTATTTATCATCCATGTCCATGATTTCGAAAAATATTTTCATAAAAGTTTTACTATTATTATATGTATGTTTAATGTTTTTTACCCATTTTGAACTTTTACTACATGGTATGTAAGAAATCTTTCTTTTGTTTACCATATGAGGTACTTTTTTGACTTTTTCAATAAAAGTATGAGGATAATTTTTTTTAACTTATATGGTATGAAAAGATTTTTTCATCCTCATAATTCCTTATTTACAGGAATTTTCCTCTTCACATTTTCAAGTGTATATTTAACTAAATTCTTTCTTTCAAAATTCCACGACATATTGAGAAATAAAACAATTTTGAAGAATGATATTTTCCTCCGGAATTATGTTCAAGAGTTTTATCAAAATTATTTTTCATATAAGATGACATTGGGTTATGTTTCTATACATATTATTAATTTTATTTGATTGTGTTTATGATGGAATTATTTTTATAAAAGTATTTTATTTTATATGGATTATGTTATGATGGAATGATATTTAAAAATACCATTTTATTTCAGGGGTTATGCTATGATGAATGATTTATGTTTTTTTGTGGCATAGGTAATAATGATATCACTATGAGATGGGTGGGAACTATATCTCCTTCCAATGAATTTTTTAAATATTTATATATCATGAGATAGAATTGATTGTAACATAGAGTTAATCTGGTTCAGTAATACATGGCTGGAACGGCAAGTAAACCCAGTTTAGTAATAGACTTTGTCCACTATGATGGTCTTGGAAGAAATGTCTTGGATTCTATAGAAATCATATTATGGGATTATTACTCTTCCAAAGTTACATTTTTTATTCCAATTATATTCTATCATGGTTAATATTCCTTTATGATCAATGCTTTACATACTGCAAAGATTTATTTCATGTCTCATGATTTTGAGGTTTTTAAGTTCAAATGTTTATTGTTTGTTTTTATGTTCTCCATGTTTACCCTTAATGAGAATTTTAACCCACATTTTTATGTTTTCTTTTTCCTGTGATATAAAAAAAGGTTTTAGGTAGGAAAAAATAGTGTATGATATTTATGGGATATGTTGAAGATATTTCACCATGTTAGAAGATGATGTTCTGTGTTTCCAAAGACAAAAAACTAATACGGTCTTTGGGCATCTATTTTTTTCATGCATTAAGTATTCCAAAAAATAAATTTAATTTCCATTTAAGTGAATCTTAGGGATATATATTTGGTATTATGGCAAAGTTTTAGTTAACATTTGGAGACTAGGATGCATAAACTTTAGTGAGATACCTAGAGATATTTCTAAGGAATGTCATGGGATGTCTCTAAGGGTTATTCTAACTATAGGTTAAAGTCCTAGAATTATGGTAACGATAATGAATAACCCACTATTAAACCTAATATGTTATGGAGTTAAAGTACACCCCTGTGATTATGTTTTTTTTCAAGTACGATTTTTGTCTATCACACTATTATTTGTGGGTTTTAGACGATGGTTGGAACCCGAAGGAACCATTTTAATGATCGATGTACTAGGAAAAGAAATGATTGCTCTCCCAAACAACCAAATGTTATGGGAGTTGGAATGAAAAATAATATTGATATACTTACATAGGCTATGAATAATTCTGGACATACAAATGAGTATAGAAGGGAAAAATATTCTATTGAGTCCTTCACGAGGAAACAACCACCTTATGTCAGTGGGTCTTCTGATCCACTTGTTGCTGAAAAATATATTAGTACCATTGAAAATATATTTTCCATCAATTTCTGCTTGGAAAAATAAAAATTAATCTTGGATATCTATATTTTAAACGATGAAGCAGACCAGTGGTGGACTCTAATTAATAATACAAGGTAGAAAGAAGAAATTGAATCCATGGAATGGGATGAGTTTAAGAACATATTATTCAATAAGTACTTCCCTCATATTATTCAAACAATAATTGGAAATGAGTTCCTTGAGCTTAAGTAAAGGGATGATGGATCTGTTGGTATATATGATGCAAAATTTTACAACACTTAGAAGGTATACTTCTGGCTTTATCATCTAACCTGAAAGTAAAGTTTAATGAATCTTTAGTGGATTAAAACCAAGTCTTCGAAGGGAATTAGCTATAAGAGACTTCAGTGGCTATGAAGATATTGTGTGTTGTTCTATCAAGGTAGAACTGGAATTTGGTGTTACATATCCTTCTCATGGTTTTAACTAGAAATGAAATATGAAGTTCAATGGAAAATAACAAAATAATGGTGAAAAGAATATGAATGTTTCCTTATGCTCAAAGTGTGGAATGAAGTGTGGTAAAAATTGTTTTAAAGGGACTAAATAATGTTTCATGTATGGAAATGCTGGAAATCGAGTAATTAAGTGATGAAGTAATGGGAAAAAGGTTTCTAATGATGTGAATATAGAAATCACTATAGAGAATTCCCCACCAACAATTCAATGATACAAGTGAAAGTAATTGGGGAATTATGCTAACCAATTCCCTAATCCAGGGGTTAATGATGATCAATGTCAGCAACCTCTTAAGGAAAAGGAAAAAGGTAAGTAACATGAAATCACTATTGGTGATGTTGAGTATAAAAACGATGTGGTGGAATGATTTAGTGTTTATGTAATGGGATTACAAAAATAGTGTCGTGGAATCTCATTTATATTATTATGAAATATTGGAATATCTATGTATTGGTCCATTGTGGTTTTCCATAAGTATATGGTACTGGTAACCCTGAAAAGTGAATAAGATATTTTTGGAAGGAATATGATATGAACATAATGAAGGGATAAGGAGATATTGAGTTGTTTGATAGTATTAATGAGCTTATGACTTATACAAGGACACAGTGATATCGTGGTTTGATTATATTGATTTTTTGGTATTTTTTGGTGTGTGGAAAGAGTTAATTTTGATATAATTCATGTTCTCACTAAGTTTCAATGGTAATTCAAGTTATAATAATGTTTCAAGAGAATATATGATTAAGTTACTCACATGTTTGGAATGTGACAACCAAGAACTACCAAATGGGATATGGGAGATAAATTTTAAGTCAATTTAGTTCACCTCCTTATAATGTTTTTTTCAGTATTTGGAAGGATTTTAATGTTATCCATTTATAGATAGTGTAAATTATATTTTGATTGATGTTTTTTAGATTAATGTATTATCTCTCTATAGGTAAACTTATGCATATTTTATGACCTGTTTAAAAAAATTGTTGAGATAGATGGAATGACATATCATTCTATCGTATGATATGAAAACACTTCAAGAATGGAAAATTCAACTTCATTTCATTAAATAAGATATGAAGTGGAAATTGTTCAGGGAATGACCAATAATGGTATTTCACTGAAATCAAGTTACTATTTCTCCTCCTGAGAAAATTCATCAACTTTTGGAAAAAGATCTTGAAACCCAAAATGTTATCTCAGTACCATCTTATCTGATGAATCATATGGTTCCTTAAACCATCACATATTTATGGATTTCTAGTATTTAACTTTCTCCAAACCATATTCTCTATCACTATCCATCAGAACTTGATAGTTATATTTCTTTTCTATATACATTTTTCACTTCCAACCTTTATTATCATATGTCAAAACCCAATGATGAGTTATATTAGGTAACCATTATGTTTCTAACTTTCCATTTTAAAATAAAGTTTTGGTTTTCCTTGTTACGATGTGGGTTTCCATGAAAGAAATTTTCATGTAGTAAACCATTTATAACCCTGAAAAATTTTGAGAGTGAAATTTATTTTTAGGGGGTAGAATGTGACGCCCAGAGATTTTATGGGTAAATACCTTTTATATTCTTTGATGTATTGTGTTGTATGATACACCAATATTAGATTGCGCTATACACAACACCGTATTAGCTTGAAATATATGCAACACTATTCTTGGCTTCTATTACACACAATTGTTGACGCTCCTTTCATCACAGAATCTAATGATTGGAAAAGGGTAATATATGAGCTCAAAGTGATTCATCCTTTGAAGAAAATATCAAAAATCGATAAAGGGATGAACAGGGAGAACATTGCCCATAGGTCGTGCAAGTTCCCTCATAGTCGCGCAAGTCCACTTGCGCGATGCATGATGGTCGTGCAAGTGACTTGCACGACCTAAGTGATAACCGCTCGAGGTCTTCTCCTGCCTATAAATAGACCTTGTGGGCCCCCCATTCAGGGGGGATTTTTTTCCAGAAACTCAGATTTGAGCTCTCGGTGCCCTAGTCTCTTCTCAAAGCTTCTGAAACACTTCTAAGGTAATTTCTTACCTAGAACGAATGATCTAAAGAGGGGAGGAAGGCCTAAGTGTTGAAACTCATCAACACTTGCGCGCCTGAGTGGCCAGTCCTTAAGGGAAAAGGCCACACTTGCGCGCCACCTTACTCCTTCAATAAAACTTGTGCACCCCTCTTCTAGAAGAACCTCAAGAGGATTCTAAAGGCTTTAACCAAGAGTCGCTCAAGTATTACCCTGCTGGTTAACCATCGCGCAGGTACCCATGTGTTGTGCAGGTATACCTGCGCGACCAAGACTTGCGCACCCACGCAGTACCTACATGCCTTCCAGGACTTGCGCGCCTCTGCCTTTTTGGGTTCTCTTCTTTCCCATTTCACCCCTCTTAAGCCATTCCACCTCTCCTATTCAATATTCAATCTTCAAGACACTCTTCAAAGACATTTATGGCGTAATTTCTTGATTTGGATTCCTTATCTAAAAGGAACTCAGTGTAATATCTCTCAAAACCTAGTGATTTAAACATCTTTATGTCACTAAAGATTGAGATTTCATTCATTCAACCTCATCCTTTAAGATGAGAGAACTCCTTAACCTGGGGCTCCTTTTCAGGAATAAGCCCCAGTCATAATTCTCAAATCTGGGCATCCTTCTTAGCAGTAATCCCCAACCATAATTCTCTTAACTTGGGCCTCCTTTTCAGGAGTAAGCCCCAGTCTCAAATATGGGCATCCTCTTCAGGAGTAAGCCCCAAGTCCCTTAATTTTTCAAATCTCTTACCCTGGGCCTCCTTTTTAGGAGTAAGACCCAGTCTTAATTTCTATTAACCAGTCCTAATTTACCTTTGATCTGGGATTCCTTTTCAGGAGTAAAATCCAATCATAAGTCCTCTCCTAATTTGGGCATCCTTTTCAGGAGTAAGCCCCAGGTTAGAGTATTCAAAATCTCTATGAAGCACATAAACCTTTATGGACCCTATTCCTGGATTTGTTCCCTAATGTAAATCCTAACCTCTATTTATCTGGGCAGTCATACATACATAAGCCCCACATTATTTTTTTATGATTGCATCTTTCATGGCACAATTGTCTAATTTTTTTTACCAATACCTCTTGTTTCTCACACCGAGCATGACTCACGTGAGCTTAGAGTGTAAAAGTAATTATGACATCCTTCTTTGAGCCATCAATCATAAACATCATACTCCCTTTCTCGACCTACGTGGGTTCTGATTCCTTTTATAAAAAAAGGATACGTAGGTAGCCCATCTGCGGGTTCGATCCCAACTCTGAAATAATTCATTTCATTTTGAATGACAATAAACTTCAAGTGACCCACTCAGTGGCATTAAAACCAGTATGGTCATCATAAGGACCAAGAGACTTTTACGTATCAAAGGATACCATTGACTAAGAATCTCTAACAAATACAGATGATTCTTTATTAGTGAAGAACCTCGAATACATATAAAAGATTCTCTAAATTTCCTACATATCAATCATTGATTTTCAGATCTCAAGGAAAACTCATTTTATATTTGGTAATGTAATAAGGATTCACGAACATAACATAAATCTATAAAGAGAGTCTCGGAGTAGACAATTATTCCCCTAAAAAAAGTGTAATGAGTCTGACCTCCCATCCTCTCGACCAATGAAAATTCCTAAGCCTCATCAGTCCATAAACAAATGAGCACCTACCTTTGGAAAGTAGGTCCGAATGGATGTGGAATCATTGGATGTTTCCGGTTCTACGAACAAACTTGTTAGAAACTGATCGTAATTTTTGAACCTCCCATCAAAGGAGGTCATCCCCGAAATCCGAGGGAAACAAAAATGGTGAACCCGACGTGAAGAGATTAACCAAGTTAAAATGATGTTTTACCTATTTGTTAGGCCCCTATTTAAAACTCAATAAGAGGGCCAACAAAAACAATCATTGAAATATGTTCTCATCCAAAAGATGTAGTGGCTGAATTTATCATGATCGCGTCTGTTATATCAAATAGGCACTCTTTTCCAAGATCTTCTGCATTTCTAGAATGGTTGCTCTCAAGTTCACACCTGTGAATATTGCTGATGCAAATGCCACTGCTGCTACTCCTGCTAGATCATCGTCCGCTCTAAAGAAGATATCACCTACTCATTGTCTTCAACGCTGGGTATCAAACGTGCTGGTTAAGGAGTACCGTCAACACGAAACCATCCCAACTCTGGAGGCTGCCCGACAAGCCCTCCAAGTAAACAACTCACATCAGTCGTCTGGACAACGACGACCAGTGATCAAGAAGCAGGAGGGGCTGACTACCATCTCCAACTGTTTCGGGTTGTTATCCCCAGAACGCAATCACCATTCGCTCCCTTATTCTGGGGAGGTGAATGAGAAGGTCCCCCAGGGCCATACTTCAAATATACATGAGTCCTTCCTGAGGGATTCCACCAATAATATCCACCGGACTCGTGTGGCAGTGCACCCTCAACATGATGAGGGTACCGACTCCAGGCGTTTGGCTCAAGTTCCTCGAACCCAAGTAGGAAAGACAAATCGCTAGAGGCGAAGTCCGGTTAACAGTGAGAAGGTTCTCATCTCTGCCATCTCTGGAGAATTCCACCAACCTAACTTGGTGGAAAGCAACGAGCAGGCAGACACACCTACCCGTTTTAATTCTGTTGACTAGAAAACTCGTCTGGCAGCATCACGCCAAGCCTGCCAGGCAATTCCGGCGGAGTACTATAGGCAGGAACATACACCTTTTTATACATCATTAGCTAGTCAGCAGGCTCGTCTTACTACATATTATGTATCTCATCAACTACGTTCGGAGAATTGTAATCAGCAGGAACATACACCTGCTAGTACTAATCAAGCCTACCAACAGTCTCACTTGGTAGCATTCGGAGAAGTTAGTCAGAAATCCCTTACAACAAATAGGAGGCAGACTCAACTCTCTTCCGCCACACTTGAGTACTGTCAGGATTCACTGATAGGAAAAGGAGGACAGGAGCAGGAACATACACCTACTCCAAGCCCGGAATGGACGTATATTCCCATTCCGGCAGCTGAAGTGACCAAGCATATTCTATCAATGGTGAAAGAGCAGAAGTAAATCCCTGTTCATGTTCTGGATACCTTCCAGGATATTATAACAACTTCAGCGGAATATCAGGGAAAGACACATAAATCTATCCCTACCAGTGGAGTGACACATCAACAATTCACTCCGGAATAGACACACACATCTGTTCTAGTCCAAGGGGGTTGTGGGGCATACTTCCCCATATCATACAGACAACCAAGTCAGGCACATACACCTGATTTGAGTGGATATTGTTAGTCTAACATGGCCATATTTCTGGATCAGGCATATACACCTTCTCAGAGCAGCCACTTTCGTCAACAAGTGGTTTCCAAGGCGAGTAAGAAGGCATCTAGGAAAAAGACCCTCCCTGTACAGTCAGGAGATCAAGAGCCAATCTGTAACAAGGCCTTTCTCGATGCTTGAGTTCTTGAATCCCTCAGAAAATTATCTGTTGAAATTCAAGATTCTACTCCCTCATTTCTCAATAGTGGGAACATTAATTCCGAAGGTCTTTAACGGACACTTCCTCATAAAGGCTTGCTTCATGACAATTCGGTCAATCTCGAAGTTTCATCTTCAGATGAGAGCCACAGGAACCCTCTGTGTGGTCAGAAGACCAAGGCACAAGAGATCTCATATTTTGTTGTAACCCATTATGGTGGTCCTCCCCATGATGATAAATTTCGCTGCGAAAGTCCTCTCCACAGTAGTGATGCACATTGCCCGGAAAATGCTCCAGTGGAAAATTTAGTGCCGAGAAAGCCCTCTTATCTTGAGGCACTTGCAAATGTGAAACCAGTCATGTCTGGAGCTTCATCGCTAGCAGGTGAAATACTTTCTCAATCAGAAGATAGCCCAGGGTGTAGGTCATTCTCCGAACCACCCCTAAGTCATGCATCTTCTAGTTTGATCAATGATTTCTCTACCAATCTTGTTGAATCTAACGAAGCAACAAGGAAACACCAACTCTGGTCAGATCAGGTAGAAGAATCTTCATAAAATGATAAAGAAGAAATGATGAACATGAGTAAAAAACTGGCTAAAGGTGAAGTGCCAGTCATGTTTTGGCCTCTAGATGACTCTCAGTATGACATTCCAGAAATGTTGACGGAATATGAAATTCATGATATTCGTCTCAACATATGGAAAACTCTTTTTCAGTTGAAAAAGAAAGTATTATCTTATGATGAATATGAAAATCATTATAAGATAATAGAAGGGTTACAACGTCAGATTGATTTGGCATCTCTATCAGTCTCTCGATATCTGAAGGCTGAAAAGTAGCAGAGAGCCCTTCAACGTTCATGCTTTGGCACATTAAGAAGATTTCGTCAGTTAATTGCCAATTCCCCATCTGGTATTCATGTCAGAGGATTGGGTGTTCATGGAGCACTGCATTTCACAGTGCTCTCCAGTCAGCAAAGCCCACCGAAAATGGTACCATGCAATGTTATTGCCCAAGCCCAGCCACAGTCAATGGGATTTATTTGTAATCAAAATCTTGCCCAAGAACAGGCTTCAACTAGTTCCTCTGAAAATCAAGAATACAGAGAACAAGTTGTTCAATTACTCTTTCATCAAGCAAACGATAATATTGAATAGGCATCTCGTTTGGAGCAAGCACATCACCAAGTGATAGAAGTGTCAGAAATCATCAAACAGTCTTTTGAACTGGGTGATAAAAGTGGATACAGGTTAATGCATCTAGCTAATTTCCGGACTATGGTTCGCAATATCAAGAGATATTTTAAGAAAGTCTCAGACATAGCATGTCAATAGCCACCCCAACTCGCCAGACTGGGGACTCTTTTAAACCAACCCTTGGAATCAACAAATAAGATTCAAGGAGTTGAGAAGGAACAGCCCCAGTCCACTGGACTGGGGACTTTTTCAAATCATCAATCCCCTCCTCAGAGAAAGTTGGTTTTTTCTTGAATGGGGAAGAATCCTAAAGAGGAACGAAGAGCCAAATTATCAAGAGATTCCCTCCAAATTACAGTTCTTCAAGAAGTTCCTGAGGGATAAAATCAACAAAAGGAAATGTCTCATCAAAGACATTGAAGAAGAAAATATCACAGAAATGTTGATAGAAGAGATGTGATGAGTTATGAATCAATCAATGTCATCAATGTCGTTGTTGCTAATCCACCAGACGAGGCTCACTCAGGGGACTCAGATGAAGATGTTCCTGCTCAACAAGATGTACGCACTGACACAAATGAAGAAGGTGTGTGTACACGAAGTCAAAGGATTACTCAGAACCTAGGTAATCCTTCGAGTAACACACTTCCCCCTCTCCGAAAAGGATCCAACAAAGGGAAGGGAAAGAACCAGGTTGCATATCCTTCCTCTAGAGAAGGTCAATCGCTCTCACTAGAGCAATGGTTTGCACAATAGGAGGAATAAATGAAGGAATTAAGATGGTTGAATGCAGAACTACTTCAGATTAGTCTTCTTATTAAGCATGCTGGAGTCAGTCAGCCAATGGAATTTGTTGCAGCTACTGAGATGGATCAATAATATCCTCCTCTATCAGTACACCCTCATAGTTCTAATCCTACGGGTCAATTGCAACAACAGTTGGCAATGCTACCATCAGTTACAGCACCAATCACCACATTTTTCGAAGCTCCAGTCATTGCACCTACCCAAGTCCATGTTCAACCGGATGTTTCTCAAAATTTAATAACTACTATTGTGTCATTAACAGCTTAGTTAGAAACTATGGAAGGGAAACATGTGAAAGTTCAACCAGAAAAGAAAATTTACCCTGAATGGGTAGATTCAATCTCTCCTCCATCTAGTTTTGGGAACCCTGTATTCCCTATTTTCAATGGATCGGGCGATCCTGAACAGCATTTGATGCATTACGTGTCTTGTTGTGATCCTATGATGGGAACTCCAGAGCAGCAAGAAGCAGTGAAACTCAGATGCTTCATGTGACCCTTGCAAGGACTAGATTTTGTCTAGTATACAAGCTTGCAATCCCGGTTAATTACCAGATGGGAGGATCTTCGCCAAAAATTCCTCCTTTAGTTCAGCTCAACTTTTCCAAAGACAACAGTTTTCGATCTTACAAACTGTAAGCAAAGGGAGAATGAAAGGGTCTCTCATTTCATTGCTCGATGGAATGGATTAACATATTCCTTGAGTTTAGCACTCCCTCAAGAAGAATTGTTTCCAATCTGTGTGGAAAATCTGCGTGACGAATTACACACGCCGTTAATCCCTGTGAAATACACAGGAGGGTTTCGAGACCTTACTTCCATCACTCAGAAGATTGAAGATTCCATTATACAGACTAAGGCTAAATCTCGTGTAATTCCATCAACTCCAGGAAGGAGAATGGGTAAAGCAGAAACTGCTACAATTATGCTTAAACAAGCACCTGTACCAGTTTCTACCTCAAAACCTTCATCTTCTCGAAGGGCTCCACCTTCTGAGCGCCAACAATAAAGGCCGTTTCGTCCAGACGATCAAATAGAAAAAAAACGAAAACAAATTGAGGATCTGAAGAGAAAAAAACACTCTTTCCGAAATGAACAAGTTCCTGGTTATTTCATTTCAGCTCTAGAAAACAATTTGGTTCAATTTCCAATGCCCAAGAGGCCAAACAAGAAAGGAGATGAAGACCGTCCCAATTATTTCCCTTTTCATAAAATGTTGGGGAATCCCAACCAGGAGTGTTTTGTCTTCAAAGACCTCCTGCAAAAGATGGTCGAATCGGGACAAGTCAAACTAAAAGGTTCTTCAACTCAGGTTGCATGTGTTACTGCTACAGTTCAAGAGGAGAAAGGCGAATGGCAAGAATTCAAAAGCAAAAATTCACAGAAGTATGATGATTGGATGTTCAGAAAGACAATCAATCGAACTCATACTATTTTTTGAACACAATTAAAGAAACCAATTGTGTCTTCTTCCATGAATGTTGCAGAAAAACCCTCTTCGTTAGAGGGAAAGTCCTCAAAGAAACATCATGATTCAAAGAAAGAAAAAGAATCAGAAGAAGATGAGTATGTGTCAAAGACTAAGTTGTCTTTGACTTTGGTGGAATTCATGCCATCTACTTCAAATCCACGGGCACCACCCCACCAAACGGCATAGCCTAAATAGGCTAATCAGGAAGAGTCTTCATCAGACGAAGAGTTAATCTTTGGTTCTGTTAATATGATTCAATTAACAGATCCATATGCCAGTCGCAGTTTCGATTTTAATGAGCCTGAATTCCTTGTATCAAACAGCGGAATCAGAGGAAATTACAAGGGATTAGGATACAGGGGAAGACGTGGATCTTTCAGAAGCCACTATTCCAATTATACCCCTACTAGAACAGTGTACGCAGTAGAAACTCGTTGTAGATCCCTTCAACGAGCTCAGCAAGAACAAGAAAGTTCTTCTACCAATAGAAAATTCAGTCCTCGCACAGTTATTTTGGAAGACCGGTTGAAGGTTCTATCTTCTTTCTCTTAGCAAGTAAATGGATCTAATCGGTCTAATCTTCCAAAACTAGGAATATTGCCAACTCCTATCCCGATACAAGATGCATCAACTTCCAAAGCATCTACTTCCAAGGTACCTGCTAAACCACATATTCTTATTTGGAAATGAATACCTCTGGATCAAAAGTATGATATATTGAAACACTTGGCCCAATTACCAGCCAAGTTATCAATTCTGGATTCTCTGAATCTGTCAAAAGATCTTCGGGAAGCACTCATCGAGGCTTTGTCAAGTCCTCAGGAGTTTGAAACTGAAATTGCTACAGTTGAAGTCTATCACATAGAGAATAATCTTGCGGAATTCTATGCAATAATATATTTTACTGATGAAAATGAATATGATGTTGTGCATAGACATATTAGACCATTGTATTTGTCTGGCAAGGTCAATGGCATAGACATCTGGAGAACTTTCATTGACAATGGTTCAAGAGTCAACCTCATGCCCATTCATACACTTTGTCGATTGGGCCTCACAAAATCCGATTTATCTCCTTCTACCATGATGTTACAAGGATATGATAAAAATGAACAAGAACCACTGGGGGAAGTTACACTCAAAACTTAGTTTAGAGATCTTGTATCCAATTTAGATTTCATGGTTGTTGATCAAGAGTCAGCCTTCAACATCTTGCTTTGAAGACTCTGGCTACATCAACATGTGTATATCCCTTCATCATACCATCAATGTCTCAAATATTGTTTCGATGGTCAATTTGGGACATTGTATAGTGATAAGGCCCCGTTCAATACATGTGAGTCTCAATACATTGAGGTGGAATTCTATCACATGAAGGTAAGGGAGAAATCCACAACAAAAGTGATTACCAAAGTTAATACTCCATATGGTTTGGAGAAAATTCCAGTAAATCCATTTACACATGTGAGTATAGATTATGTGTTGCCTATCAGTCAAATTAACAAGATATACCCATATCAAAATACTCTTAGGGAAAGATCCATAATGTCAATTACGAAAATCAATCCAGACAACATGGGAGAAATTGGTAATCTACCAAGCAGTGATGAAAGCACAAATGGTCACGTCTTCATTTCATCTGCTGAAATCCAACAAGTCTATGTTTCACCAATTAGGCTAGAAGAAGTTATAGCAACATCGGAGGTGAACAATGATGTCGATTTTCAATCCATCATCTCCTCTTTAATACCCAAAGAAGACCCTTCATCATCAATCGGGTCGGAAATGGGAGCTTCTTCTTCAAGATGTGAAAATTGTGACATCTCTTCTGATCATGAAAATTCTGCTTTATCATCTACTATGCAAGTAGAAACGGAAGGAATAACACATAAAGAAGAAGAAGAGGAAGATCTCAGAGATGCTCCTCCATCATTTGAAGAGGCTATCTCTACCACTATGGATGAACTCAGAGAAATAAATCTGGGTACAAAAGAAGATCCACGCCCCACTTTAATCTGTGCGACCATGACTCTTGAAGAGAAAGAGATGTATATTTCTTTTCTAAAGAAAAATAGATATATTTTTTCTTGGAACTATACAAACATGTCCGGGCTTGATCCTGATGTTGCTACTCATCATTTGGGTTTACCAGAAGAACATCAAGGATTTAAGCAAACCGCAAGAAGAACACACCCAACTTATGCTTCCAAAATTGAAGCTGAAGTGGATAATATTATCAAAGCTAACTTCTTCATAGAAGTTCAATATCCCAAATGGTTGTCTAATATTGTCCCTGTAAAGAAGAATAATGGACAAATTAGAGTTTTCATCGATTTCAGATATCTTAATCGGCATTGTCCTAAGGATGATTTCCCAGTTCCGATTATAGAACTTTTAATTGATGAAATAGCTGGATATGAAGCACTTTTCTTCATGGATGGATATTCCAGATATAATCAGATCCAAATGGCCCCAGAAGACGAGGAATCTACAGCCTTCAGAGCCCCTCAGGGTTTTTTTTGCTACCGGGTAATGCCCTTTGGCTTAAAGAATGAAGATGCAACTTATCAGCGTGCCATGCATCGTATCTTCAAACCCTTATTAGGGAAGTTTGTTGAATGCTATGTAGATGATTTGGGAGTTAAATCCAAACAACGTTCTAATCACTTGGCTGATTTGGAAGTCATATTCTGCAAGCTTCCACAACATAATTTGAAGATGAACCCCTTAAAATGTTCTTTTAGGGTAACCACAGGAAAATTTCTCGGCTTTTTTGTACTCCATCGTGGTATTGAAGTCGATCCTGAGAATACCAAGTCAATCCTTGGTATGTAACCTCCTCAAAATTTGAAAGAATTAAGGGGACTTCAAAGACACTTAGCCTATATTCGGCGTTTCATCGCCAATTTAGTAGGCAAAAGTTTACCCTTCACCAAATTGATGAAGAAGGGAGTCACTTACCAGTGGATAGAATAATGCCAAGAAGAATTCGATATTCTCAAGAAATACCTCTTGATTCCACCGATACTCATGCCACCTGTTGAAGGAAGACCACTTATCATCTACATGACATCTCTAGAGCGATCATTGGGTTCCTTTCTTGCTCAAAAGAATGATGTTGGGAATGAAAAAAGACTCTACTATCTAAGTCGAACTATGCATGAAGCAGAAACCCGGTATTCAAGTATTGAGAAGTGATTCCTGGCATTAATCTTTGCAGTTCAGAAGTTGAGACACTACCTGCAACATCACGAGGTCCAATTGGTATCTCGCAATAACCTGCTCAAAATTTTCCTTAGTCGTCCAATGCTTACAGGACGTTTGGAAAGGTGGGAAGTTATTTTTCAGCAATTCGACATTCAGTATGTGTCTCAAAAGGAGATAAAGGGCCAAGCTCTGACTGATTTCCTGGGTGAACACCCTTCAGTGGAAGACACATCTTCAAATATTGAACTCATTGATGAAGAATTCTTCTCTATTCAAGAAAGTCCTCAGGAATAGGAAATTTATTTTGATGGTGCTTCCAAAAGTCCAACAAGGAGGAAAATGGAAAATCCTAAATTCAACAAAGTTGGCTTAGGAATTGTGCTCATTTCTCTAGAAAAGGCAGTTTTACCGTATTCCTTCTTATTGTGGGAAGGTGGTACCAATAATGAAGCAGAATACCAAGCTCTCATCGTAGGCTTGGAATTAGCACTTTAAGCACAAGTGAATCACTTAAAGGTGAAAGTTGATTCAGACCTGGTAATAAAACAAGTCAATGGGGATTATGCCATCAGAAAAGAAGAAATAATCCCTTTGTATGATTAAGTCATAGAGTTAATGTCGGAATTCCCTTTGGAACTGAAATTTTCTTATGTCCCAAGATCATAAAATGCTCAAGCTTATGCACTGGCTAATATAGCCACAGCTCTGGCAGATCCAAATCGGGACGATACAACCATCAGTATTGCCCAACGTCATGCAATTTCACCCTATGTTCGAATCAGAACAGAGGAAATTAATGAAATTTGTCCCATTCCTGAACTGTATGGTCATACTACAGGATGGATTTTACTTATCAGGGAATACCTTCAAAATAGAACACTTCCACCTGATAGAGCTGAGAAAGAACAAATCTGGCGACGTGTGGTCAATTTTACTCTTTGTGATAGCCCAGATCACCTAGAGAAAATTCTCTACAAACGTGGTTTTGATGGAGTTCTCTTCAGATGCATTGATGGTGAAGAGAAAATTGCTGTCATGAACGAAGTTCATGCAGGAGTCTGTGTTGCCCACCAGTCTGGACATAGACTGTCTGATTAGATTCGAAGGCTTGGATACTTTTGGCCTTCAATTATACGAGATTGTGTCGATTTCACAAAGAAGTGTCATTCATGAAAAGTACATGCCAACTTCATTCATCAACCTCCAAATTTGCTTCATACAGCTAAATACTGATGGCCATTTTCCACATGGGGAATGGATGTGGTGGGACCTTACCCTTCGGCTACGGCCAAGCAGTTTAAGTACATTCTTACTACTACTGACTTCTTTTCCAAATGGGAAGAGGCAATACCTCTCAAGGAAGTCAGTTCTAAATGCATTGTTAGCTTCATCAATTCTAACATCATTACCAGATTTGGTGTCCCTCATACTATATTAATGGAAAATGGCACCAACTTCTATTCATCCGAGGTAAAGAAGTTGTATAAAAAATACAACATCAAATCCAACCATTCATCTCGGTATCATGCAGCGGCCAACGACCAGATAGAATCCTTTAACAAGACTCTTTCAAATATACTGCAAAAGATGGTGGATAAATATAAGAGGTCATGTCCTGATAAACTCTTTCATGCTTTATGGGCTTATCGGACTACCACCCGAACTGCAACTCGGTCAACTCCATATTCATTGGTATATGGAATGGAAGTTGACTTTTCCATTGATGTTCAACTACCCTCGCTCAGATTTTACATTTGTGATCAATCATCTACAGATGAACAATCTCAAAAGTAATTGAATGAATTGGCATGGTTATATGAGAAAAGATTGTGCACTTTTCACCACTTTGAAGTCTATCAGAATCGAATAGCATGAGCTTTTAACAAAAAAGTTCGTCTTCGTTCATTCACTCAGGGAGAATTGGTATTAGTTCTCAGAACTCCAATGATACCAGGAAAGAAACCTCCCAAGCTTGATCCAAAATGGGAAGGACCTTATTCAATACATAGGGTCTACTCCAATGGAGTTTATTCATTAATCTCCATGGATAGAGAACTCATCACTACTCCAACCAATGCCAGATTTTTGAAGAAGTATTTTGTATAAACACAAAAGCTCTTTCATCCTTTCTATATGACGTTAAACTATACAAAAATGGTCCATACATATGACCTTAAACTATTTGTATTAATTTCATCCCACACGACGTTAAACATTGAAAAAAAATTCCCTAATTTGTCCTCACTACATGACATTTAACTACAAAGTCCCTCTTTCGTCCTTGCTATATGACGTTAAACTATACAGCAATGGTCCATACATATGACCTTGACCTATTTGTATTAATTTCGTCCCAAACGACGTTAAACTAGGGAAAACAATTCCCTAATTTGTCCTCACTGCATGACATTAAACTGCAAAGTCCCTCTTTCGCCCTTGCTATATGACATTAAACTATACGACAATGGTCTATACATATAACCTTAAACTATTTGTATTACTTTTGTCCCACATGATGTTAAACTGTGAAAACGTTCCCTAAATGGTCCAGTATGACCTTAAACTGCAACTAGGTCCTGTATGACCTTAAACTACATCATCAACGGTCCATGCATATGACCCTAAACTATTTGCGAGTCCCTTACGTCTAGCAAGACGTTAAATTGTGATGTCCTAACTACATGACGCTAAACTGTATATAAGTCTCTTACGTCCGAAAAGATGTTAAACTACATAATCATCAAAGGTCTTATATGACCTTAAACTACACTTTTCTCGAGCATGACATTAAACTACACCATCCACGGTCCATGCCTATGACCTTAAACTATTCGCACTTTCATCCAACATGACACTAAACTATGGAAAAAATCCCCAATGCATCCAAAAATGACGTTAAATGGTGTACTCTTTTTTCCCCACAGCATGACATTAAACTGCACAGTCCCCCTTTCGTCCAACATGACGTTAAACTATATTGTCCACATCGTCCTAACTACATAATGCTAAACTGTACAGAAAGTCCGTGATACGTCCTACATGACATTAAACTGTACTTTTTCCCTACTACATGACACTAAACTGTGCAGCACCAATAGTCCTAACTGCAAGACTTTAAACTGCAGAGTCCCTTTATATGTCCTACATGACATTAAACTATGCATCGTTAAGGTTGTTATTACCTCTTGTTTCTCACACTGAGTATGACTCAGGTAAGCTTAGAGAAAACCTCAACCATAACACTCTTCTTGGGCCGCTAACCATGTGTAAGTCCCAACAACATCATTTTTTAGGTCATTGTCCCCAAGAACAACTTGATCATTAATTCATTCTTTAATTGAACTACACAGACTTTGATCCTTGCCTTCTAGGCTGGGTACATAGGCAACCTCCCAAGGTTCAAGCCCAAAACCAATCTCTTCACGTCGGTTCATCTCCATCTCATATGATGTTAATTCGTGAAACCGCCCTTAGAATAAATATCTTTACATTGGTTCACTTTTGTCCTTGCTATACGACGTTAAACTATACAACACTTTTGTCCAGTATGAAAATAAACTACAATATTCTTTGCTACACTTACCTGGGAGGGAACCATTTTTTACATTGATTTTTCAATCATGTTTCATTTCAAAGACTACGTGCATACATGGAAATGCCCAAACATTTTATCTTGGGTTAAACCATCATTGTACAAAAGTCCCCTTTCACCCTTCACATGTACGAACCATATTTTTACAAAGGGTATTTCTAGAACTATGTGGGATTGATTACCATCCTTATGGGATACGTAGGAACGTTCGAGTGTCCCTCAAATCCAGCCCCAAGTCTTTGGGCCTAACCCCAAATTCCACTTTCAGTCCCTTGGCTGAAAAGTCCCCATGAAAACACACAGTGTGTATTTCTTACAATGGTCCAAGATCTATGACCCTAAACTAAGATCTCTAATCCTTTTTTCCCACATGACGTTAAACTGTAATTTAAGAACTACATATGAGCTTGATTCCCATCCTTATGGGATACGTAGTGAAGTCCAACATTTCAATTCAGGACCCATCCACAACATGATTATGGTTAGCATTGATCTGTGTATCTGTGTATACATTGAACAATACCCATATTTATGTGTCATAATCCTAACCTTAAATATTTTCAGATCTTCATAACCCTTTTCATGACTTATAGGTCACAAAAATGTCAAAATTCTGAGAATTCTTTTGCCTGACTATGCAGCACGTTCCCATAGGAGGCCTTGC
The DNA here is from genome assembly GCA_963277665.1 of Viscum album. Classification (NCBI taxonomy): domain Eukaryota; kingdom Viridiplantae; phylum Streptophyta; class Magnoliopsida; order Santalales; family Viscaceae; genus Viscum; species Viscum album. Next base: position 876,311,191 of record OY728119.1, on the reverse strand, counting down.
ATAAACAATCTACATAACAAACTTGTTAGCCAAAAGATACTATTATCTGAATATGCAGCCAATGCCCTTAGGTGGCCCTGCATAATTCAACCCCCTAAAGGGTTTGTCAGATAGTGGTAACTTCATTCTTGGGAATAATGCCTCTTTTCTCCTTATTTGTCTTAAATGACAGAATGTAAGGATCCACAAAAACAGCCATCCTTAACATATTTGTCCCATATCCTTTTTCATGATCTGAAAGTATTCAAGTCTATGGTTTATATTATCCTTACCTATGTTTGGGTCAGACCTTTGTAGGAGTGATATTCATCCAGTTCTTCGATAATATTGTTTGGAAATATCTTCTCCACATTCAAGTTCCTCTTTCCATACAGAAAACTCTATACTTTGGAAGATTTGAATCTCCATACACTTTCACTGGCTTTTAGCACTAGGAAAGTAAATTTCTGAGAGTACCTTTCCCTGTCTATGCAGCACGTGCCCATAGGCGGCCTTGCATAAACAATCTACATAACAGACTTGTTAGCCAAAAGATACTATTTTATTTTACTATGCAGCCAATGCCCTTAGGTGGCCCTACATAAATCAACCCCCTAACGAGTTTTTTAAATAATGGTAACTTCATTCTTGGGAACTACTTATTCTAATGACTTTTAGCTCTTTTTCATATCATTCCTCAGATTCAAATATTCTTAAGTCATAGTTTACATTTTTCCCTCATACTTGAGTATGTTACTAGGTTTTCAGATAAATTTTCAAGGAATTGAGTCAAGTCTAATTCATTCAGTCAAAGCTATTTCGAACTTAAACATTAGCCTCTTTATGTCTGACGTTCATGACTTTAAACTGCCAACAAAAGACAAAGGAACTCTGAATAAAAGTCAAGTTCCAGCTCACTAAACATACATTTTGTATGATTTAGGTAATATTGAGCAATGAAAAGATTCAAAGTTTGTAGGGTTATTTACATTAATCCTAGTAAAAATCAAACTATGCTTGCTAGGACCATTGGCTTAGGTAAAATCTAAAGCATATAGAAAAAGAGAATGCAGGTACAAATGAGTGAAGATTAAAGTGTTTTTTTTCATTGATGTAAAAGAGTTATAAGGACATCCACAGACTGGAGTCTCTTCTCTTTTTCAAGAATTACAGGAGGCTTTCAACATAACTCTTCATTTGATTTACGACATCCCGAGCTTCATCAGAAACCACCTGGAATTCATTCATTCAACTGGATATAATAAGAGATGCAGTGATACCAGATCTTCTTGGAACAATTGTGAAAGGATGTTCATGAGTGCGGTTTGAGAAACTTTCTTGCTGATCAAACAGTGACTCTGTTTCTGTCCAAGAGACTTGGAAGATGGATACATGGATTTGAGAATGAACCATTGGAAGTAAAGAGCCATTTGGAGAGAGTACTCTTTTCAGATATTGCTCTAATTCCATGTTTGTCTTCTCTCTACCAATCGGCAGTGGAAAACATTTCAGCCCATGGGTTTGCCATTTTCATATCTGCAAGGAAATGACATGGAGGAAGAATTTGAAATTTCACACCATTGTTGTTGCTCTTAATGCACAACATAACTGAAATAGAGGAGTAGAAGTGCAGCTGCATTTCAGGCGTATAGTTCTTTGCATCTGGAACATTGACTCCTTGCAGATGACCATGACCATATAGAGGTAGGTAGATGCTCTGTGGGAAATTAAGATGATATTTCTTCAAGTACTTAGCCAAATCTGGGAGAGTGTTATCGCAGATATCATAGTAATCATGGACAATGATGTTCATCATGTCATTAATACGCTTGCTAGCCAGTTCATCAGCCGTTTTAATTCCCTTGGGAGCCATTGAATCTGCACAAAAGATGAATAAACTAACTCTTAAATGGGTTTATTTCTCATAAAATTTGTGAAAGAATTCGAAAAAAATGGCAAAGGCATTAAGGTGCACAAGTCTAAACTTGGCGCGCAAGTGTTCGTGTGCTGCGCTAGTTTTTGACGTGCAAGTATAAACCGTGAAAGTAAAAATACCTATACAGAAGTGTGACAGCCAAGAAACATCGTAAAACAGAGCAGCCTACGCGGTTAAGGTGACCTGCTCGGTGAGAGCTCGAAGGTTTGAAATCCAAAATTCCGGATGCTTTTTACGGAAGTGAGGCCCTCTATTTATAGACATGGTTGGGGCCCTACGCGATCAAGGGATGTATCCTTGCGTGTCAGGCCTTGCACGCCCAAAGCTCATTTGTGCGCCCTACCTTACTCACCCCAATTTCCTTTTGATTCACGATTTCCTCAGAGTCAAATCCTCTATTCTCTCCGGATCCAACTCTGAGGGGGGACTTTTTTTGACACTCCTTTCGTCACAGAATCTAAAGATTGAAAAAGGGGAATATCTGAGCTCAAAGTGATTCATCCTTTGAAGAATATATCAAAAGTCGACAAAGGGATGAACAAGGAGAACATTTCCCATAGGTCGCACAAGTTCCCTCATAGTCACGCAAGTCCACTTGCGCGACACATGATGGTCGCGCAAGTGACTTGTTCGACCTAAGTGATAACCGTCCAGGGTCTTCTCCTGCCTATAAATAGACCCTATGGGCCCCCATTTGGGGGATGTTTTTTCCAGAAACTCAGATTTGAGCTCCCGGTGCCCTAGTCTCTTCTCAAATCTTCTGAAACACTTATAAGGTAATTTTTTACCTAGAAAGGAAGATCTAAAGAGGGGGAGGAAGGCCTAAGTGTTGAAACTCATCAACACTTGCACGCCTGAGTGGCCATCCCTTAAGAGAAAAGGCCACACTTGCGCGTCGCCTTACTCTTTCAATAAAACTTGCGCGCCCATCTTCTGGAAGAACCTCAAGAGGATTCTAAAGGCTTTAACCAAGAGTCGCTCAAGTATTACCCTGCTGGTTAACCGTCGCGCAAGTACCCATGTGTCGCGTAGGTATACTTGCGCGACCAGGACTTGCGCGCCCACGCAGTACCTGCGCGCCTGTCAGGACTTGCGCGCCTCTGCCTTTTTAGGTTCCCTTCTTTCCCATTTCTCCCCTCTTAAGACATTCCACCTCTCCTATTCAAGATTCAATCTTCAATACACTCTTCAAAGCCATTTATGGCATGATTTCTTGATTTGGATTCCTTATCTGAAAGGAACTCTATAGAATATCTCCCAAAACCTAGTGATTTACACATCTTTATGTCACTAAATATTGAGATTTCATTCATTCATTCTCATCCTTTAAGATGAGAGAACCCCTTAACCTCGGCCTCATTTTCAGGAATAAGCCCCAGTCATAATTCTCAAATCCGGGTATCCTCCTTAAGAGTAAGCCCCAACCATAATTCTCTTAACCTGGGCCTCCTTTTCAAGAGTAAGCCCCAGTCTCAAATATGGGCATCCTCTTCAGGAGTAAGCCCCAAGTCCCTTAATTTTTCAAATCTCTTAACCTAGGCCACTTTTTCAGGAGTAAGCCCCAGTCTTAATTTCTCTTAACCAGTCCTAATTTACCTTTGATATGGGATTTCTTTTCAGGAGTAAAACCCAATCATAAGTCCTCTCCTAATTTGGGCCTCCTTTTCTGGAGTAAGCCCCAAGTTACAGTATTCAAAATCTCCATGAAGCACATATACCTTTATGGACCTTGTTCCTGGATTTATTCCCTAAAGTAAATCCTAACCTTCATTTATCTGGGAAGTCATACATACATAAGACCCACATTATTTCTTATGATTGCATCTTTCATGGCACAATTGTCTAATTTTTTTTCCAATACCTCTTGTTTCTCACACCGAGCATGAATTACGTGAGCTTAGAGTGTAAAAGTAATTATGAAATCCTTCTTTGAGCCATCAATAATAAACATCATACTCCCTTACTCGAACTACGTGGGTTCTGATTCCTTTTATAAACAAAGGATATGTAGGTAGCCCATCTGTGGGTTGGATCCCAACTCTAAAATAATTCATGTCCTTTTGAATGACAATAAACTTCAAGTGCCCCACTGAGTGGCTTTAAAACCAGTATGGTAATCATAAGGACCAAGAGACTTTTACCTATCAAAGGATACCATTGACTAAGAGTCTCTAACAAATACAGATGATTCTTTATCAGTGAAGAACCTCGAATACATATAAAAGATTCTCTAAATTTCATACATATCAATCATTGATTGTCAGAGCTAAAGGAAAACTCATTTTATATTTGGTAATGTAATAAGGTTTCATGAAGATAACTTAAATATATAAAGAGAGTCCGGGAGTAGACAATAATTCCCCTCAAAAGGTGTGATGAGTCTGACCTCCCATCCTCTCGACCAATGCAAATTCTTAAGCCTCATCATTCCATAAACTAATGAGCACCTACCTTTGGAAAGTAGGTCTGAATGGATGTGGAATCATTAGATGTTTCCGGTTCTACGAACAAACCCGTTATAAACCAATCAGAATTTTTGAACCTCCCATCAAAGGAGGTCATCCCCGAAATCCGAGGGAAACAACAATTTGACGTTCTTTTGATAGAATTAATTTCACATAACACTAAGTATAGATTTTTTTCAATGTATAAAATAAATATGTTTGGACTATGTTCTAAAAACACCAAAGGAATATTACAATAAAGATAACATTGACTTGGCTTGTATTGCATGCAAGAACGACCTTCTTCGATAACTTGCATTGTACACGATCCCGAGATTCACTAAATAATGATATAATATATTATTTAATGGGATATAAACTAGCTTTTATGAATAGTATTAAATAAATTTAATTTTATATAACATTAGAATTCATCTTACACATTTTCTTGAACATGATATAAGAACTAAATCAATTTTTCAGATAAAAGAAGTCTTTCACAAAATAATGTTTTTCCGCCTTTTGATGGCACACCCATTTTAAATCTAGTTTTTAACACTTTTATATATTCTATTTTAAAAATTAAACTTCTTATTTTTAATTTGGACAAAAAATTACTTATGTTTAATTTTTGGTAATTTTCTTATAAGGTTCATTTTTAATTAATAGTTAAAATACCACATTTTAAGTTAAAACTTCCATTTTATCTAATTAATTTATAATGATAGATTGTACATTTAATTGGTTTTAAAATTTAATTGGATTATATTGTTATAATTTATTAAAATTATGGTCATTGGACATAATTTCACACTAAAATTGGATGTAAACACATGTTATTCTTTTGATAGTTATTAATTTTTAAAAACGCATTTTTTGGTTTTGACAACAAGAATTAATTTTAAATTATTTATTGAATCATTTGTATTAAAATTTGGAAAAATGGATTCCATATTTGGAATCAAATGTTTAAAATTGTGTAAATATGTACCTTATATTTTTATACATTAAGAATAGTAACTAGAGTAATTAGTCTATTTACCATGGTTAAAGGGTAAATATGGTAAATAATGGTAAAAAATAATATTATAATAATATTAAACTACCCCAACACATGTATTAATCCTATTGTATGATATATTTCTAACCATGGGAATCCTTGGGTTGATTTTGGGACCCCATGGATCCACTTGGATGTGAAAATGAATTGTATAAGAATTAATTTAAAGTAAATATAAATATAACATAAATATATATTTTTACTAAATAAATTTTAATATAGGGTTTTATAAATGATAATTATGTCTATAAATAGTTATTATAAATATAAAAATATTTCCTAAATTATGGTATTTTATTTATTATTTATAGACATTAGATGAATATATTTATTTATGACACAATTATGATGTAGTGATTAACTTATTAATGATATATTCAAATAAATTAATTTATAAATATTAAAATAAATTTAATTTGAACATTTTTATGAAATAAACAAATATTCTGGATGACATTGAAATATTAGGGATGATTTAATTCTACTGGTCCGAAGGAATGAGTTTGTTATGACTTTAACAAAAACTAGTTACTAAATAGTGTCAAAAATTGACATAAATGTGTTTTCAAAACATTACTATTTTATTAAATGATTTAAAAATCCTAAAAATATATATTTCCAAAAAATAACTTTTATAGTGATAAAATTCTAATAATTATTCACTTTAGGTTATCTTTGTATTTTATAGTAATGATATTAACCATGTGGTATAAAAATACAAGAGGACATGGTAAGAGTTAACTTATTTTACAAAGGGTTAAATCTTAAGGATAAGGTTTATTTTATGACCTAAACAAGTATAAAATTTTTTAGTTTATATTATTTTGATTCATATTCATATTATCCTCAAAATAAATCAATTTGGAGCTACTAGAAACCGAAAATATTTATATAATAAATTACTATTGCTAGATCTTTCCTAAAGTACCCCTCACTTCTCTTATAAAAGGGAACCTCCCATTCAATTTAACTCACACTTATAAAGCCCTTTGTTTTGAAAACACCCTACCCATTTAGTCTCCCAAAATCCCTAATATCATCCTATATTAATAACATTGGGAATAGAGCCATCATAAGGATCCATTTGGTTCAAATCAAAAGGAAACACCCGAAGAAGAGGTAATCATTTTATCCCTTCTTTTAAGGTTCTTTTCTTCTTCTACTTATTATATATATATTGTTTCCATACCAAAGTAATAAATACAGTATAATACATATTATAATATGTTAATTTAATCATGGTAAAATTATATTCATCATTTTATCCATCCTATAAATAATAATATCACCATGCGTGCGTACATACTACTTTTCTTCTCCACATCGTGGTGTAATTTGTTATTCCACATTACATTATTTAGATTATTATAATAATGAGTATAATAGAAATAAATAATTAATATGAAATTGTTGTAATTTATAATTAATATACCATCAAGTTCCATATCACTTAATCATTAAAGGAATGATATCATCACTCGTGCGTACGTACAACCTACCGTCACCACAACGCGATGAGATTCATTCTCCACTTTATCCATCAAAGAATGGTTATAATAGATTTGTATATTATTAATAATTATGAAATATATGAAATAATAGGTCCACTGGAATGATATATATATATATATATATATATATATGAATTTACACGTATTCCATTCACTTCCATTCAATACGATTATAAAACGAAAACAACGTTCATGTGTATGTACCGACTACCATCTCCATGAATGGTGTATTACATTTTATATATCTATCTATTATATATATATATATATAAATTATGAATATATATGATATATAAATCATTTTATACATTCTAAATGTAATTAAATCATGATTTATGTGATGTGATCTAGAATTACAAGTCAAAACACGTACGATAAACACAGCGATATTACCCAAAATGTTTCATTAACTTGGAATAGTTAATAAATGGGTAATATAAAGTCATAAAAGAATCATATATGATATCATAAATATTATTATTATTCTTATATAAGTTAATAATATGTTTAAAAACATTATACATGATTTTTGGACTCGTACGGATAGTATCCGGCCTAAGGTAAGGGATAATTTTAAAATCTCATTTTATCTAATATTTTTTATATGTAATTATTTACTGGGGGTATATTTATCATCCATGTCCATGTTTTCTTAAAATGTTTTAATAAAATGTTTATTATTCTTCTATGTATTTTTAACTTCATTTTTACCCATTTTTGACTATTATTACATGGTATGGAAGGAATCTTTCTTTTGTTTACCATAGGAGTTACTTTTTTAAATTTTTCGATAAAAGTAAGAGGAGAATGTTATTTTAACTTATACAGCTTGAATGTATTTTTACATATTCATAACACTTTATTTCCATGAATCTTCCTCTATACGTTTTTAGGTTTATTTTCTACTAAATTTTTATCTTTTAAAATTGTTCGGAATTTTGAGAAAATAAATATTTTTTAAAGAAAAAATGGTATTTTCCTCAGGAATTAAGTTCAACTATTTTATCAAAATTATTTTCCATCTCAGATGACATAGGTTTATGATTGTATCCCTATTATTTATTTTATTTTATTTTTTTTACGAATGATTTGTTTTTATGAAATTTATTTATTTTATTTGAATTATGTTATAATGGAATGATGTTTAAGAATACCTTTTTATTTCATCGGTTATTATATGATGAATGATTTATGTTTTTTTGAGTGGAATATGTAGGAATGATTTCACTATGAGATAGGTGGGACCAGTATCTATATCCAATTTATTGGGTAAAGAATTATATATCATGAGATAGACATTACATGAGAAACAAGAAAATATGGTTCAATAATACATTAGTGGAATGACACGTAAAACCAGTTCAGCAATGGACGTTTTCCACTATGATGGTCTTGGAAGTAATTTCTTGGCTACTATGGAAATAATATTATCTACTTATTAGTTTTTCAAAATTAAATTTGTTATGCTAAAGTTATTCTATCCCGGTTAATGTTCTCTTATGATCCATTCCATACGTACTGCCAAGATTTATTTCATGTCTCAAGATTTTTATGCTTTTATGTTCAAATGTTTATGGTTTATTTTATGTTTTCCATGTTTACCCTTACTGAGAATTTGTGCTCACCCCTTTTAATTTTTCTTTTCCCCAATATATAATGAAATTTTTTAGGTAGTAAAACAAAATGAGAAGATCTTTACGGGGGATGTTAAAGATCTTTCACCATGTTAGAAGATGATGTTATGAGTTTCCAAGGACACTAAAATAGTATGGTATTTGGGTATTTTTTGTGTCATGTATTAAGTATTACAAAATGAAATGTAATTTCCATGTATGAAAAGATTTTATCTCTACACTTATTATCTTTCCAAAACCAATCTATCATAATACTTGAATCTCAATCACTAACCAGTCCATTCCCAATTCATCATTGGGTGTGGAAATGACCAGTCGGGAAAACATAATGAATGCCTGGGAAAACGATGAATAATAATAATGGATACATTAGTTAGTTTCTATAACATGGTCTGGAATTGTTCTCTGATCATGTATACTATAATAAAAATGAATAGGGGTAAAGAAACACAAATTTATATGTTTATGGATAAAATTAAAAGATGATAATATTCATGGATATGAAATTGAGAAATAAACATGGGAAGAATTAATACAATCATAAAATCATATATAATAGTTAAATATAGGAATAAAAATACTAATATCCTTGATGGAATGATTACTGATGAAGAACTCATCAAAATCAGGCTTTATTTATGATTTTGAGGGAGAATTTCATTCTTTGGGTATCATGGATCCTTCATATATTTTCTTATAACCCATTTCTTAAGATATGGTTTTTAGAGAATGACCCTATTGGGAGAGGTTACTAGTAAATTAAAATGGGTGGGGAATATGTCAAGTTATGATGAAAAATTAATTAATATACCATCTAGGACTTGACTTTGGGGCCCTAAATGTGAATGAAGATTGTTGGGACCTATGACACCCTGATATGGGGTTAAATTATTGTTTCAACCAATTAAGTGTTTTTCTCAACATTTACTTATTAATGATATTATTACGTCATTAGAAGGAATATTCATTTAACCCATTATAATCTCAAAAACATCCACACCCCATAACAAGTACATGTGTAGATGGTAAAGAAAACAACAAAATTGAATTTTACTTAGTTTACACATATTGTTTAATCCAAACACCACACACTAAAAATATGTTGGTGTTTAGGGATTCTAATACTAGATAATTTCTTGTATTACATGGATTTATAAAATGTACATCGATGATCTAGGGGTTACGACCTCCTCTTTACTAACTCACACACTATTTTAAGACAACGATCAGATAATTGATATTTTTTCAATTTATTAACAAAAATAATGGGGTGTTTTAAAAGTAATTATTTTTCAAAGTCAAAATATATAATAAGTTGAAACATATTCTTGTCTCCAAGATAAGAGTTCAAAAACTTATTTTCAATTGTATTTTAGTTAATGAATGTTTTGAATTTTTGGTTTTTGAAAACATCTCAAGAAATAAGTCAATGAATTCAAAAACAATCTTTACAAAAGTTGATTGTGTTATTTTAGGATTTAATATTTCAATGGTATCGTTGTACTAAAATGATTATTCCTTCTTGACTTCTTTATTTAGAAAGTTCCAGATTCCTCAATTGATTCACCAAACACCTTATACTGAAGGTTAGTATGGAGACTAATATGATAGTGATAACTACTTGATTAACCTATCTTTACACTCATGTGAAAATTCAGCTTACAAATCGTAAAATTCCAACGAGAAATCCCAATCAAGTGTTGGTGTTGTAATTAAATCTAAGAGTGACTCATTACCCTCTCACATGTACCTAAAAATTCAAGAAAATCACCTCTTAATATAACCAACTCCATTGAGAAAAGATTCACTAAATGGTTGGATACTGTTTATTTTTAACTTAATTAGTAGTAAAGAACCAAGTCCAAACCCTAAAAATAATTTCATTCTATGTATTAAACAGTCACTAAACTGGAAACCAATTAAGTGGAAAGACAATTTTTCATTAAAGCATAAGTAATAAATTATTAAAAGGGAGAAATTCCCCCCCCCCCCCAATCACACAATACCTACCTTAAGATTCAAAGGGTAGGAAACATGTATGGGGAATAATTTTTCATTATAAGGCTAAGAAACTAGAAAATAAAATGAAATATAAAGTAACAATATTAGCATTATAACTCTACAAATATTCTTAAGATAAGTCTACAACACATAGTCCCTCAAAATCATGGCCTCCAGTTCCTTTTAGACGAATCTTAACTTCCTTACATTTTTTCTTGGTCATACCTGTGAGGTTTTTTTACCATAAAATCCTGAATATCTTCACCCTATTCATCTTGACTATCCTTTAGAATCAGGGATTTAACATTTGTTTAATGGTATGATTCTCTTTAAAATTCATCATTTCCTTCTTTGATTTTGATTAAAATTTTAGAAAAAATTTAATCCACATGTAATACTTTTATTTATTGCATTAATACTAATGTGGTATCCCTAGGCTCACCTAGAAATACAAACAAAGACTCAATAATTCTCCTCCCTTTACCTATTTCTAGACCTTTTGGATGATATCATAAGACTTTTTAATGTCTTACGGTTCTGGTTAAAGGCTTAATATCACCTTAGGAAGGTTATATGACCCTGTTAGAGTTATAAAATAAAGTCTATGATCAGTGTTAAAGTATTAAGATCCTCCACTAAATCATATGATGCCACCAAAGGCTTACGACGGGAAGCTATACAATGGGGGAAAGTATTACAATGCTAGAAAAGTCATATGATCATGCACTTTCCATTTTATATACCTATTTTGTAGATTTTTTGGGGGGGAAAATGTATGAAGTATAATCCTCCATAATATTTGTTAAACAATTAGAACTTCGATCTTCTATTCACTGAAATCTCACATATAGTAGAGGAATAGAAAAGTTGACCCTTTAGATTTTTATTTCGACTAAGTGTTCTGTATGTAGGAAAACTTAACACCCTAATCAGCACATGAAGTCATACATTATCAAACTTATATGAAAGCTCACTGAAATTAAAGGAAACCAAAGTACATAAAACCAAAAAACCAGAAATAAAATAAAATAACATAGTGTTTAAAATGATTTAGATAATGTGTCCTATGTGAATAGGAGAGACCCATTTTTTATTTTATTTTATCCTGAAGATATAGTTTATTAAAAATAGATTACAAGAACATTTAATCCTTAAAAAATCATATCTTTCCAAATAAGGATAATATTGAACCAAACTTTTCACTAAATTCATAATTTCCATAAATACTAATCATAAAAGATCAAAATAGTTGAAACTACTCCCCTAAAATTCCAATCAATGTGTCATGAACACTGTATCTCAACTACCAAACCTATGACCATCCATTCTTTTTGAAGTTCTTATTCTCTAATGTTCCATTTTCATTCTATCCATATATGTTAACTTTTTTTGAACTTTGTACACATGAAGAATTCCTACCACCATCGTTTAGACCTCATGTCTAACCCATTATTTCGTGAAAAATATCTAGTCAATGTAAGTCAAATTAATGAACTTCTGGTGAACTATCAAAAAATCTACCTTCCAATAATTTTTCACTCGAGTACTTGTTTCGTGGAGCATTGGAAACTCCAAATACTTAATTAAATTCCTTTATTTATAGTAATTAGTGTTCCTCTATTTTCACCATCCATTCACTCAAGACCCACTGTGGCACTATATGAAATCATAATTTTAAGTTCTATCACATTGGTGAAGTTCCCAATCAGGATCTAAGTATCACTGAGAGGGGGAGGGGGTGAATCAGTGATATATTTTTCTTTTTAAGTTTCCCCTTTTTTGTGAAACAACCTTCGCCTCCTGTTAAAGAGTTTCTTCCATGCTGAACACACACAACCACAGGAACACAAGATTTACGAGGTTCACTACTCAACAAGAGTAGCTACGTCCTTGGTATGGTACAGAAACAATCTAGTACCACACGATCCACTAGAAAACAATCCTTTGATGTGGAATACAATGAGTAGGATATACCCTTACACTCGTGCAGCACTTTAAAAACAATCTAATAGTGCATGTGCTCCCTCTTAGCACAAATAGGGTAACACAATGTTTCAGTGCCTCTTTACAATTGAACAGATGTATTCTCGGAAGTACCAATCTTCACTTTCTTACCCAGAAGCCGGTAAGAACACTCTTACGCAAAACTGAATACGCGCGAAGACCCCAAATGTTCCGCGCAGCCTTTAGGGTGACTTGCACGCAATTCAAATGACTTGCGTGTAAAACCCTTTTGGCGCGAAAAACGTTTTCGCGCACCTTTCCTTTTGCGCACAACTTTTTTTCTTTTCGCGCAACTTCTCAAGTTTTCGCGCAGCTATCCTCTTTTCATGCAAACTTCTTCCTTTTCGCGCAACTCACTTAGCGTATAATTTACGCGCACCAGAGCTCAAGATTTATTCTAAGTGTCGAGCATTAACAACTAAAAAGGGTTAGCCTCATATTTATAGGCATTTTTGAACCCGCACGAAATACACTAATCCGCGCGTAAAACCTCCTCCATGCGCGTAAAAACTCTTTTATGCAACTTCATATTTCGCACCATGCTTCAAGTTTTTTCACACCTCATGCCTTTGCCATTTTTCATCCTTCTAAGCATGAAGCACCAATTGCGCGCAAAATTCCGCACCACGTTCCAAATTGCGCGCAAACCCAATCTTTCCTGCAACATCAGATTTCGCGCACTGCTCCAATATTTCGCGCATTTTATGCCTTTGCCAATTTTTGATCTTCTGATCTCTAACCATCATTTGCGCGAAAACTTTATTCCTCAATTTCATGCACCATGCCAATATTTCGCGCATCCCGCAGATTTTTCGCGCAACCCGCTACTATTTCACGCATCCCGCAGATATTGCGCGCACCACTTTATTTTTGCGCGAAACGTGCCTCAATTTCTGCGCACTCCATTCCTTTTTCATTTTTCATCGTTTTGACCTTGAATAACTCTTTTGAACGTATAAACCATCTTCAATATTATGCGCAACATCCATTTCCAAGCACATTTCTTCATCTCCTGATTTTCAGGCCCTAAAATTTGGCAAACACTGGAAAACGGCGCCACCTTAAACTGTGCTTTTCTGCCATCCCCAGATTGTCTATTGCTTTGCCATTTTGTCTCTTTACTGCTTCCCATAACCATTCTTCTTCTCTTATCACGAATCCCACTATCGTGATATTTATCCTTTGATAGATCAGCTTAAGCATCGTCAGAGTTGCAATGGGAACTGAATCTTTCCTATCTTCCAGCAGCATCATTCCTTCCAATCAAAACATTATATGACTGGCATCATCATTTCTCCCCCTTTCCTTCATAAGGCTTGCATCACAAGTTCTCCTAACTCATGATTTGTGTGAAATGCATACCAGCAAAGCATCGTCTGATTTATGATCCTTCTACAAAGTGAATTGATTTATCGCCTTTGACAACAAAATACAACACTCTGCAAAAGCTAACTCTTCAAACTTTCATCTTCATTCAACCTGGTCCCAACAATTGGTGCATTTATCTACCCAATTTAATCTTCCAGGTATATTTTATATCTCATGTTCCTTATTATCTTGAAAATTTATGATACAATGACACTTCAAGTAGATGTACTTCATCTGATCCTGGAATACCCAATATTTATCCTAGTTGATAACACTTTTTTTATCATAGAAAATGACTATCCTTTTTGAATCCTTCCAATATCGTTTAACAATTACTTCAACGATATCATTTATTTATCATATTCAGTTGTATCTACAAATTCATCTTCCATTGAACTTGGAGTATATTTTTTGGGAACTTTTATAAACAATTAAAAGTTGTTCTTAATGAAGTAAACACAAAAAATGTTGAAGATTTCCTTATATTACATTTACTAAAAAATGATTCCATAAACCCCTATAACAGATCATCCATTATGAAGTAAAAAAATACATATTTTCTATCTTTTAGGTTCCAAAATTTCCACTTCATATCCTCCCAAATTATATTATCTAGATTCAAAATGAACATGGCCTCAACTTTGGAAGTTAGTTTTTGTGACTTAAATGACATGAGATGAGAAGAAAGAGGGGTAAAAATGACATACTTTTAGTTATCCAAATTTCATTCAATGATCTTTCGAATATATTACCTCTAAGATAACACCAAGGTCTTTGATAATGTGTATCTATCATTCTTACACCTGAAATGTTTTCTCGGTTGTCCAAGATATTTCACCTCAAATCGTCTACAAAAGTAACACCTCAATTGTAAAATTTTTATAACATCATATCTAGATTTCAAGATGTTATCAATATATAAAATCATTATGATTAATATCACATAGCCCCATCATTTATGGTAATAAAAATGATCTACATTACTTTTATTAAAACATTATTATGACATGAACGAATCAAATATATGATTCAGTTTCAAGGACCTTCCATTATCTAATAACTAATTTTCTCCATCATGTAAAAAAAATTCGAGTTCACTTATTCTATCAAATTCGTTAATTTTTCACAAAGATATCATTTTATAAATCACCATGAAGGAAAGTAGTTTTTACATCAATATATTTGTGAAATAATTTTTTTGATGCTTCCATAGTAAGAACCTTTTAGAAAGTTTCATTCATTAATACCGGTGAAAATATTTCCTTGAATTCATCGCATTACTTATATTTAAATCCCTTTGGTATAATATTTTATTTGAATAATTTCTTTCCACTAGCCTATTTCATTATAATATAAACCAATTTAGTCTCAATTTTAAATTTCCCTTACAGTAAACCAGTGAGTTAACAAGTTATATTCATCTTTCGTGAGGTGATTTCTTCATCCATTATTGAATTTAATTCTTTCGATACACTGTGGGATAATTTTTCTTCTAAGAATGAAAATTATACTTAATCCATTAAAATAAGAAAGTTCATATCAGACCCAAATATCCTAACTATAATTTTTATCCCATTTGACCACTTCAACTCAATTGGATGCACTTGTCATCTTATTTTTTACTTTTGGTACCTAAGATTTAGACACACTAATTTCTGGAAACCTAATTCCATGTTCTCTTACACGAGATCTAATAGTTTTTGAATTTTATAGACATTTTTACACTCGTCGAACAATCATACTTTGACGATTTCATCTATATTCTCTAGTTTGTACAATCTTCTCTATTTTTAATCTGATCAACCGAGACAACAATATTTTATTTATTGAAAATTTCCTCCTCCACTAATTTTTTTTCCTTCTATAGAACCTCTTCAATGGAGTGAACATATCACATTCGAATCACTTGTATCCTATCTTTATCAAAGAACTAATAACCTAAACTCCAATCATTATGTATAATTATTAAGACATTGGACATAGCCTCATGAATTTATTAATCCTTAGAATCAATATTTTTATATTCTAATATTTTGAAGATTATATGGAAGTTAAATTCTAGTTTCTTGTGGGTCCATAACTCTTATGGTTTTTCTATCCCAGTTGCTAATACTTGACTTTTGTTGACTAGATATGAAACTATGTTAAGAGAATTTCCATGAATTTTGTTAGACATTACACATTGCAATATCATTATTTTGGAAGTTTCTATAAATGTTTGATTCATTCTTTTAGCCACTTGATTTTTCTATATAGTCTTTAGTCCTTTCATCTCATGCCTTATCCAATTATTTTTATAGTAATTCGAGAAGTTGTATCTGGTATATACACCATTATTACCATATCATTGGAATTTTTACTTCTTATTTATATTACTCTACATCCTAAATACCATTAAATTAATGCCTAAAAACATTTATATTATGATTCACTAATTAAATCCAAACTTTTTTTGTCGTATCATCATTAAAAGATGCAAAATACCAGGAAAAACTCGGTGACTGAACCTTGATAGTTCCCCAAACATCAGTATTCACTAGTCGTAACTTATGATTCTTAGGGTTCTATACATATAAATTAAAGAAAAACCTCATGTTATTCTCTATTACACAACTTTCACATATTCTTATGCCTTTATGATCATGCTTTAGTATTTCTTTTTCATTAGAACCTTCATAGTCTTCTCACTGAGATAACTTGGCCTACAATAACAATTTTTTAGATTCTTGAAAGTTGAACCTCTAGAGATTGAATCACTTTATGATCATAGAACTAATTAAATATTTCCCTACTTTATTACTTATACAACGACCATGTATCCCAGATTATTATTCAATACTATTTAGGAAAATGAAGTTCCCCACCCTACCTCATCTGGTTTTCTAACTAAAATTATCATATTTTCACAGCCTTTGGATACATATGACATTATTTAGTTTCGATAATCCCTCATTATCCATCCGGATTCTTAAATATCCTTTATAATGATCTCAAAATCATTGTCATACTTAAAATGTACTTTTTAGAAACATTTAGATGCATAATTTTCTATACATATATACTCTCTTGTGGACTGAAATAATGCACCCAAGTCAACTACCCATTATTCCATCATAATGTTGACACAGAGAATTTATTTTCTACCTTATTCCATTTATCCAATAGAATTTTATATTTCATAAGTTTTTGGTCTCCCAAAGAATTTATTGTGATTCTTTTAGATCTTGTTCTTTCTCCTCACACTTCTTGTAGGTTAATCTAGGACCATCTAACTTGGATCAACTCTTATCTGATTACTTATTTTCTAATGACTTATTTTGATATACTTACATAAATTAAGGTGAAAACCATCATCTATTTGTATTGATATAATTACTATAATGTGATTGTAATTACATATTATGATGTTCTTCATTGAGTGTTAAATTTATGATACTATTAAACACCATGTTTTTGTTTTTTGGGAAGAGTCTCTCATTATAGTAATAATTGCATCCCAACTCTCTAGTAGTTATGAATATAGTAGGAGTGACCATACATCATCAATAAACTTAAAATCCATCTAATCAATCACCCATCAATTCATAATTAAACTATTAACCTGATCAACCACATGTCTTTATTGTGATAACCTCAGAATAAATAGACCCTTCATCTTGACCACTCTTTACAAAGTTGTAGATTCCTAATATATGTATTAGAATTAACTTATGAATTATACTGTAGTTTTATTTTCACAGTCATTATAGGAAACACTTTATGCCTAATACATCTTCACTGATTATATAAACATTATATTTAAGTGCTCCCATTTTATCTTTTCGATGTGTAATCTCTTTAATTATGGTAAATAAGAAACCGTATGTTTTTTAATCATATGATATTTAATCTTCATTACTTAGTTCTAAAAATCCATTAATTCAATCCTTTTAACCCTAAAGTTTCCATTTTCTAACTCCATTTATCCGATTAAACAAATCCTATCAGATTCAATAAATTTTGATCAAGAGAGAACCTAAACTATTTTAACCTCATGGATATGTTTCCACTTTTTTGGGAATGAACATGTGAAAATATAATCCTCCATGATTCTGATAAAACCAATAGAAGATCATAGCTTTATCCATTATAATCTCACACATGTTATCAAAATCTAAAATAAGAACTTCCAAAAGTTATCTTTGACTAAGTGTAATGGAAATATCTAGAAATAGAACCCTACTCACTACCCAAAGTTTTCCTTTATTTAAAACACAAGTAAAATAAAAAAATGGATATTCAAGTATATACTATGAAAAATAAATATATAATGAAAAGAACAATGATTTTAATTTTATTCAAATAAAGTGTCTTATATGCTTGGTAGATATATAATAATTCTTCCTTTTATTTTTACCATAAGATATAAGTGATTAAAAATAGATTAGAAAAACTAGTAATCATCAACAACTTCATATATCTATATAAAAACGTCATATTCAAAAACATTTTACAATAAATTTTTTAAAATATAAAATTCTAAATTTCAATAGTCAATTCAGTTAAACTTGCTCCCTTAAAGTCCTAATCAATAGGACATGGCCTCATCAGTTTTTCTTCAAAATCAGTAATCTCTTATTATTTATGAATTTTTGGACCTCCAGTTCTTTGTGGAAAATTATTTCGTAAATTTTAATTTGGGATGATCTTACTCCTAATATAGACTTCATGCTTCCACTATTTGTAACTCACGTCCATTTCATCTTCTAGTGCTTTAAATTTTGGTTATGGTAATTCAGATGGATGAAAATTATATTAACTAAAACAAAATTCACCTCCCAACACAATACACTTTCAAGATTTAATCAAAATACCCTTCATCCACATGAAATAATTATAAAACATCAAAGAGTAAGTATAGTGTTGATTCTAATAATTCCAAATATATATAAAAAAATTGAAATTTATGATTTAGTCCATTTTTATGATTTAATTAGAAAAACGTATTGCAATTAAAATATGTGATAATTAGACATTAAATGATAATATATTAGAATAGAAATCATTAAAATGAAAGGTAATATATATATATATATATAACTCAATCAATTCCACAACATATAATCCATGGAATCCTAGAGACGTTAAAGTTAAAAATATGACCAAATACAATTCAAAATTCCTAGAAAATGCGAGTAACATTTTTTTATAGTATTACCCCAAGTAATCATGAATTCTCAATGTTCTTGATTCCATTTTCTTTGTTCAATAAATTTGTTTATTTCCAAATTATTTTATCCTCTTATTCATAAATATACCCGCATTTCTAGAAATATTTCACTATACAATAAAGTATGAATTTTGATAACATTTTCCATTCCTCCATGTTTATGCATGTTTCACCAAAGGAATTATAAATTTCCTCATATCTACCTGATGATTCAAGTTTTTGTACATATTTTAAGATATTTTTTATTTGTTCTGAGGCTTTAGGTATGTATTTTCTATTTATAAAATTCTGATGAAAATTATGGAGGCTTGTCTCTATGTTGAATCATAATTAATGATTTTTAGTTTGATTAAATAATAGACCCCTCCCTAACACTTCAATTAATCTATATTTTCCATTTTGAGATTTAGTTTTATATCTCACACCCTTCTTCCTTTCAGTAGTAGCAACATTCCATTTTATTTCCTAAGAATGTTTTGTGATTTTTCATTATTCTTTTCATGGTATAGGGGAACCTTAAAATTTCACCATGTGGTCGTGAATTATTATTTCCCTCATATTAGGAAGTATTTTCCTTATTTATGATTATTTCTTGGGATATTCTTAAATATATTCAACAATATCTCTAAACCAAATCTTTTTAGGAATCACTAACACAACAGATTTCATAGTAGATTTTAGATTCAATACCACTCTAATTTTCCTTAAAATTTCTAATAAACATTATAGACCATCGACCCTATAAAAGATTTAGTAGCATCAATATGTTCTTCCAACATTATTTTTCTTATTTTAATTGTTTCCACTCTTTAAAATATTGATTTTCTATGTTTATTTCATTGGTGTGGGATAGAGAGTCACTTTACACTTTAACATTGTGGTATAATTTTATATCATGGGAATTTATCCATCCTTCCCAAAATTATTTTATTCACAAAAAATTTTATAAAAGTTATGGAACATCCTTATTTTAGTTCAATAGTATTCAAAAAAATAGTTGTTTCCATATCACTTTATTTATTCCCCTCACTTGAATTCAACCTATATCATGCCTCAAATTCTAGAGAAATGTAGTGAGAGTTTTTTTCTTGATATGTGGCCACCTAAAAAATTAATTCAACAATGTTAAGGGATACATATATTAAATGTAAATGTTGTATTGAAAATTGAGTTCAATATATAAGTGAATATTATTAAACAATTATTAAATTTTTTACCAAATAGTCCTCTAACACTAACTTTTTTTTAATATATTACTTAGAATTTTCAAATTATTCAAAAAATATTTTTTTCTCAACTAACACAACACTATAAAGAGGATGTTAAATTTGGTTCAAAAGACCACCATATAAGTGAATTTAAAATGTAAAAATATATATAATGGCACGAGTTTAAAAAATCATTAATCCTTGAATGAATTTCCATCATATCGAATAAATGATCATTTAAAGTGAGTAAAGGAGAAAAATCAGTTCCTCAACATTAACATAAATTCAAAATTTATAAGGGGATTCAATTAAAACTCACATGTTTTAAAAATAACTCTAATTAATGGAAAATAAGAACAAAAAAGTTTAAAATGAAAACAAATATTTGAAAAATATAAATTTGAAGAGTCCTTGAATAATAATATTAATCTATAAGGCTTTCCACTCTGACAATTAAATTATACAATTTACTTAATTCATTTAATCAAATTTAAAATGTAAATTTATTTTACATAGATTCACACCAACCTTTTGATTTTTATGAAAAGTTAAAACCTAATGGTTTTAGTGATAAATTCGTTAAAGGAGTGTTATCTTCTCTATTGGTTCTTGTGGTATATTTCCATGGTACTTTCTCACTTGTTACCATTAACTATTAATGGGTTCTGATTTCCTTTCTTCATAATCAACACAACTCTAATAGTATATACATGAGTATCTATGAGAAGACATTCCCATTTTGAATTAATTTTAACTAGAATCATTTTGAGTCTTTATTTTTATATTAGACCATGGTATTTATGATGAAAATATTTATATTGGAGCAGTTTTTCATAGGTCACTATATGTATTCCTTTGAAAATTAATGATTTAAAAAGACTTTATCTTTTAACTTCCTCCAAATATTTCATATGTAGTATTTTTTTCTTTTCTATATTTTTCTAGGGCATTATTTACTTATCTTATATTCTTTTATGTATTATTTACAATCTCCATAGTTAGGTGGTATCATTTTCAATATATTAGTATGTATCTATAAAACACTTTGAGTGTCTTATAATATATCCTACAAGACTATAAGGTGTCTTCCAATATTTTAAATGAGCGTTTTATGATTGGTTTTGTAGTCCTTTCTAGTATTAATTTTATTTATTTATTTAACACTTCATTCTACCCATTTTAATATGGATGGTAAAATATGGATGTATTGTGATTTATTTTATATTTTCTCATTAAATAATCCATGTTCTTATCACATAAGTGGGTCCCTTTATCATAGATAATGACTCTTGGTACTCTAAACCTACAAATTATGTTAGTTCTGATAGAATTACACAAAAATTAAAATTATAAGTTTTTGTGGCCTTGGATTCTACCCATTTTAAAATATTCTCCACTATAAGAAAGATGTAGTAATTAGTAAAAGATATGGTTAATTTTCCAAAAAAAAATATATTCCTTAAACATCAAAGATTTTAGAAAATTTCATGGGTTTTAATTCATTTTTTTATTTTTAAAAAAATTATAGAAAATTGACATTTCTAAAGAAATTTTCAAAGACCATGTGTATATTTGGACTATTGGGCCAATAAATATTTGATTCTATTACTTTCCTTACAAATTTTTGATATCTTAAGTGACCCTGACATTTTAGTGCGTGAAAAAATCAAAAAATGATTCAATTTCAATTACAGGGAAGCAAAATATTATTAATTGGTCATTATATGGTTTATAAAGATATATATCTTATTAAATATAAAATTTTGAATAAGATTTAATTCTAATAATTTTATATGAATTTAAATAAGATGGTATATAGGAAGTCACCAGATAATTTACCATGTCTTGATACCAGGGTACTTCTACTTCAACCAAAAATTACTTCTCTTTAAGAATGTGTTGATAAAGGGATTTTGTGGCTTGAATTTATTAATTAGAAGTTCTCAGAAGAATACTTTGGTGGTCAACTACCTGGTTATCTACAACTTCTTATCCTTAATTTCACGGTTGATCTCTTATAGAAATTATATCGATCTTACTAGCCTTGGATTAGAATATTCCTTCTTTATCAAGTATCTATGAGCTGAAAGGTAAAAAACAAAGAGAATTTAGTGCCTAAAAAATGTGACATGAATTTATTTAATGCAAAAAAATATAAAAATCTATTTTTATTGATTTTTTAATTGATTTGGGAAACATATATGGATCCTGATTCATATGAAACAACTTGTTTTCTACCAGAATATTTTTAGGTAGGGAATGCACCAACATATTGGTCAGAAGCATCATAATTTAGCTCAAGTGGTTACACACAGTTTGGGATCTACATCACTAGTGGGTTGATCAAACATCTTTATAATTCCTAAAAATCATCCCTACATTCAATATCAAAATAAAAAAGAGCATCCCTGAATTGAAATCTATATAGAGGAATATTTATCTTACTAATGTTTTTGATTAATCTATTATTGAATCCTATATGTCCTAAGAAATATCTAACATCTTTAAAACAATTTGGGAATGACAATGAGTTTATCACATTGATTTTTGACTCATCTAACACATTTCAGTTTATAAAATATATATAGAGAATTTGAATATTTTAATGGAATTATCTTATATGAAAATGTGAAAAATGGATAGGTAAAAGTTTACTTCTTATAGTCTTATGGAGTTAAGGGTACATAGAAATAAATTGAAATGCCATCCATAGAATAATAGTGAGTTATTCATGACAATATTTCTTGCATATAATAAATGAATGTGATGAAAAAATGATCCTTCTTGGTGGCCTAATCTGAGTTCCAATAATCTATAAACAGTCTCTAACAATTCTTAATACTCACCATGAAAAAATGATTTTGGTCATTATTCCCAATGGTCCATCCATTTCTCTTGGGAACTATACAAATGGGGTTGAACCAGTACAATTATAAGATTTGGTAAATAATTTATATGGACATTAACTTCTCTATATCTTCTTTAAATATCTCCATTATAGTGGGATTCCGAATTCATTGGGAAATCTAAACAGGTTTGGAATCTCCACAAATAGGAATTATATATGAATAAATTTTGGGGTGAATGCCTATAATATTCAAAAAATCAAACCTATTGCTTATAAATTCTATTTTAAAAGATCAATTAATTTCTTTTCGTTCATAGTTGTTAAATTATTATAAATAATTTCTTCCATCTTTCCCCATTTCATTAGATACAAGTATTTAAAATTAATGGTCATTGGTTTCAATTCTATATTTGGTGGTTGTTCTAAATATGAAATTAAATTTGGGTTTTAGACATTCATGAATTGTACTTTTTTTTCATAATATAAAATATAATTAGTATCTTCATTAAATAAATAACCAAATTCATTATGTAATTTTTTGGTTACATCTTCATCCAAAATAAATATAAATTCTTTAGAGTTCTATAAAAATCCATCCCCTTTATATTTTTAAATCACTAAGTGTTTTCCTAAATCCAATAATTCATAAAACATACCTGAATCATAAATAGGATCTACCTGTTCACAGTTATAAAGTTTAATAAGGTAACAGTTATTTGATGGGTTCATCTTGGAATTAATTATACTGAAATGAACTATGCTATCTTTAAAAATCCATAGTTAGGGTTCCTTTCTGAATATTGAGGATTATCCTAGTTTTCTTTAGTAAATTTATCACCAAAATTATGGGTGAGTGTGATGGTTCATATCACCCTCTATTTTAATCACATATAAGTCATTTGGAAATATTAGGCCATGAACTCTAACTAAAACATCTTCAAATGCTCATACTGGAAAAATAGTGGATCTATTTTCATGTTGTAAAACCACACTTATAGGTTTTAAATATCCCATCTATAAAGATATTGAAACTCAGTGGTGAAAACATTTATGCAAGAAAAAAAATCACTAAAATATATGAACAATTTATTGAAAAAATAGTATAAGAAATATAAAAGTCTATGGATAATTATATTTTGGTGGCAGTTGGGGTGTGATCTGATCTAATACACCTTTTACAAGACTATTCCTCTCATTCCCATAAAGCCTAAAATTCTGGGTATAAATTTACTAATGTAACATAGAATAATTTGGTATTTTATTAATAGATTCTAAGAGGGGAATATTAATCTCAAATTTCAGAAAGCTTTCTATAATTGTTTTTTAAATAATTTCTTCCTGAATCTTCTTAGATTGGATCTTCCTTGATGGGAATGGTGGGGAAAGATCTTTATTTTCCCTTTTATTCTTTTTAAAGGGTATCAATGGTCTCATAACCATTTTGAGTTCATATTTATATCCATCCTTATTTTCTTCTCATTCTTGGGGATTTTTTCAAAAACTTACCCAAAATTTAAAGCATCTTCTTTCTCTATTTATAGTTGGTTTTGTTAAGATTTATATTCTATATTCTAATCTATTTCAATTAGTTCTTATTTATTTCTATTTTCAGAACTCGTTATTTACCACATGTTAGTTTCTATTTTTCTATATCAAGGGTTTTCATGGGGTAAATATCCTTGATAGTTTTTTTGGTTATTTTTCTCACAATCTTTCTAGGTAAGGTACATTTTGAACGGGTAGTTTTACTTTGTTTTTGGACACTATTTCCTTCATTTCTCTTAACTAATTGAGCTATTTACAGAGAAAATCCACATTATAACCATGATTTTGAAAAAAACATATTTCATGACCTTGTAAAATCTTATTCAAAATATTTCTTTTCTGAAAATGTGGTGGATTTTTTTAGTAAGTAATTTGTTTGTAAGGTTGTTGTGGGAATTGGTTTTATAAGGTTGGTTGGTCCTTGTTCTTTTAATTGTCAAATCAGTATTGGTCTTGGTTAGAATATCTTCATCCTTTATTTTTTTGGAATTTCCTTAGATGAAATAATATTGAACAGTTCTCAATTAAATGAAATTTTACAAGAAGATTAGTAAAATGATTAGGTGATGGGCATAAAATAGAAATATTAATTATTTTTTTCTCTTTAGTTGTTAGTTTTAGGGCCATTTTTCTCCAAACTAGTTATTTTGTCAAGTCTATATTTTTACAATATAGATGAATCAAAACCTATTATCACAAGTATACATCTTATATAGGTACCTCTTGTGCCGAAATGTTGTGAGATATGTAGAATAATTTAAATCATTCCCATAGATTATACTTATTATTTATCTATCAAGGATTCTCCAAAAAATACATCTAGAAAGTTCCTATAATTATCTAATAGGGCATGTTAAAATAAAACATCAAATTGATTCTATTCAGTATCTTGATGTGGGTACCTAGAACATAGTTAAATAAACCACTCCTAGTACTCATAATGATCCTCTCTAGATTTCTTACGAATGGAATGAAGCTCCTTTATATTGGATACACTTATAAAATAATGTTAAATACTTGAACAAATTATCTCTTAGGTTTATCCCACCCATGCAGTTTACATGGTTATATGTCATTCAACCATTTTTTGGAAACCCCTTTAAGTTAAAAAGGGAATTCCATCAACTTTAAATACTCCTCATCCACTCCTCTTAGATTCAATTTTGATCACACTAGTATAGAAACCATGATATTTTTTTTATTCTCCTAAAAATGTATAATTTGGGATGAAATTTGATCAAACCAATTTTTACTTCAAAATATATCTATAATGTTGGCATGTAAATTTGATTTTGTTATTAAAATAACTATGGGGATCATAGATATCTTAAGATTTTGTTGGAATTTCTAGCCATAAATTTTGGTTCAAGA
Source organism: Viscum album (assembly GCA_963277665.1). Lineage (NCBI taxonomy): Eukaryota > Viridiplantae > Streptophyta > Magnoliopsida > Santalales > Viscaceae > Viscum > Viscum album. Next base: position 876,285,073 of record OY728119.1, on the reverse strand, counting down.
TGAACACTGGAAGTTTCTATTGATTTTTCAAGAATTATTTCCTAAAAAAGGATTTTATATTAATATCTATTAATTTGTTTTGTAATTTTATTTTTATTTATAGTTCAAAATCCAACAATTTATGATTTTTAGATCGGTTCAAGTAATTTTAAAACATAGATTTTTTATTTTGAAAATTTTCCTCTACCTCTCAAAAAATGATACCATTTTATGAAAAACAACTACCATGGGGTGTGGAAAAAATAAATTTATTTTTTATGTTAGATTGCAATATAATATGTATGATAATTTTTTCACCTATAGATGAGTGTAAAAAATATATTTTCAGTTCATAATTATTTAGAGACATGACATATTTTTAAAATGTTTGATATTTGAAAAGAAATGAATAAATGATGAAATTATCTAAAAGTAGAAAAACATGAATGGTGATTGTTCAGGCTAAGACTTCTTATTAAAATTGTATGATAGTTCAGAAATGTTTTTTTTCTTCTCACATTGTAAATTGAAAAGATCAAGCTTTCTCAATAAACTCTCAAAATATCTTTGTATGAAGGTAAATGTTTAAATTGGTTTAACATTGATAACTAATTGATCAACATCTATTCCATTGTGTTTTAAAAGTTAGAAAACCACTCATAGACTACCAATAAAAAATACTAATCGGGTGTTGGTGTTCCTAGGAAATATGAGAGTAACTCACTTCCCTCACAGACATTCCAATGATTTCTATGAACTCACTATATAATATAAAATATCCCTTTAGGTAATGTTATAAAAGTTGGGAAGATCTTCTTAATTATCAATTTATGTAGTAATAGTAAACCAACTCGAAACCCGAAGCACAATTTTCTTCAAATTATTAAAAACTTACTCAGAAATCAAATCAATTAACCGAAAAGATGTTTTATTCAATAAATAATGTGGATTTTTTTATTAAAAGGAATATAATTACCTTAACAAATCACATAATAACTACCCCTAAAATAAAATTCAATATTACATGAATGGGAAAGAAAATATCATTACAGGAGTATGAAGATATAAATTAAAATGAAAAATAAAGATGTAGTTGTAGTGATAGAAATCTAGAAATCTACATGCCCCAAGCCTCTAGAATAAACTCCTCCAAAATCTCAGCCTTTGGGTTTTTAAATAGTATTTAATTCCTTATATTTTGAATTGGTCAATCCTTAGATATTATTTTTTCCTACAATCTAGAATATCTTTTCCTTTTTCATCAGGGTTTTCTTTCAAACTTGTTGTTTTAAAATATCCCCCATGATATGATTTTATTGAAAATAAAATGGTTGATTTTTTGATTTTTATAGAAATATTATCCACATAATTATCCATGCTACATCTTATAATAGGTAAAATGAATATTTATTTGGAAACCCTAGGCTCTGTTTGAATGATTCATGACGTCCGAATAATTTTATTGCCTTAACCAACTTCCATCCCCTTTGGATGATATCGTAAGTCTTTGAAAATAATTATGATGTCGGGTAAATACATAGTATCAACTTGGTAAAGTAATATGATCATAGAAGTTCCATATGTTGAAGTCATACAATCAGTGATTAAGTCTTATGACTAGTTTCAAAGTCATATGACCCCACTAAATTCTTACGATGAGAAGTCAAATGATGGTGCCAAAGCATTACGAGGCTGATATTTTTTTACAATATTTCATATTAATTTTTTTATACCAAGGATATATAAATGGAATTTCTACATTTCTGTAAAATATTCATTAAAAACCTAAAATAATTATAGAAAAATCCTTTATTATGTGTATTCTTGATTCTAATAATTTTAATGATAAATAAAACAATTAAAACACAAGATTTAATATATTTTACAACCTAATTATGACATACAAATCTAAACTAAATATATGTTATTCAACCATTAAATTTGAATAAGGTGAAATTAAACTAATTAATAGTAAAAAAAAATATTAATATGGACTCTACCCCTATTCTCTTTCAACAATTTAAAGGTCTGAGGGTCTTCTTTATATAAAAATTGTGTTGCGTCTTTAATTATATATTGATGTGCAGTGATATCTTGAAAATAAACCTTATTATTTATAAAAACAATTATAGATAAAATTCATCAAACACCAAAAAAACTTCCTTCTCTAAAAATTAATCCAAAAAAATATCATTTGATTCATTTTTTTCTTCAATAATGGAATACTATAGTTTCAAATTCTATTATTCTATTAGACAGGTTGAATTTAGAATCTCTCAAAATATGTTCACTATAAATCCACAATATCTTCTTCTTATTCTTATTTTTCTTATTTTTGTTTAAATTTTAAAAAACATTCACATAAGTACTCTTTGAAAAATGACAATATTACATTTAGTTTCTATATTATCCTCAACACGATTCTTTAAGTAGATAGATTCATTCAAACATCCAAACTATATTCATTTTAATAGAACTCTATATTCATAGTATTACTTATAATTTATGGCCTATAAATATCTAAATAATTGTGACTTTAAAATTTAAGAATAATTATATCACATGACTTGATGGTTTTCTCACATGCCTCATTCTGGTATGAACCATGATTCTTTTTAGTGTAGATAAAATCACATCCATATTACCCATGAGTCCTTGTATGGTGTGGATTTATTCTATATTATGGACTCAAATTAAATGGAATACTATAGAAGGACATCAAATTTTATTTTTAGAAATTTATTATTATAATAAATTTTTATGAAATACAATTCAAATAAGGGTTCTAGTGTTTTTAGGCTTTTTGGTTTCGATATAAGGCCACAACATGAGAAATACTACAAGCTACCAATATACTGATAAAAGGACATTTTTTACACTTATGTTCTACTTATATACCATTATACTGATCCATATTTACCCTTACTTGCATCTTATGTTACATTTCTAAGTGCACCCTTACATGAGTCTTGAGTTACCCTTCAACTGATATAATCCAGCAACACTTATGAAGTGTCATGTCCAGTGGCTAAGACCCTTACCCAGGTTCAGAGTGACATTTATGATGGTCTATAATTAACCTATAACTTAGAGAAATTCATTCATATTATTCATGATTTTCTCCCAAAATCAATAACGCATCTAAAATAATTATCTAAGAAGTTTGTATCCCATAATACAATATTTTTCCTTGATAATCCATGGATTCCCTCTCCAAATAAATGCTAGAATTTTCTCCCTTCATATAATATTTTCATGTTCCTCCATGGAAGAATTTCTGCAAAATATCTTGTAGTACAACTGAAGAAAGTGTTCAACCAAATCTAACCCTCTACATTAGAAGGATTAGGGGAAAACAATCATTACACACCCATATTTTTAATTTCATCCAAATAATTTATGTGGAATATATTTCCTCAATACATTGAATAAACAATAAATCACTCCTCATATATTGTAAAAAAATACAATATATAAAATGATGGTCGAAATAATATCCCCTTTGGATTTTTTTTACAATATACCATAAAATAGATGTCATTTTCTCCCCCTTTGTAAATAAAATAAAAATATTCAAAATATCCTTTCATCAGGGTTATCACCACTATTTTTACCCCTACTTTAGCATGCCTCATGTACCAAATTTTTCAATATAGAACACAGTAATGTCCCTCATTGAAAGATTAAATATTTACGGGATACCACAATACCCCTTAATGCCTTCCTAGTGACCCTTTTATGAATACAATCTTTAGTTTAAACATTTATCTCACTTATCTGTTATAGTTACATTCCTTTCAAACTCCAATGAGTTTGAAACTACATGGAAAATCTGTGTAAACAAATCCTAATCCTACTGAGTAAGAAATCAGTTCAAGAAAAAAGACTTTTTTATTAATGGACCAGTGTTTTCCATTACCACTCATTCGATTCTTTGGAAAACACAATCATCTTTAACGAATGCATAATCCGGTGAACCCAAGAAACAACTCATAATCATCGACAGGTCATATGATTTAAATTACATGGGTGAGGAATATACAAATTTGAAACAAATTTATTCCCCTTGAAAATACTAAACAAGTGATGTTTATTTATAATTCATGTCCTATCAATCATTAAAATGAATAATAATTCATTAAAATAAAGATAAATAACATGTATGTGCATAACTTCTACATTCCTGGATATGTGTACCTTTTGAAACAATATTTTTGGAAGCTTTTTTGTTTGTGTGAAACAAGTTGATACATATTATTTGATACCATTATTTCTGGATGAATATTTTGAGTATTTTGAAAAACCCCACATATGACACCATCAAGTATGTATAAAACAAATATACATAAAAATATATGTGATTTTGGTTATTTATCAAGCCATATATTCACTTATTAAATATATTCCAGAAATAAATAAGGAATTAAATCACTTTGAGATGATTCTAAACATGTCATGAAACTATTGAGATGTATGATACTTAGACTTAAAAAATTGGATTACTTGAAATAATCTGTTATGTGCTGTGTTTTATGATATATTTTTCACCTGTAGACAGATTAAAACATCAATAGTCAAATTCAACACTGTAAACTACTAAATTATTAAATTATTGAATATATTCTATAATTAATTAATTTTACAATGATTCTTACTCAAATAATCTCTTCATGTGTAAATTTTATATTCACTAAGAATATATTTTTTATTCACACATGGTGAATATCTATTTTGACATCGTATTTCCATAGTATGAAGTCTTTTCCAATTCTTTCCAAGAACATCCACCACATGGATTGTGTCACCCCTTTAGATTATTAACCATTTTCAATCCTTTAATAGATTCATTAAATACAACGGAAAAGGGGTAGATTAATGTTACTCAAGGAGAGGAAGGAAACTGGATATTTGAAATTAAATCTCCTCTTATTGGTATCTTCCAATTCATTCTTTGATGAGAATTACATAAATAGATTTATTTTTGGAGGTTTGAGTCCAATTATGCATTCTTACACAACACGGAATTTTATTCTTTGTTGATAAATTATCCAAAAGTTAATTATTCCTTTTCATTTCATCAAAATGAACCCTACTTTTATCATTGGTTCAGAATTTAACCATTTAGTGTGAATCAACCCACTGTTAGATAGTTTCTCCTTTAGTGCATTACCCATGGTTTCTTTTCAAAGGGATACTCCACTAGTATTCCTATCATATTTTATAGAGGCATGATTGAACCCATTCAAACACAACTTCTATTTATCCTCTATTATTTCCATGTGATAAATTTAATCCTTTCATCTTTTCACTCTATACCCACTTTATTCCATTACTTTTATTCCACATGATGAATCTAGTTTTTCATATACAAGATTTCATGAACATATTTCTATGTAAAACAAATGTATTATTCTTATATTCATTATTCCATTTTATTAAAGGGGTGGAGGATTCCATATTGATATATAAATTTATTAGGTTGATTCATTAACTTTACATAAGAAAAATATTACTATAGATAAAACACATTCTAAACAATATATACTACATCTGATTTTTTTATTTTGACTGGGATTTGATGGAAGGAATTAAACCTATATTATTGAACAACATAGCCTCTATGCATACACTCATCATGTTTCTAAATATTCTATTAAAATAAAATTATAAATTATTTATCCCTATTTGAGATCCATTTAAATCATTTTAATGTGTGTGTATTGTCTTTCCTAGGCCTCAAGTTGTTGTGTTTTTCGCAATAGGTGAAATTTTTATTTTGAGACTCTTTAGATTCTAAGTTATTCATTATAATGAAAAGTTATAGCTAAAGAAAATTAATTATCAGTTCCTTCACATTTAATTTTTATTCTAAATTCTCATTGTATGAATTATTTTTATTTTATGTAGTCTTTACTTGTTCATTATGTCATTCCCAATGGAAATTCATGGATGACCCGTGAAGTTTTTCCTTTTCAATTCATTCTATTATGTCTTAAAAAGGTTTCAATCATATCACCTTTTCTTTCATATTCTTAATCATCCTTTTCATGTCCACCTTAAAAGACTTTAATTTCTCCCACATATTCTTAATTTTATTTTCTAGATATTTTATAAGGAGAAAAATCTTCTCACCTTCATATTTCAAGTATTGAGCTTCATTTTTTAGGGTTGGGATTTCTTCCTATTAACTGCATAAAAATAATCAATATTTTCAGCATGACGTGATTTCTAGATCTTCAATATACTTAGGTGATCTATAATATTCAACTTTAAATTTACAATAATTATCTTCTAAAATGTTAGACTCATATATGTGTAAGGAATATTTTTTTATGATAACAAGATCATGTGATGCCTTGATATCCATATTATTTATCTTCTTCCTCTAACTTTAAGAAATGTTACATTGTTTTACAATAGGATGAATCTAGGGATCATCCACTAGCATATGCATATTACAAGGAACAAACTTGTAACACCCCAATATTTTGTGAATTATTTTTTTCGAATTAATTTATCCTTTTTGATATTTTTCATTTCATGAAATGCTACAGATATTTTATTTTATTAAAGAACCGTGATTGGATTGCATTATACGCAACACTAAGATAATCGTTCTTTACACACAACACAAACTTTGGCTTTCTCTACACGGAACATTGATGTTAGCTTGTTTTATAAGCAATAATGAAATTTCTTAATGACTCACATAACATGTAAGAATGATGTTTACTGAACAATAATATATTAATAAAAAAAATTATTTTATATAATAAGTTAAGAATTTGACATTAAATTAGAGGTTATAAATATTATTAACTAATATATGAATATATATGGGTTACATAATATAATATAAATTCATAGGTGACTAATTAGTCATAAATGAATATAAAAACTGACTGGATATAAAATGAAATACTATTATGATCACAAAGCTATTTTACAATAATAAATTAAATTTTCATTTATGACTAGAAATATAATAATTCATACATTTCTTTCACATGTAACCAACTTGGTGTACGTTACACGTAACACCGACTTGGAAAATGTTACACGCAACAACATCTCATTGTACGATGCACAAAACACTGAGTTTCTAGGAAACATATTTTTTATATATTTCTTTAAATTTGATAATTATCAACTATTTTTTAAATTAAGTTATAAGAATAGATATAAATACTTTTTGAATATTTTTTATAATTTTTTTGTTAAATAAAACATATTGATAATGAAAGATATGATTTTTGGTAAAGTCCATTTATGTTAAAAATACCATTTTAAGTAATGAGTTACTCTTAACAATAAAACTAATTTGAGAAACATTTAGAATTTTAATTTGATAAAATAATCATCATTTTTTAATTATTAACGTTTAAATTAGCCTATGTTTAATATTTTGAATTTTTTTGAGAAACTTCATTTTTTTATGAATAGTGAAAAATTCTTCCTTTTAGTTAAAAAACGTCTTTTTGTTAGTTAATTATTAACATTAAATGATATTATAAGTTTTTTACGGTGAAATAAGATAAATATATAATCTATTATTAAAATTTATTTCTTTTTAATCAATTTCAATTAGAAATTGAATATAAAATCATAAGAAATGTTTTAATATTTTTATGCTTTAAAAACCCATTATTTCGTCCCATTTACAGGGTCATCATTAATCTTAATTTTGAAGATTATTTGATTTGAATTTCGAAAAACTAACATAAAATATTGTATTTGTATAATATATATATTCTAATAATACCATATAATGTTTTACCAAAAGGATTATTAAAACTGATTACAATTAATCAGTGCGTTTAAGGTGAAATTTAACTTAATTAGGGACTAAACAATAAAATAAAGGGCCCAAATGATCTCTAAACTTTTCCAACACCCATTTTTATCCATATTTATAACATAAAACTTATATTATTTAATATTTTGGTTTTTTATGATTTTTTCTGATTTTTTAGTTAACAACATCTGTACAGTTTACTTGTTTCTAAAAACATCATGTGAGTCCTTTTCCTTCCCTATAAAAATCCACCATCTCTCCCACTTACACACACCTCCCAAAACACTTATGATAGGCCAAGACATGTCCAATACACTTCCCAAAATTCCTTAATTCTTCTTAGAATCCTTCCCTTGGGAAGAACGAAATTCAAAGAAACCTTTTGGTATAAACCAAGAAGAATTACGTAATTAAGAGGTAATATCTTCCCACAAGCCATTTATTTTATTTTCCTTCTCCACCTCCTAAAAATATATTTATTATATGATTATATACCAAAAAAATATATTAATTATAATAGGATATTTAAAATTTAAATTTTATTACATACACTTACACACACCTCTGTTTAATGGGTGAGGAAAATACTATTTCTGTGTATGGAGAACTACTGCCTCACGAAATGATGATTGTTCATTTTTCCATTTCAACCTATCATGGGGGAAATTAAGATGAGAAAACTATTTATATATTATATATATTATATTTATAATTTTTCTATGATTATATAATTTTTATTTGGAAAATATCTTTCTACTTTCCATCTTATGTAAATATAATAATATCATTTGAGGAAGTGTGGACTACCGCCCTCTAAAAGCGATATGAATCATTCACACACTGCATGGATTGATTTAAGGATGGTTTAAGTGAATATATATGATATATATGAAAAAATAAAGATATAATAATAATAATTTACATATATATATATATATATATATACATATATGTCTTTAACTTTCTTTCTCTCAACATGATAATTAAACGGAAATAACGTTCATATGTACCTACGAACTGCCATCTCCATGAATGGTATATTCTATTTCATACTTATATATTATATAGATTATTATAAATAAAATATAATTTATATAAATGATATTTATATAATTTTTTAAATTCTTGAATCATGATATAAGTATAAGGACCAACAATATAACAAATTAAGACACATATAAAAAACAATGCAAAACTTACCTGAAGTGAAACCATAACATAGGACTGTTAAAATGGGTAATAATAGGTCATAATAAAACTTTATATTTATTATATATAATCATATGGTTCTTAAAAATATTTATAATATGTTTATATTTATTATACAGGTACTTTGAACACGTATGGCGAGTGTTAAGACACAAGGAAAGGGGATTTCTATCACTTTTTATTTTCATGAGATGCATGTTATGTTCGCAACCCTTTTCTTTTATGTGGTGTATATACTGACTAAGAATGTATTATATGTATATTTTAATTTAATTTATTAGTATTAACATATCCATTTTATGAACTCTCTTTAATGGTCTTTAATTTTCAAAATATACATTATAGGTAAAACAGTTTTGACCTAGTTTTCATTCTTTGAGACTCATGTTTTGTTATACACCTAAAATCTTTTTAGAGGTGTATAAACTTAAATTTTACATGTTATATCATGAATATACTCATTTTAATGATATTTTGAGCCTCATATTATTTCCTTTTCTTATATGGCGAGTATTATCCTAAGAAACCAAGTTATAAGAGTTTATTGAGATAATTCCATCTCTTTTTTGATATTGTTTATTTCTATGATTCCATTGATGAAATATTATGATCCATATCTCAAAAAAACTCATTATTTTTCTTCACCTATATTTATTCAAGATATCCTCATGTTTTTTACCCTTTTCCACTCTTTTTTACTTAATATAATGTTTTTCAGTAAAATCTGATCATCTCTCTCTTCAGTCAGAAATATATGTTATTCAAAAAACCATGCTTAAAAAAAATTAAATACCTTTATCAAATACTTGAAGATCATTTTCAAGGGAGAAAGTATTTTAATTTTTTATTGATTTTAGAGATTCCTTTATATGTTTTAATATATATTTTCAGAGAAAAATGTTTAAAAAAGTTTCTATGTTATAAAAATTATGTTTAAAATAAGAACGCATATTTTCCTCACGAAATTTTTTGAAGTATATTTAAAAATTATTCCCCATTTAATATGAAATCCAATGTTGTTACTCATCAATTTATAGGATATAATCAAACGTTTCTATTCATATTTAATATATGAATGGGTAATGCATATTGTAATGGTCTTTATGAAATCTATTTCTCCTCCACAAGGTATATGCTTTTGAAACCCGCTTTGCTTCGTAGGGTATTATTTGACTAAATTATTAAGTAACCTATTTATTTTTCATATGTTATGCTGTGATGAAATTTAAATCATAATAAGTTTATTTCATAGGATATTATTTGATGTTTATAAGACCTATCTATTTTTATGGTTCATGATATGATGATTGTTTTATTATATTGTGGTACATTTATGAATGATTTTATTATGAGATGAGTGATACCTATATCTCCATATAATTAATTGGGTACTGATAAGTTTTAAACAAGCTCAAAATTTACATGGGTTGTAGCCCAATCCTAAAAGAAAGAGGGTACACAGGTTGTATCCCAAGACCAAAAAACAAAAAGGTATCTGGGTTATAGCCCAATCATAACAGAAAGAGGGTACAAGGGTTTTAGACCAATCCCAAAAACTAGAAGGTACGTGGGTTGTATCTAAAACATAAAAGAAATAGGTTACATGGGTTGTAGACCAAATCTGAAAACAAGAAGGTACATGGGTTGTTTCCCAATCCTAAAAGTAATAGGGCGCATGGGTTGCTAGCCCAAGCCCACAATAGGTACAAGGGTCTTATCCCAATCCAAACATGTTTTAAAGGTCTTGGTAAGTAGCTTTGACATAAAATTTTATATTCTTATATGTATTACACAAATCCTATGTCTTATTCTTTCACAATATTTCATGGATAATGATGTTTATTTATTTATGATTCATATCTTATGAACTTCCACGATTTATCCCATAACACATGTTTATGATATTTAACATGCAAGGTACAATTTTCTAATGTTATGATCACATTATTATATGAATATCATCATGTTTATTCTTACATGTCTCCCTTTTTACCCTTATTGAAAATCCGAGATCACCCATTTTTATATTTCCTTTACCTAGGTTATGAGGAAAGTTTTTAGGTAGAAGTGATTTTGGGGGAGATTTTTATGGAATATTTTGAAGATCTTTCACAATGATTGAAGTTTTTGTTTCCTTGTTTCCAAATACACTAAACTATTATGGTCCTCAATAATTTAATTTTTAAAATTTACTGAATATTCATATAAAATGATGTAATATCCATGAATTTTAAGCATGGGCCTCTATATTTGGAATCAAAGGAAATTATTATTCAAGATGAAGAAACTAGGATGAGAAAAATTTAGTGAGATACATAAGTATGTTTTTAAGGGTATGTTTGGATATGTCTCTATGAATAAGTATAAGGATGATTTGAAATCTAGTAAAATGCCATGGAATTTTGGTAAATGGTACAGTGAGTGGCTTCGCAGTAATACTACCCTGTTTGGATAATGCATGTGGATATGGATATAGAATAGATTTACCTAGGGGTAACAACTCCAACAAGATGTTTCGGGCCTGACTCAGGGTAATCTGGTACATGACAACATGCCTTGCTGCACACCTGGTTTGACACTCCCACGGGATATGATTTGTAAATTAACAAACACTTCATGAACCATCATGAAATATTTATATATAAGTTGGATTTTAATAGCCTAGGATGAACCCAGGGTGTTGTATATTAGGAAATCAATACTGATTTAGAAATACCATAAGTATATCTATTCACGACTATGTGGTTTTCTGCTATGATAAGTAACGATCATGCTATTCTTCTGGTTTTATTCAATGGAGGGAACCATAAAGAATTAGATTAATGTTGAATGTAATTGATGGTTTTTGATTAGAAGTCAAGTGGGATGATCACAGGATTGAAAGATGTTGTGGTCATGCCAAACTAGTTTTCAAGGAACATGATTAACAACATGTACTTTAACCAAATCTCAGACTCACCAAGGAAGATAAAGAAGGAGATCAATAAGAGTTTGTGTAATGGTGACCATTGAGTAATTAATATCTTGTTTAATTAGTGTAAAAAGTGTGGAAATCATCACCTAAGAGAATGTCATAGAGGAACAAGAAGTTGTTTTGACTGTAGAAAAGAAGAACACAAATCAAGTGACTACAAGGTAAAAATGAAAATTTAGTTAACAAAACATAGGGAAATATTGACCTCCCTAATTCATCATCTATGGTTAAGTGTTTTAAGTGTGGAATAAATGGTCATTATGCTACTCAATGTACAAAGACAAAAGATCCTAATGAAAATTAGCAAGGTGGTGCGAATAGTGGTTACATTGCTGATGATGAAGAGACTATAGATGAACTTTGAAAAGGAAGTTGTATTATCTAATTGGATGAGGTGACATTGTTAGTGGATTAAATATGAAGTAATCGGTGTTATATTTATTTGGTTTCAAAAAAAAATTGTGAATGATGAAGCGTACAAGGATTTTTCTACTAATTTTCTTCTCTCAGGATTTACAAGTTAATATTGAATGTTCCCTATGGACTGGTGGAGCGATTTAATGACAATGTGATATTTTTACAAAGGGTAGGTAAGACATAATATGTTCCTTATGTTAAGATAATTTTGTAATGAATAAGTAAATATGATGGTACCTACTACCATAGAACTAATTAAAGACTAGTTAATATGAGGGTTATGCTATCATTCATAAAGTTTAACAGATTTTTGTTTTAGGGAATATATCCAGTATACTTTGGAATGAGTAATAATTCATGTTTTTTCAAAAGGATATATGGTAATTAAGGATATTACCATGTTTCACGGGAATATACGATTTGGTAATGCACATGTTTTGAATGTGACAAACAAGTGGTACATTGTGATATATGGGGGGTCAATGTTAAGACGATTTCATGACATTATTTCTAAATTTTTGGATTTCTATCCGTTTTAAGGGTTATAAGGTTAACCATTCATGAAAATTTTAAGTTTAAATTTAGAATAAGTATTTATACAATATGTTTGTATTGAAAAACATGCTTAAAAATCTATTTAGTGACTAACCTTATTCCAAATATGTCCATCTTATATATTTTTAGAAATTATATTATTGTCGTATTACAAAAGGACATCATGTATATTGGTTGAAAACTAATAAAGTATGACTAGACCATGGGTCTTGATCCCATGACCGAAGGATGATAAGGGTTTCAGGCCTACCATTGTCTTATGCGATTTTATGGACAATGTATAATTATTTTTAATGAATAAATATTTATAATGTAACAATAGTGTTACTTTTTATGTTTATAGATAAATGTATTAACCATGTTGTTTTTTAATAATATTTATAGATATATAATTATACATTTCATTATTTTATGGTCTTTAATATCAGGTGAATGTTTATTTTAGTTCTTTAGGAATCTAAGTTAATTCATGGGCATCAATTTATTAAAAAATTGATGAATTTCAAATAAATAAAATTTCAACCAAATAATTATTTTTTGGTAATCTTGGTCAATAAAATAATTACTCAATGATAGGATAATGATAAAAAACATTCTTGTCCTAAAACCATAATTTTTTTGAATTAACGGCCATTTAAATCATCACATATTTATGACTTTGAATCCCTCAACTTTTCTTTGATCATTAAATTGTTTTTTATTGATAAACTCAATCACACCCTATAAATATATACGCTTTTCCTCCATGTCCAATATTTACTCCCAACCTATTTTTTATTATGTGGAAACCTAGTTATATGATACTTCGGGTAACCTTTATGGTTCTAACTTTCCCCTTTCAAAAGAATATTTAATATTCATTTATACGATGTGGGATTCTATGAATGAAAATTTCAAGTATTAATCCTTTTATAAACCAATTGGATTTTTAGGGAGAAATGTATTTTAAAGGGGTAGAATGTAAGACCCCAAGATTTTGTGAATAATTATTTTTTTAATTACTCTTTCTTTTTTTATATTTTTTATTTCATGAAACATTGAGGATGGTTTTTTTATTTATGCACTATTTTTTGATTTTGTTAAACACAACACTAAGTTAATGATGATTTACATGAAACACAAACTTTGGATAGCTCTATATGAAACACCAAGTATATCTTATGTTATACGCAACAATTAATTTCCTCAATGACTTGCATAACACACAAGACTAAGGTTTACCGAATAATAATATATTATTAAAATATGATTATTTAATATAATAAAATAAAACCATGATGTTAAATTATAGGTTATGAATAGTATTAAATAATATAAGAAAATATATGGTTGACACGATATTATATGAATTCATAGGCTACTAATTAGTTATAAATGAATATGAAAACCTATTGAATATAAAAGGAAATATTATTATGGTCACTAAGGTATTTTACCCTAATAAATTAAATTTTTATTTATGTATAAAAATGAACAAACTCAAACATTACATTTACATGGATCTAACATGGGTTTTTCTTCTCACAACTTCAACTTGGTGTATGTTACACGCAACATCGACTTGGAATACGATGAACGCAACATTGAGTTTCTACGAAACATATTTTTCTATATAATTATTTAAATTATATAATTATATACTAGAAATTAAAAATAATTAGATTAAAATTAATAACTACTTTTAAAATGTTGTTTATAATTGTTTTATATAAATAAAACATATTTATATGAAAGATATGATTTTTGGGAAAAGTACTTTTATGTTACAAGTACTGTTTTCTTAAATGAACAAATTTTAATAATAAAACTAATTTTATATGAATTTATAAATTTAATTTGATAAAGTAAAATAAATTTTTGAATATATAACATCCAAATTAACCTAGAGTGTGTTTTTGTGAATTTTTTGAGGAACTTCATTTTTTGGTGAATACTTAAAAATAATGCGTTTTAGTTAAAACCTGCCTTTTTTTAATTTATTGTTAACATCAAATGATATTAAAAAAAATTAAGGTAAAATTAGATAAATATTACATTTATTAATAACATTTAATTCATTATAACCAATTTCCCTTCAAAATTGAGTACAAAATCTTAACAAACATTTGAACATTTTTCTACTTTAAAACCTGTTATTTCATCCCATATGTGGGATTGTAATTAAACATAATTTTGATTCTTTTGTGATTTGAATTTGTAAAATCCATCAAACAAAATTTTTTTATGTATAATAAGGCCATGTTAATGTTTTTTCCAATGTTATTAGTAAAAGTGATTAAAATTAATCACATGAATAAGGCCAAATTAAGCTTTATTGGGGACTGAACCTTACAATTAATAGACCAAATGATATATACATTAGTAAAAAACCAATTGGATCTTCATATTTCGTCCATAAGACTTATATTATTTAGTGTTTTTATTTGGTATTCCTTTTTCAGGTAATAACATGTATACAACTAAATTGTTTTAAAAAATTGCAAGTTTGTCCTTTTCCTTCCATATAAAAATCCACCACCTATCCCACTTCCTCACAAAACTAAAACCACATAATATATTACAATAACTGACCAATATACTTCACATAAATCCTAAATTCCTCTAATAATCCTTACATTGGGTATAAAGCAATCCAAGGAAGCCTTTTGGCCCAAACCAAAAGGAGTAACCCGATTAAGAGGTAACGTCTTCTCTCAAGTCCTTTCATTTTCCTTATCCACACCCTAAAACTCAATTTATTCTATGATTATTAAAAAACATTATACTCAATATACTTGTATTTTTTATGTAAATGGTTCATTTTAAATTTAGACACTCATCTATCTAATGGGTAACGAACATACTGTTTTTCAGTATGGTGAACAACTGCCTCTCGAAATGATGATTGTTTATTTTTTTCATTACCAGCTATAATGGTGGCCATTATGATGAGAAATATGTTTATATATGATATATATTATATTTATAAATTTATTTATTCTACTTTAATTTTTATTTATAATATAACTTTATTCTTTCAATCTTATGTAAATACAACTACGACCCCCTCAAAGTGACATGATTAGTTCATATACGACAGAGATTGTAATGAGGATGGTTTTAGGGAATATATATAATATATATGATAAAATAAAGCTACGTTAATAAATATATATATATATATATATATATATATATATTAATTTATTTCTCTCAACACGACAATTAAATGGAAGTAGTATTCATGTGTATGTATAGCCTATAGTCTTCATGAATGGTGTATTCCATTTCATACTTATATATTCTATAGATTATTATAATACACATATAATGTGTATACATTATATTTATATATTGTTTTACATTATTTAATAATAATATATTTATAAGGACCAATAATATAACAACTTAAGACACATATAAAAAACAAACAAAATCTTACCCGAAGTGAAACCTTAATATAGGACTCTTAACAAGAAGGTAATATAGGGTTGTAATAAATAAATATATTGAATTAGATATAATAATATTGTTATTTAAAATATATATAATAAATTTATATTTATTATTTAGGTGGATTGAATGCGTACAATGAGAGTCAAGACACAATGTAACGAGATTTTTCTCACTTTTTATTTTCATGATAAACATGTTATGTGTGCTACCCTTTACGTAGAAGTTGTATATGTACTAGACATGATTATATTCTATATATATTTTAATTAAATTTATTGGAATTAAAATCTCAATTTTATTAACTCTCTTTCATGGGTTTTATATTTCAAAATATACCAAATCGGTAAAATAGTTTCGTTTCAATTTTCCATCTTTGAGACTCATGTTTTATTGTGCACATAAAATATTTTTTGGGGTGTATATAATTTTATTTTACATGTTATATCATAAATATAATTATTTTCATGATATTTTAATCTTATTTTTATGTCCTTTTCTTACATTGTGAGTATGATCCCAAGGCACAAATTTATAAGTGTCTATTGAGACAATCTCATCACTTTTTGAGATTGTTTATGTTTATGCTTCCTTTAATGAAATATTAAGATCAAACATTCATGAAATATCATCCTTTTTATTATCCTTTGTTTATTTAATATATTCTCATGAATTTTTACCATTTTTTACTCTTTGGTACTTAATATAATGTTTTTACATAAAATCTGACCATCTCTCTCTTTGGTCGGAAATTTATTGTACTCAAAAAATCATTTTTTGAAAAATGTTTTCAAATGATCACTAAAGATCACTTTCAATGGAAAAAGGATTTTAAAAATGTTTTATTGTTTCAAAATATTACTTTATACGTTTTTAAATCTATTTAGAAAGAAAAAGGTTTGAAAGTTTTTTATGTTATAAAAATAATATTTCAAAGAAGAAAGGATAGTTTTATTAAAGAAACGTTTTTGGTGGATATTTCAAAATTATTCTCTCAATAAGATGACATCAATTAATGTTACTGATTCCCTTCTAAATGTTGATTAAAAGTTTCCATTAATATTCAATGTATTAATGGGTTATGCCAAATGTCATGGTCTTTCTGAAATCCATTTCTCTTTCATGGGGTATATTCTTTTGAAACCTGCTTCTCTTCATGGGTTACGATTTAATTAAATGATTAAGAGACCTATCTATTTTACAAAGGTATTTATGTGTTGAAATGTTAATGATACTCATTTCATTTCATTTTTTATGATTTTATGTTTCTAGGAACTATCTATTTTTATGGGTCATGATATGATGAATGTTTTGTTATCTTTTGGTAAATTTTTTAAGGATTTTATTATGAGATGGGTGGGACCTATATTTCCCTCCAATGCACAGGGTAATGATGAGTTATATACAAGATAAAAAGTTACATGGGTTGTCTCTATAGATTGAAGAAAATAGTGAACATGGTTTGTATCCCAAGCCCAATAAACAAGAAGTTACCTGAGTTATAACCCAAGCCTAAAAGAAAAAGGCTACACATATTGTAACCCAAGCCCAAAAAAAGAAGGTACATGGGTTTTAGCCTAGGCCTAAATGAAAGAGGGTACACTGGTTATAGTCCAAGCCTGAAAACAAGAAGGTAAATGGGTTTTATCCGAAGGATAAATGTAAGAGGGTACATTGGTTTTTATCCCAAGCCCGTAGAAGGTACATTGGTTTTTATCCCAAGCCCGTAGAAGGTACAAGGGTCATAGTCCAAGCCTAACATGTTATAAAGGTCTTGGTAGGAAACTTTGACATAAACGTTTCTATTGTTATATGTATGCTAAAAATCCTATGCCTTATTCCTCTATATTATATCATGTAATGAAGTGTTTATTTCTTTATGATTTATGTCTTATGAAATTCCATTCTTTGTCCCATAACTCATGTTTATGATCTTTGACATACAGGGTATGAGCTTCTAATGTTTTGATCATGTTCTCATACCCATATCTTCATGTTTATGCTTAAATGTCTCCATTTTTTACCCTTACAGAGTGTATGAGTTGTCCCCTTTTTATGTTATCATTCCCCAGGTTATGATGAAAGATTTTTTGTAGATGTAATGAAGGTGGAGATGTTTATAAGAGATTTTGAAGAACATTCACCAGGATAAATGATTTTTTTCATGTTTCTGAAGACACTAAACTATTACTATCCTTAGGAATGTATTTTTTAATATACTAAATATTCATCTAAAATGATGTAATATCCATGTATGTCAAGAATGGGTAACTATACAACTTGTTTCATTTCATTTAATAATTATTCTTTACCATACATATCCTCTAGTTTCATCCACATGTTTTTATAGAATATTCGATGGGATATTTTTTTGAATATACCTTCATACAGAGATTCATTTATAGTATGTTTAGTTATTGAATCAATTTTTAGTTTTCTATTATGTATCTCATATACCCTTCCTAGCTGAATTTTGAATAAGATCCAATCTATCAAAACATGACAAGGAATTCTAACATGTATTTTTAAGTGTCAAAGGAGTTCCTTGTTCCATTTAGAGAATTTATTTCAAGAAAATATAAGAATCTTCAGAGTTGATAAAATAAATTTCATAATATTTATGAACTTTAAAAATGAAATATGTTATCAAGAATAATCTCAAAACATTTATTTTCTAATACCACTTGTTAGGACTCATGCAACCTTGATTAGGGGTGGGGGTGAATAAGCAGGTCAGCCAATTTTGACTTATTATTATTATTTACATATAAAAGATCATATTATCTTATAAAGGGAACAATAATTAAAGCTATTTTCTTATCAAGAACATCCACACCATATAGCATGCCCATTTATAGAACACAAATCATATTATTACAATGAATTTTACATGGTTCACGAAAATGGGATAATCCTAAAAGAACACATGAATGATGTTTTGGTGTGACAGGATGGTAATAAAAAATTATTATTTGTCCAATATGGATTTGGAAAAGTCACATTAATGATCCATGTCTCCCTTACTACCATTTATTTACACAAAAACTACTTTAAAAAATGGATATAATAGTATATAAGTGATACTGGTACCTTTAGAAAGTTTTTACACATGAGTTACTTCTTAATGAAAGTCTTGGTATGTGTATTCAATTCTAAATTAATTTATGATGTTCTCCAGTATTTTTTTCTTCTTATACATTTAATTTGGAACTATAAATTCCTTGAACCAAAATAAAACTTACTTATAAAAATAATAATTCCGAGACAATAATTATTATTTTATATTTTATTTCTTTAATAGATGAATACAATTGTGTTAAATTATCTTATTTCTTGGGACCTTCTATATTCAGAATCTCACAAGATATGTTCGTTGTAATTGCACCGTGAATTCTTCTTCGTCCAATATTTATAACAAATACAAAACTATATTCACTCATATGTTTTTCTATTAAACCAATTTTTTATATATATACATGAGTAAATTTTTCAATTATTCATTGAAAAACATGATTTTAAAATATGTCATTATACTATCAATATTCTAAAAATATCCAATTTTATAATTCAAAAAACTTTCATAGACTATGTACAATTTTTATAAGCATGAATTATTAATTATTTCTCAAAACCCTTTGACACTGCCATTCTTCATTCTCTACATTATCCTATCATGTGCCCCATGTGTTAAAATTCTATTTAAATTATAATTAAACCTTATGAGAAGTACTCCATTAATATTGTCCACATTCCCTATAGTTTATATGTTCTTAAAAATTTGATTCATTTGGATTATAAATAGAGTTAATCCTCCCAAATGTATTTATTTAGAAACGCAACAATATTTATGGTGTTAGTTATAATATGTGGCCTTTAATGAACTAAAAGATTTTCAATTTATAATTTAAGACTGATAATATCATGTTACATGATGCTTTTAATGCATAAAACCATCCATAATGAAATTCTATTCTTTTCATTGTAGATAACATTACCTGCCTGTTATTTATGAGTCCTCATACTTCATGTAATTACTCCACATTGTGGACACAAATAAAATGGTAGAGAATGGATAAACCAAAACCTTTCATTTTTTAACAATCATATTATGAGTGGTGTGGTTGTAGTACCCATAAAATAAAGGTTTTGGAATTTTGATACTTATTCTAGTGAAAAAGGATGTCTATAAAGTGAGAATCCTTATGAGATTTTTGTATTCCCTTATTTAGATCATTTTAAACTTTAAAAACTACTTTTACACCATTATTTATATCTATATTTACCCTTAATATTAGTCTAGGTTACCTTTATGTGTATTCACTTGCATGAGTCCTAAGTTACACTTTCATAATTCTAGTCTAATGTGTCGTAAAAAATATATTGTATAGTGTACAAGACCCCTACATAGGTTTTAAGAGACCTTTATATTTATCCATAATTAAACCATAACTCTCAAATTTATTTTAAATGTTTCATGGGGTTTTCTCAAGAAAAAAAATTTATAAAACCATCATCCAACATTTTTAAATTACATGATATAAAATTCCACCACACTCATCCTTATATTTTATAGGTCTCAGGAAAATATACAATAATCACACCAATACCTTGGTAATTTCATAAAACTTCTTTACTGGGAGAATATTTCCTCAACACATTGAATATACACTCATTCAATCCATATATAATTTCAAAAAATCCAATATATAAATCCATAGTTGCAACAATGACTATAAATCCCCTAGGGTAAATCCCTCATTAAAGATGAAAATGAGGTCTTGGTTTTTTATTATGAGGCTCTTTTTTTGGGGAAAACATTATTCGCACAAACATACATGCACAAAATGTTTTTATATCTTTAATATACTATTTATGAGGTCCCACTATAGAAAAATTTAAAAACTAGATCAATGAACAACCAAATTTTTTTTAAAAAAATATTCCAAAGAAAGAAATAGCCAACAACTAGGGTTGATAAACCCTCACCACCTATAAGTATTTTCACTCTAAAAATTACCACCTACTAAAAAAGGTTAAGATATTGATCCACCATATGATTCACATACCCCCAAAATCTCCCCTAAAGGTTCCAAGGATTCTGAAAATCTTATTCCAAGAGAATTACTTAACTATGAAGAGTTTGATCCTATTAATCATTGATCACAATTAGGTACATAGAGGATAAAACTTCATCCCCAATGTCTAGTTCTCGCTGTCATTGATGTGCAATGGGTTAAGAATGTGTCTCTATAGATGTGATGCATGAAATATGTGATACACCCAATATAAATATTGGAAAATTATAGGCATTAAAAAACTATCCCCACCCAATGTTGGATTTGGAATGGACTGATGAACCTCAAGGAAAACATTACTCTCTAACCAAATCACTATAAAACACATCATTTTGAGACATTTAAAAATACATGTTCCTATTAGTTAAACACCAAGGGCCTATGTTCTTAGTTATTTTAATAATTATAATGAATCTATTTATTTTTTATCGACTCTTATATCACTTTTACCATATCCTCTATCACTAATACCAACTCTCGACACATTAGTGATTACTCTATTAAAATCATCCAATGTAGGAGTGACTTGAAGGGTCTCCTATTTAAGGCATAGAAAGGTCCCATGTTAATGTTATGTTTTTGTATGTGAACTCTAATAAAGGCACATGATCCTAGTAGTTACTAAAAAATATAACATGCAAGTCATCAAAATATCATTTAGTGCTTAAATGGTTCACTCGATATCACTTTTAGTGTTAGTGTAGAATAGTGTTGTAGTCTGTAACTTAGTCCCAAATGAATCTTTCAAGATCCTATATAACTTATTTTTAAATCAATTTGTATTGTCCAAAAATGATAATCAAGGGTATTCCATGATGATTGATGATATCCTATATTAAAAATCATCCAAAATCACTATATGAAGCTATACTCATAAAATGAAAGGAATTGTGTTGGATTGACTAGTTGGTCACTGATCACTTAGATAACATCAAAACATCACACTGGTCATGGAATCTCCATAATAAAATAAAATTATACCCCCACCCAAATTCCACTCTAGAACCATAATATTTTAGTCCTAGCCTTCTAGAACTTGGTGTTACACCTACACCTACTGATAGGTGAGGCATTGTGTGATGAACTTAACAATACTCCATTTCATAAATTCCCACCCCAAACTAGTGCATGAGGTACTAGTGCATATTTATCACTCCCATATGGACCACTATGGGTAAACTATGTACCTACCTCTACACCTTCTCTCGTAGCATTACTGGGACCATTATCCATCATCTAGAGAGGATGGCGTGCTCTAAGAAATGGTCCTCTTCAATCTAAAACAGACACATAGAGTTTAGATACACATGCCATAGTAGCCTATGTCATGTGGTTACTTTATTATATTATTACTATACACTATATATCACATCCAAAAATATTGAATAGTTCTTTAGAATTATAAAACTAGATACATATTTGAATCTCACATTATATTTGTAAATATAAAATACAACATAGTATATTATTTGATAAATCCATTATTTTCTCTAGAATATAATTTATTATAAATCATATTACACTTCTTCTAGTCTAAGGGAATTCAAACCCAAGAAATGTCATAACTTAAATGATCAGTAATGGAGTGCATACAAAAAAATATAAATAAGGAATGAATTTTGTGGAATATATAAATGATGATCATGTAATACCATATAAATAATCACTTGAGATTGAAACTTATCCATGAATATAAAATATATTTAAATAATTTTATCAATAATTTATTTCATAATGATGGATTGAATAATATTGGATGACTAAAAATTACCATCAAGCCCTTGTGTTAAGACATCTAAAAATTCCATTAAGGCCTCATACAAAGATATCTTCATAAATGGAATGAACTCCTTAAAACACCCAATCTATTTTGTTTGATGATACTTAAAAATGAATCTAGTGGATATTTAATATCATCATCCATCCCTCAATTAATAATTCCAATGTATTATTCACATGAATAAACAATAAAACATAATCAACATGCATTAAAAATCGGTAAATATTTGTATTGGAAGAACTATCATACAAAGTAACAATAATTTCCCCAATAAAATTGATCATAATAAATCCATAATATTATTCTGTATAATATATTTGAAGTATATCATTATTAAATCATTATATTATTCAAAGTAGATGTACATATATGAAAATAAATTCAAAAGATCCCTATAAAATTTATTGAGGGAAATACCATTTTCACTTTGAAATCACTTATTTAAGATATAAAAATTTCCAATATTATAAAAAAATATTTATTTTAAAATAAACATGTAAAATTATAATGTAAGAATAAAATAATTGAGTAGTCATGGTGGTTGTAAATTTCATTCATTTTATATAATAACAAAAAACATTCATTTCCCACTTCTTTAAAAAAAAATTAAAAGTACCTTGTTTGGAAAATGAAATGAGGATTCTGTTTAAACCATTTTTAAAAAAAATGTTAGAAAATAAAATTAATAAATTATTGGTTAATATTTAAAATATTATTTGAAATATTTTATTGTAAATATAGACATGTTATAAAAATAATCCTGACCGATATAAAAAAAGTTAGTTTTCCTTAAAAAACATTTTGGTATGTTGAGTACATAAATAAAGAAAAATGAAAGAAAAAATCTATTAATTTCTTGAAATAAAAGCAGTAGATGAGAATATATTGGGTTTAAGATAGAAAAATAAAATAATTCCCCATAGGATACTAAAACATAATCAATTTTGAATGATGATGAGATTGTGAAATAAACCATATAATAGGTCTTACTTCCGTCGTATGTGTTCAAAACAAATTTAAAATAAATAAACATTTATAACATATAAATTAAAAATATATAATAATATATATCATACCATATAATATTTACTTATAACCTTTTATTACATGTTCATTAATTTATTAAAATGATTCTTTTGGGTGATAACTACCTCTTTTTAATGGAGGTTTTGGTTCGATAGTTGTTGTCCTTAAGAATTGACCATGGTTCCGTAAACGTAATAATTTTTTCATGATATAAATATAATATATAATCATTATCTATTTATTTATATTTATCCATAATATATATATATATATATAAAGTAATTACATCATTCCTGGAGATGGTCAGTTATACGTGCACGTGACCTATGTTTTCTTTTTTTTATAGATGCAACAGACGGAAGGAAAATAGTAATTAAACTTTAAAAAAAATATTATATCATATATACCAGATATATTAATTAAATACATCATTATTATCATTCATATAAATAAGAAATGATAAAAAATCACATCGCTTCATGAAGGTGGTAGTCCATATGTACATAAGAACAATTTTATCATTTTCCAAAGGATTAGAAAGTGAAAAGGAAGATATTTTATTATAATTATAGAATAATAATAATTTCATTGATATGATGTATAAATATTAAATTTATTATGATACCCATCCATGAAATATTTTTATTAAATATGAATTGTATCACAACATGGTGTTTGTAGTCCACACATATGTACATGAAACACTTTCACTTCCCCTTTATTGGAAAAGACTGTGTATAATGGTGGTTTCATGATTATAATTACAATTTATTATATTTAACATACTGAATTTATTATTTTATGATAAATACCTAATAATTATAGGGTGTATAATGATAAATAAATTAATAGTGACTGAATAAGATGATTACTTTTCTTTGGGAGACCTCCATTGGACGTGTTCTTATAGATCCTAAGGTTGGTTTTTTTTTGGAATCCGAAAACATATATAAATTTCATAAGGATTTTTATAAGATAACTAGGTAGGTATTAATCAATATAGGTTTCTCAAATTGTTATAATGAAGAGAGGGAACATGTGTCCTTTTATAATGGAGGGAACAGAGCCACCAAGAATTAGAAAAAAGATTAAAATATAATTATTTCATTACCAATAAAATGATTCTAAATGGACAGATATTAAAATTTTAAGTGTAAAAGTTATAAATATATTCATTCTATAAAATTTAGTATGGTTTTGGTATCAATTTAAACCTTATCTTTTAGTTTAACCGCTTAGTTAACTAGTTTTAATCTTAACTATAGTATGGACATTGGAATATTAAAGGGTTAAAATTTTACTTCAAAGGTAAAATATTTATAATAAATGAAAAAGGAATTAAATTTTAAAGCATATAATATCACCCTTTTCCTATTTCAATTTATTTATTATTTCTACATAATTTAATAATTTGTTTCAAATAATATCATTATTGTCATTTTTGACACTATTCATTTAATTTGACTCTAAAGACATCAATACAAAAAAGGAATCCAAATATAATACCTTAAAACATCCTTAATATATTCATCTAAAAAATTAATAAAAAATAATAATTCCCTAAAATTAGACTACTTATTATATTTTTAAAATTATTTATTTTATTTTCTCATTAATTAAATAAATATTGTGTCGGCATTATACAAGAATTTGTGGTAAATATATAATACTAAAAAATTATAAATAAAGTAACTTCATAGAAAAAAAATTATTATAAAAAAATAACATTTAATATTAAATTAAAAATTATTCTTTTCCCAATTTGAACATAAAATAGAATTTCAAATTGAAGAGAGTGACATTTGGTATTATTCAATAAGTGAAATAATATAAAGGTCAATATCAATGAAAAGTGGACATATGTTTTAGAATTTAATGGAAATGTACGAAATAAACTCATATAATAGGATAAAGGTAAGTTTTATAGAAATTTGAAAGCCTTATCAAAATGTTTAAACCATATTTTCCCCATTTTAAACTTATAAAGGTGAATTTTTTTTAAATTTTTTTATTCATAATGGAAAAATAAATGGGATGTATTTACCAAATTTTAACCGCATTAATACAGATATGGAGTCAATTTTTATATAATCAATTTCTCTAAGTAGTATAAATTAATTTTAAAATAACTAGGTAAAATTCATTGAAAATCACTTTTTAGAAAAATACAGTTTTTATGAATAAAATTTGATTTAATTTATCTCATTCCTAGAAAAATATTACATAAATGTTAAAAAAAATATTGAATATAAAAAATATAAATTTAATTTAAATTATTCACCAATAGTGTAAAATTTAATTTATTAGGATAGAAACTTATTTCATGCATAATAACATTTTTTCATAAAAATATATATTTTTTCCTTCAAATTGTTTTTTAATTTTAATAAATTAATAACTTATGAATTAATTTTACACATAAATAAACCATACGGTTTTTATAATTTAGATAGTACTATTCATACCCATCAAATTTAATGGATAGGTTATAATGGCCACATTTAAATAATATTTTAATAGTATATCACGGTTCGTTTAAATTCAGTGTTTTGTGTAACATAAAATATCAAATTAATTAAATTTATTTAAAAAAGAAATATATCATAAAATAACAAGGTGTTATATTATTACCCCATAAAATAAATTTTCCCTCAACATTTTATAACATCAATACAAACAAAGAGGATACTTTTTGCCTCATCACATCCTTAGATTACCACGCAGCATTCTCAATTTTATGATTTAGCCACAAAACTTTAACTAAATGAGTAGTCTATTTTTCTACCACTCTTTATCTACCCTATATAATATCTATTAATTTTTATTATAAGATATTTTTTACTCTAGTGGAATGAATTATGAGTTCATTACATGTGAAGGGTCGGGTATGTACTTCATTAAGATAGATACATGGAAAACATCATGATATTGAGTGATATTTAGTTCATGTGATAAGTGATAAGCTACCTTGATTATTTGATCAAGAATTTAAAAGTGACCAATAAAATAGGTCTCAACTTACCCTTCTTTCCAAATTTCAAAATCTTCTCCCAATGTGATATTAATTGGGATACATTGTTTCCAACATCGAACTCTACATCTCATTGATGATTGTACAAATATCTTTTTTATCAACTCTAAGTAGCCCTCATGTGATGTTAAATGGATATAAACTTATTTGAAATTTACTCAACTATATTCTATCTGGATGAATTTTTTTCTCCAACCCTGTCCAAAAAAAAATTGATTTCTACACTTCCTTCCATTGAGGGATTCATAAAGACCAATCTGAATGCTCGAGTGAAATATATCGTTATAAGGATATTCCAACAAAGGAGAGTGTTGATCCAAACCACATTTAAAATCCATATATAAAGACATAAACCTATAATTTAGATTTTAAATGGACCTACCAGGATTAAAATCGGTATAAGGATGATAATTTGTGATGAAACTAAACTTTGTGTGAAACTCTTTTTTATAATTTTTCACGAACATCAACATAAATGTTGAATCCCGATCTGAAAAAATAGAAATTGGTACTGCATAAAACATTACCAACTCTTTAATTTATATTATGTAACGATGACCGAGAGATATATATTCTCTTATATAAGAAAGGTGTGATAAATTTTTTATAATATAAACTATATCCCAAATAGAATTATGGATTTTGATGTACTCAAGAGTCTCACAACAAAATCCATGGAAATGTTTTCCCATTTCCATTCTATTATGGGTAATGGTTGTAACATTACATTAGAATTATATGTCTCAGCCTTAATATACAAACATAACATGCATTGAGATATATACTTTGAAATATCTCCTTTCTCTATACATCATTGTACATACAGGATGAATAAATAATGATGAACTATGAGTTTCATCTAATATATCCATATTCAAGTATAGTATTGTTTAGAAAAATACTCAGTTCATAATCCATATTATTCTAGATTTATTTTGGTTGAACTTAAGAACATTCTTCACCTCCTTTTATAATTTTATATGTTCTTTATGTGCCTTATTAATATTATCAGGGATAGATATCTAAAAATTCATCAAAGAAAGATATGATAGTTCCTCTTTCCTCAAGATTCCTATATCCATTCTTTGAAAATCCAAAAATAAAAGATCTGTTGTAATCCTCATAAAATATAATCTATCTAGATCTATTTGGATTAAATAAATATATACCCTTTTCAACTTCTCATAGTGGTAATTTATAGAGAAATCATAATCTAGGATCAACTCCAACCATATTATTTAGAACATATTTGACTCTTTTTATGTAATATAAAATTCATGATTTTATAATCAATATAAATTCCACAAATTTCACCATATAGATAACTCCTCTACACTTTCCATGAAAAAATTAAAGTTACCAATTCCAAATTATGATTTTGGTAATTTGGAAAATGAATTTTTAATTGGATAGAGGTATATGTAATCACCATGTTATTATTCAAGAGGACACATCCTATCCCCTACTTTAATGCCTCACTATAGATCTAAAACCCTTATCCAATGAAGGTAAGTGTAAGCACAAGAAAAATGATTAACATTATCATTTGTTCTTTGAAATATATCTTCACATTCATCTATACACTATAATTTAACACCCTTCAAAGTGAACTTGGTGAGTCGACTAGATTGTCATGATAAATCTCTCATAAATCATTGGAAGTATCCAGAAAACCCAAGGAAACTATGGATCTCAATTACTGTGGTTGATCTAGGAAATTATTCAATAACTTTTTTTCATTCAAGTATCCACTAATATAGCCTCACTTGAGATTATTTTACCCAATAATGAAACATTCTGAAGCTAAAATTCACACATGGTAAATTTATATTAAACATTATCCTTCCTTAGGGTCATCACCAAATTTATCAAAATACACCTTATTATCTTATTTATCTTTGAATATATAATATTATTGTCTATAAATAATACCACAAAATGATCAAGGTAATCTCTAAAGGCACTATTTATTAAATCCATGATGATTGAAGGATCATTGGTAAGTCTAAGTGGGGTTATAATAGATTCATAATGACTATAAATCACATAGAAGGTTTTCCTATTTATGTCCTTCTTGATCATTAACTAATGATATCCAGAGAAAATATCAATATTGAAAAAATATAAATATCCCCATAATGGGTCAAATAGATCATTGATATGGGGTAGAGGATAATTTTTCATAATAATAGTCCTTTTAAGTTCCTGATAATCAACACAATGATGCATTGACCCATATTTATTCATAATGAAAAGAAGAGGTGCACACCATGGCTTATTACAAAGCTAAATGAATCCCTTCTCTAGATTCACATAAAGTCTCTTTTTAAATTCCATTAACTCAATTAGGAATATCCAATATTGTGTTTTTTAAAATATGAATAAAACTAGGTATTACTTTTCTTAAAAACACAATTTCATGATTTGGGGGGGCTAGGAATTTATTCAATAAATACATCAGAATGTTCATGAAAAATAGGCACATTTACAATGTTGAGTTTCTCGCCCACCATTTTTGAAACATTTCGCTCATTGGTGGTTAGAAAAACCCATACGATGGATGTAATTTACATTGGGAATTCAGGTTTATCCTCACACTGATAGATGATTGATGTTTGATTAAGAATATATAGTTTAAATTCCCTTCATGCAATAAAAATATTCACAAATAGTACTTCTACAAACATCTATTAAAGAGAATATATTAAGTTGAGATGTTTGAATCCTACCAGTAAGAGTTTTCACTTATAAATCAACATATTTTCTTTGAGGTGGTAATGTTTTAATCATAGAAAATTCATAAAAAATAAAAAATTTGGTAGAATAATAATTTAATAAAACATTTTCTATCCTTGAGAGTGGATGATATGTTTATCTTTCACCACATCTCTATGAGCTTCTACATTGGCTGTTGTAATTTCATGATCTTGGCCTTATCCTCTTGGAAACTTTTGTAGATGTTTCCCATAATTTTTGGATAATTTTTTTACAATAGTGCCCCATATCGTTATAGTTAAGGAACTATAATTTGATATATTCTACCTTACCCTATTAGTAATGATCATGATGCAATTTTTTCTACACTTAACAAAAATTTCTTTTCATTTTAAGCATGTACCAAGGTGTTTCCTTCTATAAGTATCACTTAATTGAGAATTCCTCATTTTCCCATATTCAATTTTTTATATTCCATTCTTTTCTTCTCATTCTTTCCTTTTGATCCATAAGACAGAGATAATTAATTCCCTATCATGATAGAACAGGATACTATGTTATCATATGATGAGAATGGTTAGAATATTAATGCAATTTGAAGGATTAGATTGATCCAATTAAATAAAAAGTCAATCTTACTCTTTTTAATATGAATGTGTCTTGTATCATCATTGGTAACCTTGTAATTCAATCTTCATAAAAAGGTATATTTTCCTCTTACTTGTCTCTTAGACTCAAGATTTTCCTCACAATATCAACATGTTATTTGTGAGAAAAATAGATTTCCAAGAATAGTTCATTAAAATCCTTCCATTTTATTCTCTATATTTACTCCTCATCCTTAGTGTTTTGAATAAATGACCACCATTGTTCTAAATCCCTAAGGGATGATATAACACCATGAAAACTTTCTCTATTTTATTACATAAAAATTTGCGAAATATATTCTCTAGGTAAATTGTTTGTTGTCCATATACAAATGTATTTTTTACACCAATTGCATGATTTAGGTTTCTAACACATGAAGTGGTGTAACATTGTTACAAATTTTTGTAGATCAATAAGATGATCTATATGGGAACTGTTATTTTTCATAACCAGAGTAATATTCCCTAGTATATTTATAGTTTTTTCTATTACATATCCAGATCTATCACCATCTTCATTATATTTTTAAGGAGGACATTCCCTACATGAAATATAAGTATTGATACAGTTCCTTTTCCGTCTTCTGGGTACCATTTATAAATAGTTTCATTCACTATATTATATCATAACATTATAAATCACATGTATATTTTTAAAATTACTTACACACATAACATATAATGAAAATTATTTTATAAGAAATCTCAGAATCATAAAAATTATTTCTTTGGGAATATTCTAAAAATCATAAAAATACTTTCATATATTTCATAATGGATTGTAAAGAAAACTTGAATAACTCAATAATATCCCATAAGAGTGAAAAAAATAGTTGTTTAGTAAGTTAAAACTCAACATTCCCTATAATAATGACCATATATATTCAACCATCTCTTTTCTGGTTTATTACCCCAAGATGAATTTTTTCCAATGCTATTCCCACTAGCAGTATCTATAAAGATATGTATTATGAGTAAAACAGTAAAATATATACATTAAAAAACTATATGATTTTATCCTATACTCTCACTTATACTAAAATTAAGTCATAGTTTCATGTTCCCTAATCTATATTTTATTAAATATAGTTCTCATTTTTTCAACTAAACATCCTCTAAAAACAACTTTGAAGACCCCAACCTGAGAATCCCAGAGCTGGTGGCTTCTTTATTATTTTGGTACTATATCAAGAGATCACATTCCAAATAACCCAATAGTTTATTTATCATGGAAAACAAGATACATATTTAAATTCACATTAAATTTGAAACATAAATATAAACTTATTATTTTCTTTCAGAGCATCATTATTATCTCTAGAATATCCTTGCTTATCAATCATAGCACACTACCTAGAATTGTATGGAAAGGAATCATATAAAAGGGGTGATCTCATATTTTTATTAAGGTCATGAATATAATAAAATATAAATGAGCTATGAATAATATGGAAGTAATAAATGAAGATCAAATAATATCATATAAATAGTCACATGTTCTTGAAACTAATCCATGGATATCAAAGATATTCAAATAATATCATTAAAAATAATTTTATAATTATTCTATTAATAATTTTATATATATGAAAATTACCATTTAGGCCTTATTCCAAGAAATCTAAAAACCATTAAGAACTTATGTGCATACATCTTCAGAAAATGGTAAGACCATGAAAAAAATACCTAATTTATTTTATCTCATGAGACCCACTGATGCATCAATGGGAAATATAAATATGTGACCCATCTATCACATAACAAATCAAATGAATTAATCTTACAAAAAAACAATATAACATAATCAACAATCCTTAAAATTCAATAACTACACATATTGGATAAACTATCATACATAATATCAATACATTCCCTATTAAAAATGATCATAAATAATCCATTAAAATATGGTGGACGGTATATTTTTTATTATATTATTAGTAAAGTGTAATATTAAAAAATGTATGTTGAAATTGTTTAGAAAACATTAAAAGGATCACGATAATGTTTATTGTGCAATGTACCTTTTTCACATTGAAATCAATTATTTTAACATTATAATTTTTCAAAATATTAAGGAAAACATTTTATTTGAAAATAAACTTATCAACTTGTACTATAATTTTATATAATTGATAGTTTATTAAGATTATAAATTATGTTCAAGCTATATAAGTTCAAAAATAATTCTTCTTAATCTTTTTAAAAAAATGTCAAATTGTACATCATTCAGAAAATGATAAGAATATTACTTTTAAAAAATTCTGTAAAAATTAAAACATGGGTTACAATGTATTAGATAAATAATTGTATAATAGTATAAATATTATATAAAACATTTCTAGGAAAATATGTACCTAGAAGAAAAATATTCCAAACCACGTATAAAAATAAAGTTAGTTTCTTTAAATACATTAGTTCACTATATTCGGTACTTAAATATAACAAAATGATAATAAAAATTTAAATTTCAAGAAATAACTAGAATAAAATAAAATATATTGGGATTCAGATAGAAAAAATAATAATTCCCATATCAGATACTTAACCATAATCATTCCCAAATAATGATGAGATTGTGAAATAAAACCCTACCTCGGGTGAAATTTCATCACATATGATTGAACATAATGTGTAATAAATATTGACTTATTATAAATATATTATTTGAAAATAATAATATATAACATTATATATATAATTTACTTACAACCCTTTATCACCATTTTATTAACACTCCTTTTATAAAATCACAATTGTGGGTAATAACTGCATCCATTTTTAAAGTATTTTTAGTTCGGTAGTTATGATTCTTTTACTTTAATCATAGTTATATCAACCCCATAATAATAATCAGGATTTAAATATTAAATATATTCATTTAATATTTATTTATAGTGATCCATAGAATATAGAGATATAAAAATGAGTTACATCGTTCATGGAGATGGTCTGTCATACGTACTCCTATATGTTGTTTTAACTTTTTGACAGATGGAATGAAAGAATGGTAAATAATAATTACACTTTAAATAATCATTATTATAACTTATAATATATATATATATATATATATATTAAATTTATCCTTGTTACATAGTGACCTAGGTTTATCTTATATATATATTACATCATTTTTTATGATTATTTATTACATTACACAAACACATGCCTGAGGACATTAATCGCTTAGTGTATTTTGAAAAATGGAAATAAAAACACTATTACAAATTTTAACTAAATAATCATCCCTTATGATCTTAATAACCATAACCCTTGTAAAAAATATTTTATGTAATACATTTCTTCATAACTTGGTGAAATGAAATATTATAAAGGTTTAGGTCAGATTCTCAGTAAGGGTAAAAAAGGGATATACAAAATCATAACATGAACACAAGGGTATGAAAAAATGATCATGAAAGGTTAAAACCATATGCCTCATATAAAATATCCTAATCTTGAGTCATGTAATAAATATTGGCATTTTCTAATACAAGAATCATAAAGAAATCAAAGAGCATGATCCATGAGAGTATGACATTGGCATAAGGCATAGATTTGTTACATATAGATATCCATAGAAAATATTATTTAAAGGATACCCACCAAGACATTTATAGCATGTTATTCATCTGTAACCACCCATTTACTTCATGCATGGGCTAACCACCAGTGTGACCTCCTTTTTGTGCTTGGGATAACCACCCACATACACTTTCAGCCCATAAAACATTTATCATTACCTAATACATTGGAGAGTGATATTGGTCCCAACCATCTCATAAATAAAACAATATTTATTTGTGACATAGGATCATAAAAAATTCTTCATATCATAACCCATGAAATTAAATGGTATCTATAAACATTTTATCATATCATAACCTCTATAATAGAGATAGGTTTTATGATTAGTTCATCATTTCATCATAGCATGTCCCAAGGAAAAAGAAGTGGGTTTGATAATAATTATATAATTGAATAACTCATGGAATATAAACAGGTTTTATAAACACATTGTCTTAAAAAACTCTAGGTAAATAATGTGTACTATATCTTACGATCATATCCCATCAAAGAATAATTTAAATCAAAGTATGTAATCTTAAATGGAGAATGATTTTGATCATAAATTTAAAATTCTTCTTAAATAAAATATCATCTCCTATTTGATAAAAACATTTGAAAAAATATATTTTTTGAAAATATTATAATTTTAAAATAAATTTGAAAACATTTAAAGAAATATTCAAATAAAATTACTATCATGATTATGTGATGTTTTGTTCATACTATAAACTTTAAATCAAATATTTCTTTCACATTTTTTGTAAAAGTACAATGAGAAATATTTTTAAAATATTAAA
Organism: Viscum album; assembly: GCA_963277665.1. Lineage (NCBI taxonomy): Eukaryota > Viridiplantae > Streptophyta > Magnoliopsida > Santalales > Viscaceae > Viscum > Viscum album. The sequence goes on along the minus strand of OY728119.1, from coordinate 876,250,068 downwards.
TAAACATTAATTTTAAAAATTTCATAAAAATAAAAAAAAATGTATTTTAAAAATCATAGTATAATTGTAAACAATTTTTTATTTTTTAAAAGACATGGTTTTTGAAGAAATAGAATCCCAGCTGAAGAGGGTAATAAAGTCGATTTTTCTTAAAAACATTTTCTTAATTATGTTAAGTGAATAATAGTGTAAAAATGTTATTATTAATTGTAAATTACATTAATAAGCATAGTTTAAGAAATTTTATGAGTTTATTGGGAGATATTTCATAATATGTTTTCATCAGAAACAAAATAATAAACAATCCTCATATATGATGAGATTATAACATAAAATCATTACCACTTTTGTTACATTGAGTCATAAGACCTATGATATAATAAAATTAAATTAAACATGAAATATCATGATAATAAATAAATCCATGACATTTTATATCAATGGTGATTTATATAAACCTTTTAGAAGTGTATAGGTTTATAACATAACATATATCTCAAAGAAGCCAAATTGGGACAAAAATCACTTACTATTTTAGTAAATTTTTAATCATAAGCCCCATAACAAGATTAAAATAATTTGAACTATAATTAAAATAAAATGTTTTACTTTCATGATATATCATTTTGTATGGGATGTTTTTACATCACAAAAAAGCAATGAGTGTTGAATTTGGAATAAGTCTCATTGAAATAAAAGTAAGTCTAGAAATTCCATTACCTTAACTCTTTACATAATTCATACGCATTCAGACATACTTTATAATAAATTTAAATTCATTATACATAAATTATATAAAATTATTTATATATATGATACAATATATTATTTTCTTATGAATGTTTATTACTAGTAATTTTTTAATTCCATGTTAAAGTTATGTTTTATGTAATAACTAATTTTCTTTTCATATATTTTTTGAATTGTTATTTTTGATCCTCCTACATCAATAATGATTTCATTATATCAATAATTATAAATTTGATAAATATAATAAGTATTTAAAAAATAATTATCAATATCTATCCATAAAATTTAGTGATATTAAATGAAATAGATTGTTCATGGAGACGGTAGGTCGTACGTACGCATGAACACAGTTTCCATAATCATGTTTTATTGAAAGAAATATTAATAAATAATATATTATCATTATAGAATAAATTATAGGTTATATATATCAAATATTTTCATTAAACTATTCATTATTACCTTCCATGTAAATCTTGAATGAATCATATGACTTTGCGAGGTGGTAGTTTGTCATACACACGAGTGATGTTATCGTATTCCCAAAAAATGGAGAGTATGATGGTATGTGAGATCCAATATTTCCCAAAGTATAATAAAATAATATATATATTATTTATATATTAAATCCATCATTTTTTAATCCTTGATATTTGGTAATGGAAAAAAGGAATGACATCGGTTTGCAAGGTAGCAGTCCACCGTACACATGAACACTAATTTCATAACCCCTGATCAAAGTGGATATGGTTTTAGGTAATGAATTTAACATTAAAATATCTCATTATATAGAAGATAATGATTTATTTTATAATATTGGTATAATAATAATTGAATATGGTGGAGGAATAAATAATACAAAAAACACTCATTGATGAACGCTACATATTCTTCAGGTATTCTCCTTAGGTTTGATCAAAAAGAATTCATATCTTGTATTTATATCCAAAATAAGTATTATAGGAAATGATGAGGGATTAAGGAATTTATTTTTCTAGGAATTTTCAGAAACAATTTTTTTGAACATGGTAATAGGATACGAGAATGGGTGACCTTTTCTAAATGAAGTGAGTGGCACACTTGTAATTTTTTGAAAAGGGATAATTCCACCCAGGTTTTTTTCATGTCAAAAGGATCCAATAATATAAACTTATCTATAATATATGTTATAATTTTATAATATTTCCTCAAAATGGGTTTTGGAGAAGTTTTGGGTCATTTTGAAAACTTAAATTTTTAGTTTAACCCCCGATAAACCCATTTTAGCTTATCCGTGATAAATTATTTTTAATGTTTTTAATATTTAGTATGGTCAAATATTTATTTGAACTTATTAGATAAAATTAATAATACATAATAAAAATATTAAATCCATTTTTCAAAATTCCAGTTACATAATGTTTATAATTTAATTTAAAATTAATCCTACATACGCGAAGAGAAAGCAGGTTTTTAAAAAGAAAATGTTCAAAAAATTTCAAAGTTTCTATTACTAAATTTAATATGAAATTTATTCCAAAAAAACATAATTAGATTAATAGATATATAATTTAAACAATTTTAATAAAAATAATTTAAAACATAATTTAACTTTATAATAAAATTAATCAAAAGTACAATTTTCAATTAAAATTCTGTATTTTTAACTATTCAAAAAAAAAGAATGAATCTTTTATGAAAAATCTAAAAACTTTACTCTAAGATAAATTTGTTATGATGATATCAAAAATTTATTTTATTTAATAAAATTTACTTTCAAAATTTTCATAAATAAATTTATTACTTTTTCCAAAAATAAATAAATAGAATAGTTTTGGCCAAAATAGTATTTTTGAAAAATATAAAGGAATTACTGAAAATTTTAGTACTATTTTATCAATATTTTTTATTCATATATTAATATTATAAATAAAATTTAAATTTATTCATTATTATTTATTCCACAAATTTAATGGCTATGAAATAATTGTTTTTAAATTATAATATTATTGTTTTGTCACAGTTTGTTAAAACTCGGTGTTGAATGTAACGTGGGATCATCTTGGGGTTGCATGTAATAGAATATAAACTCAGTGTTACATATAATGAAATATAAAATCATTGGTTTATTTAATGAAATCTTAACATGGTTTTACATGTAACATAATCTAAACTCTGTGTTTCATGTAACACAAGAGAAAATCAGTATTCTAGGTTATGAAAAATATAGGAAAGATTATTTTTTTGAAAAAAAATCACTAAATATTGGGGTGTTAAATTGTACCCCCCAAAAATTTAATTTACAGCACAAAATTTTTCACTTTTGTACAAAAAAACTGTTGATACTTCTTACTCATTACTTCCCCTAGTTCCCACATAAATTATTCAAAAAAATGGTTTTGACACAAAACACTAACTATATAAGAGAGATTGTTTTGTAAAACATTCTCTATTCAATCTACAATCTCAATGAGTTGTCCCTTATAAGTAATACCATGATCCAGTGGTACAACCTCTAAGTTAAATCAGGTTATGGATTAGGTGGATACTTTATTAAGAGTTATAAATATAACATATCATGTACTTGAGAGAGGTTTGGTTGATGTTCCAAATGATATGATTTTCTACTAATACGATCAAGTATTTTAATGGGATTGATATAGTTATGGATTAATATTCATTTCATTATTCTTAAACGAAATTATTAGAAATATATTCTTACCAAATTCAAATTAAACATCATTTCAATGATTATTATCATAACAGTTTTTTTAAATTTTAGTAGTTATTACATGTTTCTAAATGCCTCTAACCTTCTCTATCATCCCATCATCTTTCTCAGTTCCCAATAACTTTATTTTTTCTACTACATTTTGGTATGTTAGATTTATAAACTTACTTACATAAATTTATTCATAGGTAGTCATATGATTGATCACGTGAAAGCTATCATTGTAAGAAAACTCAACTTGAGGAAGGTTTTGATCCAAATTACCTTCAAAATACATAGGATAAGTTCATAGAGTGACCCTTAGGTTTTGAATTATTCTCTCTAACTTACCATATTTAGGAGGATGATATACATAGATGAAACTCAACTCCATATCTAGAGTTTTATAGGGACTTCACAAAAACATCAAGTTAAACACTATATTTTGATAAAATAAAATGTAATGCGGTACTATATGCAACCTTACCACTTTCTTAATTTATATTATGTCTAGTGGATCCAAATAGAAATTTTCTCTGATATTAGTGATGTTTGATGAATATATAAGGTGGTTGAATGAAACCCATAATTATCTCAACATCATAGATAAGATAATACCTAAAGGTTACTAGTATCTTTAATTATATGTCTATAAAGTGTAAATTAATAACTCCTCAAATAACTTTGACACTATATTCAAAACTAGTGCGGTTAGTTTCTATAAATTTCTATTAAAATATCTTTAATCTTGATGAAATCATGTCATATAAAACTTCAAAATGATTTTCAATAAATTTGAACTTATGATCAACCTTAAACTCATAAACCCTTTATGGCATCCATTACACATAATTTAACATTACATAGAGACATATATTATTTCAGAAGATAATTCAACTTTATAACTTAAACAAGATCTTATATAATACAAAAAAATTTATATTCGATACTTGCATTCATCGTTGTAATAATATAATATCAAATGTAGTATCATTATTCCATAATTCATGTAGAGGGAGATAATCACATGAAATTTCACTAAACGATAAATAATAAGATTTTTATAGGGATTATTTCCATAAAATCAAACATGAAATTATTAACTAAGGTGGGGAGTATTAGTGTACCTAGATTAACATGATTCACATCAACTGCCACGATCACATAGGCTTTCCCTTTATCATTTATATTTAGAGGTTGTTGGCATTGATCATCATTATTAACCCTTGTATTTTGAAACTTGTTATCATAATTCCGTAACTTGTTAAAATTGAAATGTTGAAGTGTAAGAGGTACATTATATGAATATTAATCATCATTTCATATCTGTTTTCAATTACTTCATCATTCAGTCACTCTATGACATTCTTTCCACAATTAAAAGATTTAATAGCCCCCTTAAGATAATTTATCCATGCTTCTTTCTACACTTTTAGAATAAAATATCTTTTTATTCTCTCCATGTTTTTTATATTTTATTTGGAATTCCATTTTTCTATTTTTATAAAACCCAAGAGATTGATACATAATTATGACATTCATCTTCACTTCGATATCATATAAAACAATATCCTTAGAGATACCAAAGTCTCTTATTGATAACACCCTTAAGATATTTGGTTATAAGCCACTTAATAGATGATCAACATTACCTTTAGGTTGGATGATAATACCAGAAGTGTACCCTAAAAGTCTTATAGAATTTTCCTCACATGTACAAAAGTATTCATATTCCATTTTTTTATCTCATGGAAATCCTACTCTATCCTCATATAAAGAATACCTCGAATGTATTTATTAAAAAATATCATATTATAGTGATCATAATCAATGAAGTAAATTTCATTTTGTTGCCTCATATTATTGATAAGAGTCCACCATTTACCTACTTGAAATTCGAAATAATAAATATCCAAAATGAATTTTTCATGTTTTGGATACTGGAGAATTGAAAAATATTGGTTTAGTGGTTTTGATCCATTGTTTAAAAACTAGTATATCAGAATAACCACAAAAATATGGTGGAATTTTCCTCATGAAATACTAAATAGAGTGTTGTTTCCTTCTTTGTTCATTTGGAAATCCAACATGATTCAAATATTATGACGCTTTTGTAAGCATAATAGTCATATTTTCCATTCCTTCTCCCATAACATTTAAATGCACATGAGGAAAATAATTTCATTATATATCACATTAATCATTAACATGGATCCTTCATGTTCCATCCATTTATTAAAAGAAAAATGAATGGTATAAGAACAAATAATCATACAGTTAAACCACATAATCCTGAAAAATAACTTATAAAATATTTAAAACATGAAACCATCTTTAATCTCTAACACGTTATTTTTACCCTTATTCATATATGTTCATCATCTATTTAAATCCTTCCTGATGGTTCTTAAATAGTTTGTGAATTTCCAATTCATATCCCCTTGGAATTTCAAATTAGGTTTGTACAAAGTCCCATATTCGTCCAATAGGTGATGATAAAGTCTGTCTTCATTCACAATTTATAGATTTATTACACCTAGGTACATCTATTGAATATCTACATCAATTTCTAGTATCAATATAGGGATATAATTTCATGGAAACCACTCACCCTATATTTTACCAAAATTCAAGGACATATTTATATACTTTGAATCACCCTTAGACTTATCCTTATACTTTTTTTTAGGGATTTCACCAAGCTTTTCTCATCATAGTTTTCAAGGATTAACAAAAATGTACCACCCATAACATTTTATGGTATGTTTCTCTTAAATACATTAAATTCAAAAGATAGCCTATATTGCATGAAGCACTGAGTCTTGGTGAAACAACACTAGGTTATTTATAGTAGAAAGTCATAACCAAGCTATTAAACTTAATTTTTTCCAAATTTGAGTTTTGAATTTCAAAAAATGGTCATCTATGTTTGTGATCATTATCGTATTTGGAGACTGATAGAATTATCTTGTTTTTTGATGAATAGTAACAAACCATTATGAATAGTGATACAAATAGTAATATGACACTTATAAATATTAAACCACATTATTATTTTATTTTCTTAAGGTTATAAGGTAATGAGATTTTGATTAATTTTTAAATGTGTACAAAAATGAGTTATAGATTTAAATTTTTTATTCTTAAATAAATTATAATTTTGTTTTAAAATTAAATTAAAATTATTTAGAAAATTATTTTCAGAAAATGGAGTTCATTTTTGGATTCTACACATCGAATAATGGCTAGGGTGAATTTTTGGGATTTATCTGAAATTTATGACTTTTTTATGAATAGTATAATGTGATAAATTACGATAAATGATAAATACTTGTTTTAATACTTCATAGGTGATGCAAGACTGATGTAATACCACTTGGTTAGAAGTAACAAGAATTTATAACTATTTTTTATCACATTATTCAAGACTATTTATAGTCTTGAGCAAAAATATTAAAATAATGATTAAAATAATGTAAAATCCCTCCTCCCCACCACTATATAAGCCACCATCACCCCCTCTTCCTCCCACAAAACTCAATATTTGAACCTTGAATATGCTCTTCCAAATACAACTTCTAAGCTCCTCCCCCAATTCCAATAATTTTTTGTCTCACAAAAAGGCTAAAAACAAAGGCCTTAAGGAGTTTCTCAAGGAGGAGTACTCAAGAGGTGAACCTCTTTTCTCTTTTATTTCAAATTCCTTTACAAGTTCTATTCTTTTTTCTCTCTCTCTGAACCTACCCAAATTAAAATTATATGATAATTCCTTTACCATACATGTAATGTAATTTTATTATGCTAATGGAATATTTCACCATCATCTTCCTTTTCCCCCACCTCTTACACTAAAAATGGAAATACCGTTAGAGATTTGTTAAATTATCACATTCAAGGACAATGAGTTTTCAATTTATATTATTATATACAATATTGGTAATGAAAACTTTTTAATGGTTGAAATAGATAATAATATATTTATTTTACCTTATTCAATGTTTTGGAATCCTTAAACACTCATAATATTAAATAATAATATGAAACAACTTCATTATACACAAAGTTGTCAAGTTAATCAAAGAGTTTGTAATTAACTATTAACTAATGATTTATCCTCATGTTATATAACCCAAAATAATTATAAGATCATTTATATATCTTTAATTTCACTAACAATATATATTAACAATTCTGGATGTTTAACTAAATTTTAAACAAACTTTCATTCATGAATACCAAAAAACTGATCATGAAAACCAAGGAAGAAAACGCTTCTCAAAAATAAAATTGAACCTATTAAACCTATAAAAAAGTTAATAAATGAACCTAATAAGGTTATAATAAATATATTACATGTATATTAGGTTTTGGAATTATTAATTAATCAGGATAAATTTTATTATTTAGGTCATTAAGATCAATCGAGAACACCTTCAGGCATAAGGTAAGGGGTTTCTCATCTCACTATTATTTCCGTTAGATTTCCACTATTCTCCACTTATTTCTTGTGTGTGGTGTATGTTTAATTCCATTTGATATATAATATCTTGATTCTATTTATATTAATGGTATCCAAAAACCCATTTTATGATTATTAATTAATGTTCATACGATACGATTGATTATAATGTGTTGATACACTTTGTCTCAATTTCCTTTTCACTTACTTTGTATTGCGTACCAAATAATTATTATGTGGTGTCCCTAACTCCCAATTTAAATCACCTTTCATTTAAAAATATTTTTTATTAAACATCCATATTCTTGTATCATGGATATGATTATTGTCTAAGCTGTATACCATTTACATTTGAATTTTATTTTGAATGTGGAAATATTGATGAATCTATATCCTATACTCTATATGGATATTGGAAAGGAATATTGATCTTTTATTAAATATATTTATAAATAATGATTTATACATGAAGTGATGGTTTGGGCTCTCATTATCCCCTCGATTCCTCGACAGGTCTCATGAGAAAAATCAGTTTCCTACAAACCCTTCTTGTTTGTTTCTAAAAATCATACGAGTTTCAACCCACTGACTTAATCCATTTTGATGGTATAGTGGTATCATGTTCCAGATACATGACAAAAAATTAATGATAATTCTCTTTATTCATTTTAATTTATTACTATCCATGAGGTTTTCACAATGAAAAAATCAATGGATGCATTTTCATTCGAAGTTTATTAATGGCGTGTGTTTTTCATTTATTCACCCTGCCATATTTGTTTATGATTCAGTTATTGTTGATTCATTCTTTCACTATTTGTAACCCTTTATAAGAATTTTACCTTCACCCCTTTCATTTTTTTACCTTCAATATGTTATGAAGAGGAGACCATTTATGGAGTTCTCGTGGATGTAGTTTATTAGTTTTTGTTATGTATTGTATTTTTTTACTTTCTCAATGTAATGTGAATTTTATGTATGTATCTAGTTTATTAAAGACTTCTAAACTGAACATTTCATCAGGATTTCATTCATTTTAATAATTCCAATGTAATAAGTAATTAACTGGCTCTGGGCTTCTGGTGTCAGGGTGTAACAGTTGGAATTAGAGGATGTTTCTTAGAAAATGTGGAAACTAGATTAGAAGATGCAGATTATGGAACAAAACCCTAAGATAGTATTTGAGGATAAACATAAAATGAACATCTTTTAATTTTGGTAATGAATATATTATGTGCATATTTCTAGAAAATACATCCATTTATTGATACAAACAAGTAGTTGAGGCTCTGGAACAGATGTACCTAGGAGTCAAAATTCTGACAATGAGTTTTGGGCTTGACATAGGGTATCTTGGTGCCTGCAAATGTGTATTTCTACACTCTTGGTTTGATACTCCTAGGGTATATTCATAGAATAATTCTCATTTTATTTACAATACATTATGAAGGATTTGAATTTAATTTTTTCCTCAAATAAACCATGTTTATGAGATTATCTATGCATAGAATTTTAATTTATACTAAGTACTTTTCGATTTGGGATTATAAATTATGATTCATAACCTAATCTAGTGTATGAAATTATTTTATAAATGTAACCTAATGGAATAAGGGGAATAAATACTTGTGGAAAATGTTGGTATTTCCCCACATATCAAGTCAACACTGTCAATTTTGGAGTGTATTAGATCGTGACAATATTGGGACAACTTACTCATGCTATGATGAATAACCCTGATACACCTGTCTTGGATCATTTCATACTGTATAAGTCCCCATATTTTATTGGGACCACTAATCCAGTGGTAGTTGATAAGTGGATCAAGTCCCTGGAAAATATATTCATGGAATTAAGATGCAATGAAAATAAAAAGGTAGTGCTTGCAATATATTGTCTCAAGGGTGACACTATTCAATGGTGGTCCTTGATCCAGAATAAAATGGAGGAAGAATAAATAGAAGATATTTAATGGGGGACTTTTAAGGAAATATTCCTTAACAAATATTTCCTTCATGGGAAACGAACCAAAATGAAGAGGAAATTACATGGCTTAATGAAAAGGGAAGAACACAGTGGAATATAGTTTGAGGCTACCTTCACAAGACTAGTGAGGTATTCCATAGATTACATACGTGACCTGAAATAAAATTGATCATTTAATTTAAGGTATTAATCTATGTCTTTGAAGGGAACTAGATTCTCAATAATTTTTATCATATGGTGAAATTGTAATAAGTTCCATCAAGATAGAGAAATAATTTGCTAGATCAAATTCGTTCAAGGGAAACCAAGATAAGATGCAGTACTCAGATAACAATGGAAAATGTGAATCGCCAAATAAGAACAAGGGAATGAAGAAATTTCCATTATTAGAGAACTATGGAAATAATCATATTGGGAAATGCATGAAAGGCATGGGAGTCTTTTATAAGTGTGGATAAAAGGGTCACCGATCTAATGAATGCAAGGGTAAGAAACAATTTAAGGGTGTTCAATGATACAATTGTTGAGAGATGGGACACTTTGAAAATGAGGGTCCTAAGAACCAATGAAACATGCCTTAGAAAAGGCCACGAGAGCAACATAAAGCTTATGCGATTACAACTGTGGAGGTTGAAGCTGCTAATGATGTAGTGGAAGGTACTTTAATGGATTCATCAAACATAGACAATGAATTATTTGATTCTAAATCATCTCATTCATTTATATCTTCCATTTTTTTCAAGAAAATTATACATGTATAGTTCGATTTAATAATGGAGTTGTCAGTCAAAACTTCTAGGGGATGTATCATTACAACAAAGGCATATTGATTAGTCCCCCTCATGACTCATAAATTCGGTTTAGTTTTTAAACTTATCATCATAAAAATGATTTAATTTTATATAATTATTGGTTTTAATTGGCTGTCAAATTAGGATGTGAATATCTATTGCAAGAAGATGGGGGTTACAATTTTTGAAAATGGCGTAGAATCTATTATCTTTAGAGAAGAAACCTCACCATCTGATTCTTATCTGGATCCACCCCCAGTAGCTCTACTAAATGAAATTTCTAGAGAGGAATAGAACCCAATATTTATGGGTGAGGAAGGAAATATTCAAATTGAATATGTAAATATAGTGTAAGAATACATTGACATATTTATAGACGATTTACCTGGACATCCTCCAGAGTGAGATGTTGAGTTCTATATTGATTTAATTCTTAGTGAAAGATTCTATATCAAAGACTCACTATGTAATGGAAATTATAAAATTAGTGGAGCTAAATAAAAAACTAAAGGAATTGAGTGAAAATGATTTATTCGGCCTAATGTTTCTCCATGGGGATCCCTTATCCTCTTTGTCAATAGAACATATGGATCTATGAGGCTATGCATTGATTACAAGGAAATCAATAATACTATAATAAATAATAAGTATCAACTACCACGAATTTATGATTTATTTGATCAACTTCATGGAGAACAATATTTTTCAAAAATTGACATTTGATCTAAATATCATTAGTTGTGTGTGAGGAAGGAAGATATTCCAAAGACAACTTTTCGGACCAGGTATTAGCATTATGAGTTTATAGAAATGAATTTTAGACTAAATAATGAACACTTTGTATTCATGGATCTAATGAATATATATTTCAAAGAAATTCTTCCTGAATTTTTTGTGGTAGTTATTGATTATATCCTATTATACTCCAAAATCTATGAAGACCATGATAATTACATGAAAATTATTATGAAAACTCTTAAAAGAAATGAATTATTTTGGATGTTTAGCAAGTGTGAAATTTGGATTCCATAAATTTCTTTTCTTGGACATATTTTCTCTAAGTATGGAATCTTAGTTGATCCTATGAAGAGAAAATCAATCCAAGAATGGAAGATGCAAATGAACATAACCAAGGTATGTAGTTTTATTGGACTAGCAGGTTACTATCAATGTTTTGTTAAGAATTTCTCCCATTTGTCTAACCCACTATCAAATATCACACATAAAGGGGTTAGGTTTGTTTGGAAAAAAAATGTATAGAATTATTTGAAGAATTGTAAATAAGATTGGTCAATGCCCCAATTTTTACTCTTATGTCTAGAAATGATAAATTTGTGATATATAATGATGTATGAAATAATGTATTGGGTTGAATCCTTAGGCTAACTAATAAAGTTAGTGCTTATGTATGAAGGTAGTTGAAGACACATGATCATAATTATCAAACTCATTATTTTTATTTAGCAGCCGTAATCTTTGCTCTGAAAATATAGAGAGATTATCTCTACAGTGAAAGATGTGAGATATATACGAATCATAAGAGTTTGAAATACATTTTTTACATAGAAAGAACTCAACGTGAGGCAAAGGAGATGGCTTGAGTAACTTAAAGAGTATGATTTCTTAATATAATACCATTCTGGAAAGGAAAATAAGGCGGAAGATGCATTAAGAAAGAAAGATCATCGACTTTTGACCCAAATGAGGATTGAGAGAGATCCTATATTCATGGATATACTAAAGATTGATATGGTAATTTCTATGGAAGGAGAAACATATGTCCTCTTTCAAATGATTGCTAAACCATTTTTACTAAATAAGATAAAAATTTCTAAATCCATTGATGAGAATCTACAAAATAAAGGTAAAGCTGTTAAGGATGGAAGATTGGAATAATTTGTGTTTGTGGATAGAGTTATGAAACTTGGGAAGAGTTTATGTGTTTCATCAGTACCTGATCTAAAAAGGGAACTATTATATGATTCCCATATCTAAAATTTCTCTATACACCATGGTAGTACTAAGATGTATAGAGATATGAAGAAACATTTTCGGTGGGATAATATGAAGAGAGAAATTGTTGACTTTATGTCAAGGTGTCTAGTTTTTACACATGTGAAGGATAAGAGAAAACATCCTAGAGGGGTCGTGAAACCTCTACCTATTACTATGTGGAAGTGGGACAAAATTATGGTGGATTTTTATCACAAGACTATTGAGGACACCTACAAAGAATGATGCAATATGGGTAATTTTTTATCGTCTCACAAAACCAGCATGTTTCCTTGCTATAAGAGGGATTTACCACTTGAGAACCTGATAAGACTTTATGTTAATGAAGTTGTAATACTTCATGATGAACCTCTATCAATTGTGTCTGATCTAGATCCTTGGCTTACATTCAAATTAGGGAAAATTCTCTATAAGAATTTGGATTCTGAGGTTCTTGTGAGTACTACTTATCACCCCCAATCCAACGGACAGTCTAAAAATACTATTAAAACACTGGAAGACATGTTGAGGTCATGCTCTCTTTGCTTTCAAGGTATATGGGATCAATACTTACCTTTGGTGAAATTTTACTACAATAATAGATTCTATTCAAGCATTCAAATGGAGTCATATAAAGCATTATATGGTAAGAGGTGTCAAAATCCAAATTGTTGGGATGGAGTTAGTGAGAGGAAACATTTAGGCCCATAACATATCGAAGATACAACAACAAAGATAAAGAAAATTCAGGCCCATATTAAAGTATCCCAAAGTAGGAAAAGATTTATGCTAACAACCAAGAAAATGATTTTTAATTTCATGTAGGAGATCATGTATTTCTAAAAGTATCTTCATGGACGAAATATCTTATATTTTGGTAAGAAAGGGAAATTGAGCCCCAAGAACATCAGACCATTTGAAATCCTGGATAGGATCAGAGCTGTAGCTTACCATTTAGAAATTCCACCAAGTGTCTTCAAAGTTAATAATGTGTTATATGCGTCATTGTTAAAGAAATACATGCCAGGCCCAAGGCATGTACACACCTATGAAGAAATAGAACTGGAACCTGATTTGTCAAACTGTGAAGAGCCTATCAAGATTCTTGGCACAAGGGAGAAGGTATTAAGAAATCAAACAACTCATCTAGTCAAGGTTCTTTGGAGAAACCATAAAATGGAGGAAGCAATGCGGGAACCTGAGTATGTTATGAATAATAACCACCCACATCCTTTTGAAGGTCTTTATACATGAAAAATTTTGAGGGAGAAATTTTTAAAAGTGGGAATAATATAACACACCAACCATTTCATGGTATATTTCTCTTAAATACTTTCAATTCAATAGATTGACTATATTTTATAAAGAAATGAGTCTCAGTGAAAAAAAAACTAGGTTATTTATAGGAGAAATTCATAACCTATCCATTAATGTTAAATTTTCCACATCATTGTTTTGAATTTCAAAAAACATTTATCTACAGTTGTGACTCGTAAGGTATCTGGTGTCTGATAGAACCAACTTGTTTTTTTGATGAATAGTAACATACCCTTATGAATAGTGATATGAATAGTAATATGACCCTTATGAATATTAAACCATATTATTAGTTTATTTTCTTAAGGTTATAAGGTAATGAGATGTTGAATAATTTTTCAAGCTGTTAAAAAATGAGTTATAGATTTAAATTTCTTATTTTTGAATAAATTATGATTTTATATAAAAATTAAATGAATAATATTTAGAAAATTATTTTCATAAAATGGTGTTCATTTTTTAATTCTACAAATTGAAAAATAGTTGGGGTAAATGTTTGGATATTTTTTTGAAATTCTTGATTTTTTGATGAATAGTAAAATGTGATAAATTACGATAACTGTTATATACTTGTTTTACTGCATCATAGGGATGCAAGGATGATGTAATTCCCCATAGTTCAAACCCACATAAAATAATTACTATTTGGGATCACATTATTCAATATTATTCGTAGTCTTGAGAAAAAATATTAAAATAATGTAAAATCCCTCCTCCCCCTCTACTATATAAACCACCCCTCACCCACTCTTCCTCCCACACCACTCAATATTTGAGACTTTCTTAAGATATAACAAATAAACTTACTAAGATCCTCCCCCGCGTCCTAGACCTTAGGTTCTCACAAAAAGGACAAAAACAAAGGCCTTAAGGAGTTTCTCAAGGAGGATTACCCATGAGGTGAACCATTTTTCTCTTTTTTCAAATTCTTTTACAAGTCCTATTATTTTGTGTCTTTATCCTAACCAACCGACATAAAAATGGCATGATAATTACATTACCTTACATGGACTAGAATTTTTTTATTCTAATGGAATATTTCATCATCCTATCCTTTTTCCCCCACCTCTTACACAAATAATGGAAATACAATCTGAGAAGTGTGCAATTATCACATTCAAGGACGATGGGTTTTCAATTTCTATTATTATCTTCCAGAATGGTCATGAAACATTTTTAATGGTTTAACCATATCATAATATATTAATTTTATGTTATTAAATGTTATTTAATCCTTAAACACTCATAATATAAAATAATAATACAAAACAAGTTTATTATGAACAAAACCGCTAAGTTAATCCAAACGTTTGTAATTAACTTTTACCTATGATTCATTCTCATGGAATATAACTAAAAATAATTATAAGATAATTTATATCTATATAATGTCACTAATAATATATATTAACAATTTTTAAAGTTTAACCACATTTCAAACGAACTTCCATTCATAAATTAAAGTAAACCGACAATGAAAACTAAGGAAGAATATGATTCCAAAACCATAAATTTAAACCTATTAAACCCATAAAAAGGAAATAAATGAACCTAATATGGTTATAATAAATAAATTAAAGGTAGATGGGGTTCTTAATTTATTAATTAAAGCCTATAAATTTGATTATTCCTGTCATTAATATCAATCAAGAACACCTTCATGCATAAGGTAAGGGGTTTCTGATCTCACTTTTATTTTCGTTAGATTTCCATTTTTCACCAATTATTTCTTTTTTGTGGTGTATGTGTGCATAAATTTGATATATAATATCATGATTCTATTTATATTCTTGGTATCCAATAACTCATCTGATGATTATTAATAATTGGTCATAAAATATGATTGATAATAATGTGGTGATATACTTTGTCTCAATTTTCTTTTCACATACTTTGTATTGTGCACATAATTATTCTTATGTGGCGTACCTACTTCCAAATTTAAATCACCTTTCAGTAGAAAATATATTTATATTAAATATATATATTCTTTCATCATGGATAATATTATTTTCTTAGTTGTATACATTTTTACATACGGTTTTTATTTTTAATGTGGAAATATTGATGAATATTTATCATATACTCTATATGGATATTGAAAAGGAATATTGTTCTTTTATATAATATATGTATAAATAATTATTTGGACTATAAGTGATGGGTGGGGCTCTCTATATCCCCACAGTGCCTCGATAGGTCTTATGAGACAAATCAGTTGGCTACAAACCCTTCATGTTTGTTTCCAAAAATCAAACAGGTTTCTACCCACAGAATTAAACAATTTCAAAGAAATAGTGGTATCATGTTTCAGATAAATGAAATACAATTAATAATAATTATCATTATTTATTTTAATTTGTTACTATCCATGAGGTTTTTCACTATGAAAAAAAATAAATGGATGAAGTTTCATTCTCAGTTTATTAATGGCGTGTGTTTTTCATTTATTCACCATGCCATATTTGCTTATGATTCAGTTATTGTTGATTCATTCTTCTACTATTTATAATCATTAATAATTATTTGAGATAACCCCTTTTATTTGTTTACCTTTAATAGGTAATGAAAAGGATACCATTTATTGAGTTCTCATAGATTTTTTTTTTACTTTTTGTTATGTAGATTATTTTGTTACATTCCTAATGTAATGTGAGTTTCATGTATGTATTTAGTTTTTTCAAGACTAATAAACTGAACATTCCTTAGAGATTTCATTCATTTTAATCATTCCAATGTAATAAGTAATCCACAGGCTCCGGGATTCTAGATTCCAGGTGTTACAAAAACATATCCTCTAATACCAAAAATATGTCCATGATTATCTTAGATAGATATTATATCACTTTTTATGAATATTCATTAAATTACAGAATCACACACCTGAGGATCATAATAGTTTAGTGTATTTGGAAACTTAGAAACACAAAAAATTATTCCATAGGTAAATTTAATCTTCTCCCATTATATTCTTTGTAACTATCACCTTTATGAACACCACAACAGTAATGCATTTCTTCATAACACGGGGAAAAGAAATATAAGAAAGGGTGAGCTCGTATGCTTATTAAGGGTATACTAAGGAGATATGTAAGAATAACATGAACATAATAATATAAGAACTTGAGAATAAATGTTTAAAACAATACCTTCCTAATCAAAGATCATAATCCTAATTCATGGAATGAAGATTGGAAGTTCCACTTCAAGAAAGTAGTGTTCTAGCAGTAGTTTTTTCACGGCAATTTTGAAAACTGCTATAAAAATCCTGCAACTAAATGTTTTTAAAATATTTTTTATAAATGATTTAAAATATATTAAAAAATAAAAAAAAAAATTAGTGGTGATTTCTTAAAAAAACATCAGAAAATAGCGATGGTTTTTTCATAACTGCGGCAAAATTGAAAAAAATTACAAAATTATTTATTTGTTAATTATTATTTTTTAGTTTCTATTTAAAATAAAATATAATTTATTATTTATAATTTTAATTATTTATAATGTGTCCATTAGTAAATATTTATAATTTTTATATAGTAATATTTTTAAACTGAAAACAAATCTTCAATAAGTTGAAAAAGAGAATTCAACATCAAATGACTGTAACTTCTGATCCGAGAGTCCTTTTCAGATCCCCAACCAGTCAAATCGAAGATTATCCATTAAGATAAACCCAAGAGAGATTTTAATCACATGATAATGAAAGAAAAAAATAAATTCAAATTTTAAAATTTGAAAATTGAACTTCAACATCAAACGGTCATAACTTTTAATCCGGGTGTTCCTTTGGGCTCTATCTAATATCAAACCAAGTCCTATGACGAGCTCTATGTCGTTTAGGTTCAGTACTAACTCCATGAGTATTGTACCCCTTTTCTCCAGAAAGGCCCAGAAGACCTCTGAATTAGAGGTTTTAGTTGTAGACCCTGATTTCTTACAAATTCAAATAGTTGTAACATTCGATCTAGGGTTCTGTTCGGCCTGTACCACATATCATATTGAAGCTCCTCTCATGATCTTTGATTTGACTGGTTGTGGCATAGAAAAAGGAGTCCCATATCATAATTTATTGTCATTTCAGTGTTTCTAGGGTTTTCAGAGGCTCATAAAGTTTTATGATTTATGCAATTATTTATTTATTTCTTTAATATTTATTTATTTATTTATATATTATTTGTAAAATTATTAATTAATTATTATTTATTTATCTATTATTATTAATTATATATTTATTTATCAATTTATTTATTGAAAAATTTATTTATTTATTTATTTATCTATTTATTTAATATTTAATATTTATTTATTTATTTTTTGTTATTTAGTTATTATGTACACATTAATTATTAACATATTTTTAATTTATTAAACATTTATTATTTATTTATTTATTTATTATTAGTTTATTATTCATTTATTATTCATTTATTATTTATTTATTCTTTATTTATTATATATTAATTTATTATTTATAATTAAATATTTATTAATTATTAATTAATTATTTAATTATTATGTAATATTTATTAAATTTTGAATTTTGAATACTAATGATTAAATATAAAATTTTAATTACTAATTAATTATTATTAAATATTTATTTTCAATTAATTATTAGTTATTTGTTATTATTAATTATTAGTTATTAGTTATTTATTTATCTATTAATTTAGTTATTTATTTATTCTTTATTATTTATTATTTATTCTTTATTCGTTATTATATATTATTTATTATTTATGAAATCATTTTTAATTTACTAAATATTAATTTATTATTAGTTTATTATTCATTTATTATTAATTTATTTAATTTTATTAATTTATTAAACATTCATTATCTATTATTTATTTATTATTTATTTATTAGTAATTTCTTAACAACTTCTTAATAATTTATAAATTTTTAAATATTAAATATTAATTAGGAAATATTAATTCTTAATGATCAATTATTAATTATTAGTTATTGGTTTTTATTAATTATTAATTACTTATTCTAACCGGATTTGAAGAATGAGAGGGCATGGCAGTCGCCATCGGGACCAGGCACCATGCAGCTTTGTACGGGGCAATGCTAGCCGATCAACAATGTAAGGGGGAGCGCAAGGTGATCAATGACGCAGAATCTAGGGAGGGAAGTGTAAAGACCCGGAATTCCCATGGAATTGTTTTTTAAAAAAATGCATGGGAATTTTACGAGTCCGTAGTTTCTGACGACGCCTGATTCTGAGGCTCGATGTGCCCAGAATCAATTTCTGAAATTCTGTTAAGCTTAAATTAACACGCGTAAGCAGTTTTCCTAAAAAAGTGGAATAACTCTTAAATGGTTACTCATATTAGAAATATGAGGGCACCGTTGTGCTCAGGATGGTGGGTTTACCCTAGGTGTGACTTCAGTTTAGTTGTCGTGGGCCTCCTGTGAGAAATCCCAAAAATGGCATAACCGTAAATAAAATAATTAAATAAAGTTATTTTATTTTTCAAATCCTTATAACTCACAAACGGTAGCTCGGATTAAAAAATACGAGACCACCACTGAACTTGTGAGGGATTTCTTTATTTAATCAGATACTAACTTTGGCTGGTGCGGGCCACCAGAAAAAGTTAGTTTTTGGCCGCAAATAAAATAATTAACTGACAATTATTTTATTGTAAAATTCATAACTTCTAAATGGTGAGTGTGATTAAAAATCCGAGAGTACCGTTGGGTTCGTTGGGGAATGTTTCACCTAGGCAGAGCCTAACCTTTACCGCAGTGGGTCGAGGGTGTCTGATAATAATTTTCCAAACTTTTTTTTGGGTACGTTCAGTAAATGTGTGAGCGACGTTTCATATCTTCTGAACCGGTGCTCAGAATTGAAATATGAGGCCACCGTTGAACTCGCAGCACCGGTTTTCCCTTAAGAAGACTTTCACCTCGACGGCGGTTGGTCAGGAATAAAAGTTAGGTTTTGACTTTTTATAAGAAATAATATAATAAAGTGTAGCCATACTTTATTTTATTCCAGCCGTCATGTGGAGTGTTTGTTGGTTAGAACCTCCACTTTGGAGTTGGAGGTGGGACCGCCACACCCTAACCTTTCATGAGAGGTTATGGTGGCGGGGCCCACCCAAGCATAACCTCCTGTGAGAGGTTATGATGTGGGGACCACACGACACTTAACCCCCTTTTTAATGGGGAGGGAAAGGAAACCCCTCAACCCCCTAAATTAATTTTATGTGTAGACTTAAAATTAATTGCTTCTAATTTAATTTTGAGTGAAAACATAAAATTAAATGCTTCCAATTAATTTTATGTGTCAACTTAAAATTAATTGCTAACAAATTAATTTTATGTATCAACATAAAATTAAATCCCATCTTTTGTTTTGTTGTAGGCTATGTGGGGGAAGCCTCTTGGAATCCTCCCAATAAATAAGGCAACATACCTATTAAATTGTGCCAACGATTTTTAATTCACTTAACCCCCCTTTTTAAATAAAGTAACCACATCGTTTGAATTTAGGAAGGTTCCTAATAAATGAACCATCATAAATTTCATGATGGTTACATACCTCTCCCCCACTTCTATTTATAGGGAGCTTGGGATGAGGTTTTGGTACGGCTTCACCAAGTGACGAAATGCTGACAAAGTGACGCGACGCCCAACACATGGAGGATTACGCCTTCTCCAATGAATAAAGAAGAACACCGACCTTCTTTTACTTCTTCCGTGGACACCTATAGATGTGGAGCATCATCAACGAGCCGACGCAACTCGGTTTTGGAAGTACTTGGCGGACGTGATGAATGATGATCCTCTATGTCTTCTTCCGCGACTCCGTCAACGGAACAACGCCCGATTTCCGCAACTTCATCAACGATGAACCCCAAGCGAGGTAGGGGTGTGTTTTAAGTTGTTTAATTCTTAATCATCTCTCATTAAATCAACTTCTTGAGCCGCCTGCTATCGTTCTAACGTGGAGGCTTTAGGCCGCACGAACACGGCCGACCCCTCCGCAACCTTTATGGTTTCAGAACCTTGGATCGACAGCGACGTAATAGCATCATGGCAATGTGGCGACAACGACAAAGACAGAAAATTGGGGTCGCGCTTCCTGCGACCTCCGCGAACCCTGCTGTCGGTCGAGTGGCACCCGACCAGCCTACCCGCGTGCTGCCCAGCGCGCGCCCCGGCTGAAACTGCGGCCAGCCCGACCGGTCGGCACCCTGTCCGTGCGCCCCGCACGCTGCCGGCACGTTCCACGCCTACCCAGCGCCCTCCTGACGCCATCCCGGCACCCATGCCACCCTCCTGATGCCTTCCTGGCCTCCCGGTCACCCTCCTGATGCCTGCCTAGCCTCCCGGCCGCCCTCCCGGCACCTGCCCTTCGCCCCGATCGTCTGCCCGGTGCCCCGGGTCAGCTGCCCGGTGCCCGACCGGCTGCCCGGCACACCCCGTGCCCTTCCCAGTACACCCATGGCTTGCCCGCGCCCCGCGCGTCCCACTGTTGGCCTCTCGGGCTGAGACTTCTGAGTCGCGCCCCTCGCGACGCCGGCCGGACCTTCCACTGGCCTTCGAGCCGAGTCGCCCATGTGGTGACTTCGGCATGAATTGTCCACGCAGTCCGCAGGGCTGGGCCCAGCGGTCTTGGCCAAACTTAGCGGGATGAACCACCCAACGGGGCAGGTTAGACCCAGCAAGTCTGACCGGCTGGACCCATACCAGGTCGACCCAGACTGAGTTGGGTCGAGTCGGTCTGATCGGGTCGGATGGACACAAGCCTACTTTTGACTCATTTCTTACTTTTGCCATATCTTTGGCACTAGACGTCCGTTTAACGAACCGTCAGCAGAGCTGGTAATCTCTTTGAGAAACGGTCCCTTCAAAAATACCCCTTGGGAGTTCGGGGTATATTTGAGAT
This sequence comes from Viscum album, assembly GCA_963277665.1. Taxonomy (NCBI): domain Eukaryota; kingdom Viridiplantae; phylum Streptophyta; class Magnoliopsida; order Santalales; family Viscaceae; genus Viscum; species Viscum album. Next base: position 876,228,178 of record OY728119.1, on the reverse strand, counting down.
ACAGTCGGGTTGGTTCATACACAAAACCAACCGGGCCCCGGGACAAAAAGGCTAATAACTCATAGATCGGGCATCTGATTGACACGACGTCTGTTGCATTGCGACCCCTATGACATGGAGGACCTTTGAGATACTTCTTGGTGGGACTTCGTGACACTTGGATCATCGGATTGTAACTCATGGAGCGGACCCTCTCGGAGATGAGCGAGAAGACTACGGAGACCTAGAAGTTCGCTGAGACATGATGACTGCTTGTCCGATTCATTCGGAGTGACTTGACTAGCCCAGTGGGGAGCACTACTGTGTGAGGCGGAAGACCCATGGAGGAGGAGCGCTACTATGTGAGGCGGGAAACCCACATTACTCGACAGGATGAATACCTCTGTAGGCTATTAGGGGGAGCGCTACTGTGTGAGGCGGCAGACCCATGGCGGGGAGCACTACTGTGTGAGGCGGCAGACCCGCGGTACTCGACTGGAGGAGTAAATCAGCAGTCTAAGGTTAGTGAGTAGCACCTCGAAGTCGCGACAGGACTACTGTTCTTGACATAGGAGGATCTCTCTAGCAGTCTTGGTTTCATTAATGAAAAATATTGGTTTGAGTTGAGTCAATGAACTTTGTGTTTTCCTCATGATTGAGAAGGGTTACTTGATAACTTAGCTATATGTATGGGCATATGCCTATGTAATAGTTATCCATTGATTTCTTTACATTGTGGTTATCCTTGTTGGATTTTGTGAGACCTTGAAGGTCTCGAGGTCCATACTGATTATCGTTATACTCACCCCTACACAGGCTATGCCCGCACCTCATTGTGTTGGTTGCAGACGATGGACAGCGCTGATCAGGGCAGAGAGTAGCAGTATTGGACGGTACCCAGAGGTGGACCACTCGATGAGATGTACACGGAGTGGACAGAAGGACTTGGGGTGCTGAGGAGCCCATCTGTACCCACCCTTCAGGTGGGAATGTCGGAGGACGACCCAATATCTGCTTACATGTTTTCTTCTATTGTACTAGCTTTTCAGTTGTATTGTACTTTACTGTTGGGCTTGTATTTCTGGCCCCTTTACTTTCAGCACACTCTTTTGTTATACATTTTTTACTTAGTGTTTGATTCTTCTTGTACTATGGTTGTGTATGTTTACGTTCTATAAAGGCAATGCCTTCCTAGATATATGGATTTATGCCTTTGGTGCTAGTCGCCAGCCCCTGGCCTATGGAAGGCGGGCTTGGGGTAGCTACGACACAGACCCTAGGGGACGGGTCGTGAAAAATTGGTATCAGAGGAGTCGGTTCTACCACAGAACATATGACTCTGATCTTTCTTTTCTGTGAAGAAATAGTGTTAAGGGTACTGAGTATGGTTCTCAATTCAGGGAGTCATGTGTTGGTGTAGTGGCCGACGTATCCATACACAAGGACCCTAACTTCTGATTTATGACTCAGTGCACGAAAACACTTCTTTATTATCTATTTTCAAAAGTTTTCTTTAAGTCAACATAACCAGGTTAGCTCAGCAGGTTTAAATCTTTTGACCGTGTCGCATCTATTTAGGATGCCTCCACGTAGACAGCTAGTTGGAGTTTCGAGAGAGTACCCGATGACGGCCCACCGAGCGACGAGGCTCTGGTGCAGGGCCCTCTTACTATGTTGGCACCTTTGGGTGGTGTTCCAGCAGCACCACCACCTATTGGGAAGGAGATTCCACAAAATGAACTAGCATACGGTGCATGCCAACAGAGCGCGTTTCACGAGTTCTAACATCATAGGCCTCTGAGGTTATGAGGTGAGACAGATTCCCAGGGAGTAGAGGACTGGTTGGAGGCGATTTCTAGAGTTTTCCACCTAGTTGAGACACCAATAGAGTGGATGGTGGACTTAGCTACTAGTTTTTTCTAGTGAGTGACCATGAGGTTGGTCCACATAGTGATGAGGCTTCCGTAGGTGGACCAATTCCTGAGATAGTACCTTTGGTTTGTGTGCCATCTATATCACTACCTGTTGGTCAGTAGTTACAACCGACAGTACCGGTAGATGACACATGTAGGCTTACTGCCTTACACGTGTTTCAACATCAGACACCCCTCAGGTTCCGAGGAGAGCCCGGCTCACAAGAGGATGAGGACTCGTTTAAGGAGGTGGCTGAGAGTTTTCTAGAGCTTACATAGCTTTGGCAGGATGACATGTCGGTAGCTGAGTATTCATTGAGGCATACTGATCGTTCCTGGTACTTGGTGACTACGATACAATCAGTGCTATAGAGCTCGGACCTCAGAGCGTGGTCTGTTTAACGGACATTCGAGCTATCACTTTTCCTCAATGCATTCCTACTTATGCTAGGGTACTTGAAAGAACATTTGTGGTTAAATGTTCTTGGTTGAACATATATAGCTAGTGAATGTTAGCATTGGGAAATTAGGGAACTGGCGCCAGTCTCAGAGACTTGGGCGTGTAAAATGTTTCCAGAAGAGGAAGTGTTAAGGACAGATGAATCTACAGAGCAGCAGACATAGAAGCAGAGCTAGGAGAGCAGCATGAGGTGGTGTACATTTTGACATGTTACAACCACCCGCCTTTTTAGTCCCTACTAGGCTCAGGGAGCTGGAGGGAAGGGGAAGAGAATAGCTGCATGCGGTCAAGAAGTGTGACCCAGGGGCTCTAGGAATATTCGAGGTATGGTCTGTGTCTACTACTAGTAGTCGTATCAATAGACACAGGTACCAATCATTCATTCCTTCCACGAATCTTGTCCCAGACCTAGAGTTTCCGGTTAAAACCATTGACTTGACCCTCATTTCTGGAGATAACTTTGGGGGGAGACTCGATAATCACACTTACGCCGACGGTGTGATCTGACCCTTGAGGTGAGAGTTTCGGTTGGAACCTCTTGGTGGAAGCATCGAGGCCTTACGACGTTAGTTTGGGTATGGACTGGGAAACCATAGTTCATACACAGATTGAATGTATTAGGAAAAAAGGTTGTGTTTTATCTACAATGTTGGGATGGGTTTTTTTCCTTGGTCGGAAAAAAGGGAAACCCAGGCAGCACAGGATAAACTCGTGCTTAGGAGGGTGTGGTCGATCACTCTTGAGTCGTCCAACCATACCCTTGTGGTAGCAAGAGTTTTGTGTTTTCAGTTCCTCCAAGACTATGACTTCGAGATAGTCTATACTACTGGAAAGGGGAACATTGTTGCGGATGCGCTCAGTAAGAGGACTGGTATACATCTGGTAGGTGAGGTGATAGAGTAGATGGCTGCTCTACAGATATCCTTCATGGATAGGGATGCATCAGCCTTTCTACAGTCTCTTATAGTCACTCCCCCACTTCTTCAGCGATTTAGGGAGGTGCAGCATGGGGACGCTGACTGTGAGACACGACGTGCTCAAATATCCATAGGGCAGGCACCTGATAGAATTTTCTGAAGGTAGGGAGCACGTCATCCTCTTTAGAGGACGTACTATGGTGTCAGTGTCACTTCAGGAGGAATTGTTGAGGGAGTTTCACACATCCCTTCTAGCGGTACATCCAGGAGTGGTGAAGATGTACCAGGACCTTCGACTACTGCACTGGTGGCCAGGTATGAAGAGGTCAGTAGCGGAGTTTGTCTCTCGATGCCTCACTAGTTCGAAAGTGAAGGCGGAACATCAGGTACTAGCAGGCTTGGTTCAGCCTTTAGAGGTCCCAAAGCGGAAGATGGATGAGTTATCCATGGACTTCATGATGGTTCTTCCACGTACGTCTAGGGGACATGACTCTATTTGGGTGATTGTCGACTGACTCACCATGTCGGCCCACTTCTTACAGACCATAGATGGTACGAGCTACCACGAAGAAGGTGCAGTTAATCCAGGAGTAGATGAAGACTGCACAAAGTAGATAGAAGTCATATGTTGTAATGAGACGGAGACCTCTGGAGTTCGAGGATGGTGACCATGTCTTTCTACGGGTCTCACCTCGACGAGGTCTATGGAGATTTGGCCGAGGTGACAAGTTATCTCCGCATTTCATTGGAACTTTCCATGTCCTCAGCAGAGTAGGTGAGGTGGCTTACCGCTTAGCTCTTCCACCTTAGTTACACTAGGTACATGATGTCATCCATGTATCTTAGCTGAGGATATATCTGCATGACCCTTCCCACATCATCGACCATGGAGAGTTGGACATCGATGATGTGGTGACTATCACGGAGGTCCTAGTGAAGATCGAGGATCGACAGGAGCGGGTCCTATGTGGACAGTAGATACCTCTAGTGCACGTTTGCTGGTAGCACGGGAACCTCCAGGAGAGAACATGGGAGAATGAGGCTCATATGCGTGCTCAGTACCCCCCATTTATTTCATTAGTTCGAGTTGTAGCTTACGGGGACGTAAAGCCCTGAGGTGGGGAGAATGTAAAGACCCAAAATTCCTGTGTAATTTTTTAAAAAAAATGAATAGAAATTTTACGATTCCATAGGTTCCGACAGCGCTTGATTCCGAGCACCGGTGTGCCCGAAATCAATTTATAAAGTTTTGTTAAGCTTAAATTAACGCGTGTAAGAAGTTTTCCTGAAAAAGTAGAATAACTCTTAAACGGTTACATGGATCAAAAATCCGATGGCACCATTGTGCTCAGGATGGCGGGTTTACCCTAGTCGTGACTTAAGTTTAGTCGGTGTGGGCCTCCTGTGAGAAATCCAGAAAATGGAATAACTGTAAATAAAATAATTAAATAGAGTTATTTTATTTTTCAAATCCTTATAACTCACAAACTGTAGGTCAGATTAAAAATCTTAGAACACCACTGAACTCATGAGGGATTTCTTTATTTAATAAAATACTAACTTTGTCTGGCGCGGGCCCCCAAAAAAAGTTAGTTTTTGGCCGCAAATAAAATAATTAAGTGACAATTATTTTATTGTAAAATCTATAACATCTAAACGGTGAGTCAGATTTAAAAATCTGAGAGAACCGTTGGGTTCATTGGGGCTTGTTTCACCTAGGCAGAGCCTAACCTTGAATGTAGTGGGTCGAGGGTGACGGATAATAATTTCCCAAACTTTTTTTCGGGTACGTTCAGTAAACGTGCGAGCGACATTTCACATATTTTGAACTGGTTCTCGGTATTAAAATCTGAGGGCACCGTTGAACTCACAACACAAGTTTTAGCTTAATAAAACTTTCACCTCGATGGTGGTTGGTTGGTAATAAAAGTTATTTTTTGGCTTTTTATAAGAAATAATAAAATAAAGTGTAGTCACACTTTATTTTATTCCAGCCGTCATGTGGAGTGTTTATTGGTTAGAACCTCCACTTAGGAGTTGGAGGTGGGACTGCCACACCCTATCCTCCCATGAGAGGTTATGGTGGTGGGGCCCACCCAATAATAACCTCTTGTGAGCGGTTATGACATGGGGACCACATGACACTTAACCCCCCATTTAATTGGGAGGGAAAGGAAACCCTTCAACCCCCTAAATTAATTTTATGTGTAGACGTAAAATTAATTGCTTCCAATTTAATATTGAGTGACAACATAAAATTAAATGCTTCCAATTAATTTTATGTTTCAACTTAAAATTAATTGCTGTCAAATTAATTTTATGTGTCAACATAAAATTAAATCCCATCTTTTGTTTTCATGCAGGCTATGTGGGAGAAGCCTCTTGGAATCCTCCCAATAATTAAGGCAACACACCTATTAAATTGTGTTGACGCTTGTTAATTCTCTTGAACCCCCTTTTTAAATTAAGTAACTACATCGTTGGAATTTAGGAAGGTTCCTAATAAATGAACCGTCATAAATTCCATGATGGTTACATACTTCTCCCCCCTCTCCGATATATAGGGAGCTTGGGAGGACATTTTGGGATGGCTTCACCAAGCGACGAAACGCTGACAAAGTGACGTGACGCCCAACACTTAGAGGATTGCGCCTTTTCCAATGAAGAACAAAGAATTCCGACATTCTTCAACTTCTTCCTCGGACACCTACCAACGTGGAGCATCGTCAACGAGCCGACGCAACTTAGGTTTGGAAGTGCTTGGAGGATGCGATGAACGACGATCCTCTACATCTTCTTCCGTGACTCCGTCAATGGAATGATGCCCTCTTTTCACGACTTTGTCAACGACGAACGACAAGCGAGGTAGGGGTGTGTTTTAATTTGTTTAACGCTTAATCAACTCTCGTTAAATCAAATTATTGAGCCTCCTACTATCATTCTAACGTGGAGGGTTATGGATGCATGAACATGGCCGACCCCTCCGCAACCTTTATGGTTTTGGAACCTTGGATCGATGGCGACGTAACAGCAGCATGGAAATGTGGCGACGACGACGAAGACGGCTTCCCGGCGCGCCCCGTGCCCTTCCCGATACACCCGCAGCCTGCCCGCACTCCGCGCGGCCCGTTGTTTGCCTCTCGGGTCGAGTCGTCTGAGCCGCACCCCTCGCGGCGCCAGCCGGACCTCCCACTGGCCTTCGACCCGAGTCGGCCACATGGCGACTTCAGCCCGAATTGTCCACGTAGTCCGCTGGGTCAGGCCCAGCGGTCTAGCCCAAACTTAGCGAGCTAAACCGCCCAACAGGCCGGGTCAAACCCAGCAAGTCTGACCGGGTAGACCAAGACCGGGTCGACCCAGACTGAGTTGGGCCGAGTCTGTCCGACCGGGTCAGACCAGACCTGCGCCCACTTTTGACCCATTGCTTACTTTGGCCATATCTTTGGCACCGGATGTCCATTTGATGAACTATCAGCGGCGCTGGTAATCTCTATGAGATATTGTCCCTTAAAAAATACCCCATGGGAGTTCGGGGTATAGTTGAGATACAGTCGGGTTGGTTCGTACACGAAACCAACCGGGCCCCCGGGACAAAAAGGCTAATAACTCACAGACCGGGCGTCCGATTGATGCGTCATCTATTGTGTTGGAACCCCTATGACGTGGTGGGCCTTTTAGATACTTCTTCATGGGACTTCGTTAAACTTGGAGTATCGGCTTGTAGATCATGGAGAAGACCCTCTCAGAGACGAGTGAGTAGACTACGAGGACCTAGAAGCTGGCTGAGACCTGATGGTTGCTTGTCCGATTCATTCGGAGTGACTTTACAAGCCCAGTGGGGAGTGCTACTGTGTGAGGAGGCATACCCAAGGCGGAGGAGCACTACTGTGTGAGGTGGCAGACCTGCGGTACTCGACAGTAGGAGTACCTCTGTAGGCTTTTAAGGGGATTGCTACTGTGTGAGGCGGCAGACCCATGGCGGGGAGCGCTACTGTGTGAGGCGGGAGACCCACAATACTCGAAAGGAGGAGTACCTTAGAAGTCTAAGGTTAGTGAGTAGCACCTCAGAGTCGCGACAAGAATATTGTGCTCGACATAGGAGGAGTTCTCTAGCAGCTGTGGTTTCATTAATGAAAAATCCTGGTTTGAGCTGAGTCAATGACCTTTGTGTTTTCCTCATGATGGAGATGGGTTACTTAATAACTTAGGTATATGTATGGGAATATGCCTAAGTAATGGTTATCCGTTGATTTCTTTACTTTTTGGTTATCCTTGTTGGATTTTGTGATACCTTAAAGATCTCGGGGTCCCTACTGAGTATCGTTATACTCACCCCTACACGGGCTACGCCCACACCTCGTTGTGTTGGTTGCAGACGACGGACAACACTGATCGGGGCAGAGAGTAGCAGTATTGGATGGTACCCGGAGGTGGACCACTCGACGAGACGTACACGGAGTAGATGGACATACTTGGGGTGCTGAGGAGGCCATCTGTACCCACCCTTCTGGTGGGAATGCTAGAGGACGACCTAGTAGCTGCTTAATTCTTTTTTTCAGTTGTACTAGCTTTTTAGTTGTATTTTACTTTACTATTTGACTTGTATTTCTAGCCCCTTTACTTTTAGTAAACTCTTTTGTTATACAGTTTTTACTTAGTGCTTGCTTTTTCTTGTTCTATGGTTGTGTATGTTTACGTTCAATAATGGAAATTCCTTCCCAGATGTAGGGATTTACGCATTTGGTGATAGTCGCCACCCCCTGGCCTATGGAAGGCGGGCTTGAGGTTGTTACGGAACGGGCCTCGGGGGATGGGTCGTGACATGCAGTTCAAGTGGGTTGGGCCTACGGGTCATGTATTGGGCATGGTATGCCTCTAGGCCTTCGGTTCATGTATTGCGGGTTTGTCGAGCCTTGTGCCTTGGGCCTACGGGTCATGTATGGGTTCCTCTTCAACCCTTAAAAGTGGGATTATCCATAATAAAATAAAAAATAAGGCCTTCGGGCCATTCGGGGAAAATTACTTATTACTTATTATTTATTGTTTATTGTTTTCCATTTATAAGTTGTTATTTATTTATCATATATTGATTATTTTTTAATTAATTTATTTTTTATACATTACTTATATATTATATGTTATATATTATATATTATTTATTATTTATTATTTATTATTTATTATATATTATATATTATGTATTATGTATTATGTATTGCATTTCATATATTATATATTTTATATTATATATTATGTACTATGTATTATGTATTATATATTATATATTATAGATTATAGATTATATTTCATTTATTATATATCATAAATTATGTATTATATATATTATATATTATATATTATATATTTAGTATGTAGTATTTAGTATTTTTTATTTACAAGTTTCTATTTATTATTTATTATTTACTATTTACTATTTATTATTCAATATTTATTATTTAAAATATACAATTTATTAGTTACTATTTTTTATTTACCTTTTATCTCCATATTTTATATTTTTTTATTATTCATATATATTCTATTTATAAATTTGTAATTTGTAATTTGTAATTAGTAATTATTGGTTATTAATTATTAATTAGTGATTATTGATTAATCATTTTTGATTAATAATTATTTAGTGTGTATCTATTTGTTATGTATTATTAGTTTTTCCCATATATATATTTATAAGTCTATAAAATTTGATTTATTGACCACATTAAGAGCATGGTGGAGTGGTAAAGTCTTTGGAGAATAAGCAAGAGGTAAGGGGTTCAAATCTCACCCAATGTAGAATTCCTATATATGGCATGGGCATGTGCATGGACATGGACTTGTGCTTGGAGATGGGCATGAACATGTTAAAAATAAATAAATAAATTCTTTAATTAAAAAATTACGAACATAAATAAATTACGAAATAAATAAAAAAAAATAAAAAAATAAGTAAAAAATATATAGAAAAACAAATTAACAAAAAAATTAATAAAAAAATAATAAAAATTATAAATAGTATAAACAAATAAAAAATAAAAATAAAAAAATAAAACTGCTCCTAGAAAATTTAAAAATAATTTAGTGATAGTTTAAACCATCGTAAAAAAAACCACCACTAAATCGTTCTACGACGGTTTTAATAAACAACCAATAATTATTTCTTGACACACGATTTAGCGGCGGATTTCCAAAACCATTGCTAAATACAAGTTTTGGAATAGTGTTCATAAGTCCGGATTGATAAGGGAATGAAAGAACATGATCCATGAGACCATAACATCAACATAAGACAAATATTTTTTCAATACACATAACTATATAAAATGTTATGTCAAGGATACCCACCAAGACATTTATAACTTGTTATGATTTGGAAAAAAACCCATGTACCTACTTTAGACTTGGGATAACCACCAGTGTATCCTCTTTTTCAGTATTGGGCTAACCACTTGTGTAATATTATAGATCATAAAACATTTTTCATCACCCAATTCATTGGATGGAGATATAAGTCCCACCTGTATCATAATGAAATTCATAGTTGTATATGCTACAAGATCATAAAACATTCTTAATATCATAACCCATTAAATGAAAGGATTTACATAAATATTTCATAATATCATAACCTTTAGGAAAGATACATGTTTCATAATTATTTCAGAATTTCATCATAGCATAACCCATTAAAAAAGAAGGAGGTTTCATATGAATTTTATCATGGTATAACTCGTGGAATATAAATGGTTTTCATAACCCCATTTTAATCATAAACCATTCATATAATGAATGAGAATGGTATCATTGGTTTAATCATATAAAATAATATGTTACATTAAAGGATTTAATCCTAGATGGAGAATGATTTTGATCGATCATTTAATATACTTTTGAAGAAAATATTCTTTCTTCATAAAAAAACATTTAAAAATATAAAATATTTTGAAAATATTACTATTGAAAAATAACTTTGAAAACTCATAAAGTAATCTTCAAAGAAAATAATTTCCATGATTACTAGAAGTTCTTTTCGTATCGTACATGTTAATACAAAGATCCATTTTACATTTTTAGTAAAATACAAATGAAATTGTTTTCTGGAAATGAAAAGAATATTTATTTTCTTTTTAGAAATAATACGAAATGGATAATAATTTATTTTATAAATAATAAGAGAACAATAAAACATTTTTGAAACTATTTTTATAAGACATGGTTTCAAAAGAAAGCATATTTATGACCGAAGAGAGAAATAGTGATGGATTTTATTAAAAACAATGCTCAACTATTTTATATACCCATGATTGGGAAAATGGTAATGTTACATAAAAATTCCTTGAATGACCAGGGGGGATAAAATTTCTGATTTTATTAAGAGATAGATCATAAAATTTTATATTTGGAAACATAATTATAAACAATCCTGATAAACGATGATATTTTTACATAAAATCATCACTACATTGGTAACTTTGAATATTAAGACCCATGAAAGAATAAAATTAAATTAAATTTAAAATATAATGATGATGAATAAATTCATGATATTAAATATCGAAGGGGTTGTATATACACCTCATAAAATAATATAGGTGCATAACACAACAAATGTCTCAAAGTGGATAAATTGAGTAAAAAATACTTACTATTTTTATAAATATATAATTATAAAAACCATGAAATAATAACATGTAAAAAACATTAATTTTCTATAAATTAGGTATATTAGTGATATATCATCTAATAGTGTAATTATATACCCCATATAAAAGTAAGGAGTGGTGAATATGGTATAAGTATCTCAAAAATAATAGCGAGACTACAAATCCCCTTACTGTAAGTCTATAATTACTTCCTACACATTAAAACAACATTTATAATAAATTATATGTTTATTATACATTTATGTTTGAAAACTATTTCTATATTTCATATCGTATATGATTTTTTAGAAAAAATTATTACTTTTTTATTAACAATTCCATTTTCAAGTTATATTTTGTGTAATAATCGCTTGATTTTTTGTATATGTTTTGATTTTCTATTGTTAGACCTATTACTATGATCATGATATTATAATATATATAATTCTGACCGTGATATAAATATCATATATATTTAGTATTTATTTATTTATTTATTTGTATTAATCCATAGAATTTATTGAAAGAGGATAATTTACACAGTTCATGGAAACAGTACGTTGTACGTACGCAAGAACGTTGTTTTTGTTTTCTTGTCATAATGAAATAAGGATACATTAATTATATATTATCATTAAAAAATATTTTTCATTTCATATATCACATATTTCCATTAATTCCATCCTTATTACCCTCCATGTAAGGCATTAATGAATCACATCACTTCATGAGGCGGTACTCCGCCAAACACACTAGAAACACTTTCATATTCCAAAAAGATAGATGATATAATGGTATGTGTCATATAATAATTAAATAAGTATAATAATATCATAAATATCATATATAAATAACCAATATATCAGTATTTCTAGATTTTATATGTTGTAATGGGAAAATAAATAATATCTATTCATGAGGCGGTAGTCTGTCGTATACACGAATGATGATTTCGTAACCCATCTGATAAAAGTGGAGATTGTTTTAGTTCAATACCTTAACAAAAAGAATATATGCATATGTAATATACTTATTTTATTTTATTATCAAGGTATAATAAAAATTTATGGAGATGTAGGAATAAATAAATAAAATTCTCATTGATGAACATTACCTCTTACTTAGGTATCATCCTTAGGTCTGCAACAAAGCCATCCTTGGTTGAGTTTATGTCCAAAATAAAGCTTCTAGGATGATTTTAGGGATTATGGGTAGTTATTTTGTCATATATTTTCCTAAAAGGTTTTTAAGGTATGAATTGGAGAGGATAAGTGGTGACCGTTTATTAGGGTGGTGAGTGGGACACTTGTAATATTTGGAAAAGGGAGAATTTCAGCCTTGTTTCTTTCCCTTCACAAGGCTCCAAAAATAGAAAATCCGTGAGTTTAGAATGGATAAGTCCAATATATGTAATGAAATATTTTTTGGAAATTTTTTAATTCATATTTACCAGTTATCATTTCATTTTAACCTCTGTTAAACCCATTTTTACCTTAGACGTGATAAATAATATTTATAGTTTTTTACTATTAATTTTAGTCAAAAATTTAGTTTACCATATTAGATAATATAAATCATTATGATTACAAATATTTAATCTATGTTTATAAATTTCACTTACATAAGTGGAAAATTTTGATTTAAAATTAATCCTTTAGAACCGATGACAAAGTAGGTTTTGAAGAAAAAATAATCAAAAGATTACAAATTTTTTATATTTACATTCTATATTAAATTAATTATTATATCCTAAATTTTATTAATGTATGTATAATTTCAAAAAAAAATATTTAAAAAAATTAAAATATAATTTAACTTTATAAATAAAATAAACAAAAATTTAGTTTTCAATTAAAAATTCAAATTTTTTACTATTCAGAAAAAAATAAACTTTTCAAAAAAAATAAAGAATTCAACATAGGTTAATTTTGACATGATGATATCAAAAATTAATTTTATTTTATAAAATTAATTTTCAAAAAGTGTCAAACAATAATTTTATTATTGGTCTCCAAAATAAATAAATAGTATAGTTTTTGAGAAAATGGTATTTCTAAAATTTATAAAGTATTTAATAAAAAACATAAGTAATTTTTTATAAATAAGTTTTATTTATATAAAAAGATTATACATAATATTTTAAATTTTTTAATTCCTCTTTATGCTAGTAATTGAATGGACATGTAATAAATATTTTAATAATAATATTATTAGTTATTTATGAGAGTTCGTAAAAACTCAGTGTTATGTGTAACAGAAGATAAGCCTATTTTTATGTGAAACAGAAGATAAAACTGATGTTACATGTAATGCAAGACAAACTTAGTGTTTTGTGCAATGAAAGGTTAATTTGGTGATGCATGTAACACAATCCAAATTTGGTGTTTCTTGTTACAGATTCTAAACTTGATATTGTGTGTAATGAAAAATATGGAAAAGATTAATTTTTTTTAATTTTTTTCCCAAAAATATATATGTTTTATATATTGTCATCAATTTAAAGTAGAATAAAAAAATCACATGGAGTTGTGGAGATGGTATTCCACACATCCGCATAAGTGATGTTATCATTTTCAACTGGTCGTAAGTTAAAAGGGTTGATATGATATTATAATTACATAATCATTATAATAATGTAAACATAGTTTTTAAACTTTTATCATTTAATAATACCTATCCATGAAATATGGTGATAAAAAATGAATTTTATCGCTACAAGTAGGTGGTAATCCAAACATATGGATAGGTTATACTTTCACCTTCCTTTTTTGAAAGAGAGTGTGGATAATGTTGTTTTCATGAACACAATATCATTTTAGAATATTTAGGATACATATTTTATTATTTTATAGGGAATACCATTAATTTTTATGACGTATAGAACAAAATAAATTTAAATAGGTTGAGTTAGATGATTAAATATTCTTCATGAGACCTCCTTCTGATCGTTTCTTATAGAACCAATGCTTAGTAATTTTATGAAAAAAAACCACCTATATTACATTAATACATATGTTATTAATAGAAATGGGTAGGTCTTGGTTAATATAGGTTTCTCAATGTTGTTTAAATAATAGAGGTAATGGGTTTCCTTTTATAAGGGAGGGAAAGGACACACTTGGAATTATAAAAAATATTGAATTATAATTAATTCATACTCAATAAAAATTATTCAAAAGGCCATATATTAAATGAAAAAGAGGATAAGGTATAAATATAATCATACAATTAAATTTACATTGGTTTTGGTTTCATTTTAAATGATATCTTTTGGTTTAACCCTTTGTTCAACCAATTTTAATCTTAAATTTGGTCTTCAATTTTTAATATAAAAATGTTATAATTTTACTCATAATGTAAAAATTGGATCATAAATCAGAAAGGGATGAAATTTTATACCATATATTTTCCCCGTTTTCCATTTTAATTATTTTTAGGATTTTTTAATAATATAAGTTTTTTCATCAGTTAAAATTACTTTCACTTCAGAAACAATTCATTTAATTTGACTTTAAACACATCACAACAAAGATATAATTATAATATAGTCCTTTAAACATCACTAATATGATATATTCATCTATAAAATTCCTTTAACACAAATAATTCATCCTAATTCTTTTACTTTTCTTATTTTTAAATCATTTATTTTATTTTTCTATTAATTGAATAAATACTGTGTCTACATTGTGAAAGTATTTAAGTTTTTTATATAATAACTAAAAGTTAGAAACAAATTACCATCATAAAAATAATTTCATTATTCACAAAATAAACATTAATATTAATTCAAATCTTAATTTTTTCTCTATGTGAATATGAAAGATAAGTTCAAAGTCAAGAGAGTTAAATTTTAGTATTTTTATTTACTTAAAGTAATATAATGGTCAACATAAAAGAAACATGGAAATATAATTCAATATTTTCACGTATTAGATGGAAATTTGAAAAATTAAATCATGAAATATGATATAGGTAGGTGTTAGAGAAATTGTTAAGCATTGTCCCAAAGTTTTAACCCTATAACAACCGGAATCTGGAGCCCCTCCACTGGTGCCCCGTACCATGTTCGCCACATGACCTAAATCACATTTCCCCAAATGTCAGAGGCTGCTGACTAGCAGTGAGGGCCCTGGTAAGTGATTGGGGAAACTATGTCCTCATTTGGTAAGGTATACAAGGTAAGGAAAACAATAATCAATAGAGGAAGCTGTAACAACATACATAACTAAAACCAACAGCAGAAGAATAAATATATAGCAATGATGATAATGATGCAGCAGGTAAAAGTATCTAAAGAAAGCAGCTAACACAACAATGTGCTAAAATACAATTGAACATAAGTACTAAAGAAACAGAAAAAGAAAAATAGATGACCAACTCCTCAGCATCGCAAGCCTTGGCTCGGTCCCATGCTCTCCAGCTCCAGTGCAATCAAGAACCTGAAGTAGAAGGGCGCTTTCCATTATCTATACCTACAGAAACATAGTCTACTTGGGCCCAAAGCATGGACCAAATAGGGTGTGAGATACAATCCCAGTAGGCAATCACCCAAAGATTTGTGCCTAACAGTCAATGAATATAAGTAAAGAAAGAGTGCAGGAATCAGTAAACCGAAAAACACACAATAGCTATAATCTACAGTTCTAACATATAAAGTACACAAGTAAACAACCAACAACAAGAAGAAAACAGGTAACCCTCTGGGTAGCTCTCACAGCCTAACCACTATGGTTCAACCTACAAGTACTAGCAACCCTCTAGGAGGCACACACAGTCTCACCCCTCTGGTTCAGCTAAGAATAGACTCTCTGAGGAATCACTCACCATCAATTCCCCCTATAGTCTCGTATCTTACTAAAGGCTCTCTAGGGAATCACTCAACGTCTCATTCCCCCTTGTGGCCCGCATCGAGGAACTATAGACTCTCTGAGGAAGCACTCATCATCAATTCCCCCTTTGGTCTCGCATCATATTAAAAGACACTCTGGAGAAGCCCCTACGTCCATTCTCCCTATGGTCTACTACACTAGGTTCTCACAGTCCTGTGTGAAAAATAAGACATGCTTAGTGTGCGTGCATCGTCTAAGTGAACCTCAAGAACTACTTGGATATAATTCTAAGGCACAAAATAGCATAATAAAGCAACAGTTCCACCATCCTACAACTAGGCATGGAAACTGGAAAAATCCCAAAAAGTAAAACAAGCATGGAAAAGCAACCCGAGCACAAAAAAAATTACTCTACTCACAAGCATAAACTTATACTATAGCAATCAAGAAATGAAGGAAAACAACAGGGGCGAAACATGAAACCCACAATTTCCAGCCCAAGGGAATTTGTGGAATTTTCACAAAAAACTCAAATACTTTATATAGAAAGGCACAAACAACCCACCTGGATGATAGGGGATCAATATACTTGAACCACGATGACTGATTCTCCCTAGAATGTCGTAGATCTGAGAAAACGCACAAAACGCTCAACCCAAGACAACTTGAAAACAAGGAAGAACCATGGAAATGGGCTAAAGTAGAAGAAAGAGCTTACCGAGGCGATCCCAATGAAAATGACGACAGCTGGAATAGAGATTGGACGGAGGCACGACATCTCGGAGAAGATTCGCGGTCGTACGGTCGCTCTCGGATGAAGAAGCTGGAGAAGAAGACGTTTTCCTCGATTACGCGCGACCCCGGTCCATTTAATGAGAAAAAGAAAAGTTCACGGTGTGTACTTTTAGAGTACACGGCGTGTACTATGTTTTTTCGTACTCTGCCAAAATTGGCCTCCACGTCACCCCTACACACCGTGTGTGTGGCCCGGACACGGCTAGCACACGGATTTGAGCACGAAAAGAGTACACGGTGTGTACTCAGAAAGTACACGGTGTGTACTTCAAAAATTTCTAGAGACATTATTTTTCTCAAAAACTCCAGAAAAAGGAAAGGCATACCTGAAATGAAGATCCGGGTTCTTAAAAACTTCCCCCCTTAAAGATATCTATTCCAGAATTCCCCTAACGAGGTAGAGAAGAAGAAACCCCAAACAGCTCCGGCCACTGCGATCATAAATCGAGCTCCCTCTCCCAGGTCTCGTCATGTACTCACCCATGCTGCCATAGCACCCGTACAAGAGGAATAGACCGCCTGTGGAGAACCTTCGTATTGTGATCGACAATCTGGATAGGATGATCCTCGAATGACACATCTGCTTCAAGTTCAACCTCCTCAGGATGAAAGGCATGAGACGGGTCTGAAAAGTAACGTCGGAGTTGAGAGACGTGGAAGACATCGTGCATAGCCCGGTACCTTTGAGGTAGCTGTAATCGATAGGCAACCGGCCCAACTCTCTCCAATACCTTAAATGGCCCAACATACCGTGGTGAAAGATTACCTTTCCTCTGAATCCTCTTGTGTCCCAACCTCGGTGCGACACGCAGGAAAACCTGATCCCCAACCTTGAACTCCAGAGGTCATCTCTGATGATCAGCATAAGACTTCTGACGAGATTGTGCTATAGCCATCCTCTTCTGAATCAACTTTATCTACTCCGAAGTCTCCTAAACAAGATGAGGTCCTAGCAAAGCTGTCTCTCCTGCCACTAGCCATCATAAGGGTGATTGGCATGGCCTACCGTACAAAGCCTCATATGGTTCCATCTGAATGGTCACCTGGAAACTGTTGTTGTAGGAAAACTCCACCAGAGGAATATGCTTCTCCCAAGAACCGCCAAGGACTAGGATGCAAGCTCGGTGCATATCGTCAAGCACCTGGATCGTACGCTCAGACTGGCCATCAGTCTGGGGATGGTATGTTGTACTCAAAAGTACCTGTGTACCCAAAGCCTTCTGAAGCCCCTGCCAGAACCGAGAAGTAAAGTGTGCATCCCTGTTTGAAACAATTGAGCGTGGAACTCCATGCAGACGAACGATCTCTCTAATGTAAAGTCGTCCCATATCATCGACACTGAAGGTCTCCTTGATTGGTAAGAAGTGAGAAACCTTCGTGAGCCTATCGACGACAACCCAAACAACATCATTCCCTTGAGGTGATCTCTGCAACTCGGTCACGAATTCCATCGCAACATCGTTCCACTTCCACTTCGGGATGGGTAACTGCTGTAAAAGTCATGTTTGTTGCTGATGCTCTGCTTTCACATGATGACAAGTAGAACATCTCATGACAAAACCAGCAACATCCCTCTTCATACCTGGACACCAGTACTGGCGATGAAGATCCTGATACATCTTGGTGACGTCGTGATGAACTGCCCAAATTGAGGAATGAAAATCTTGCATCATCTCCTCGCGTATGTCCACTGGAACCCATACGCGTCCCTGGAAACGCAAGATCTCATCCTCTCCCACTGTCCATCAAAGAAGAGGGTCCTCTCCTGACACGCTCTCCCACAGGAATAAGCCTTCTGAGTCTGATAGTTGCCTCATCCGTACCCGATCAAGAAGTGTAGAGGTAACAGCTACAGAAGATAGCTAAGTCTGTCCCTGTCTATCGTGCACCTCCAGATGCATCTCAGAGAATAGAGTCATAAGCTTCCACTCATTGCTGGCCTCCTAAACTACCTGAACCTAAGTTCTCCTACTCAACGCATCTGCCACTGCATTGCCCTTTCTCGGTGTATAGGAAAGCTCGAAATCAAACGACTGAAGATACTCGACCCACCTACACTGCCTCAGATTCAGATCATGCTGAGTGAAGATATACTTGAGACTCTTGTGGTCGGTTAAGACCACAAAGTTCTCTCCCAATAGATAGTGTCTCCAACAGTGTAAGGCATGAACAACTGCTTCCAACTCTAGATCATGCGTCGGGTAGTCCCTCTCATGTGTCCTCAACTGCTGAGACCTGTACGCAATGACTCCATCTCCCTGCATAAGCACAACACCTAGTCCGATACTTGAAGCATCACAATAGACTATATAACTCTTTCCTGGATCTGGAAAGACTAGTATTGGTGCTGATGTCAACCTTCCCTTCACCTCCTTAAAGGGTGACTCACAAGAATCTGACCATAATAACTTCTCCCCCTTCTTGGTCAGACCTTTCAAGGGTGCTGCTAGGCGTGAGAAGTCCCCAATGAAGCGTCTGTAGTATCCATCCAGCCCTAGGAAGCTCTTCACCTCAAAGACGTTCTTTGGCCGCTCCCAGGAAATTATAAATCTCACTTTCTCTGGGTCCATTAATACTCCTTCCTTTGAGATGACATGTCCCAAGAAGTGAATCTGATCCATCCAGAAGTGGAACTTTGAGAGTTTAGCATAAAGATGATGCTCTCTCAGTGTACTCAGAACGATCTAAAGATGAGTGGCATGGTCGTGTTGAGTGTGAGAGTACACCAATATATCGTCCATGAAGGCCACGACAAAGGAGTCCATGTAAGGATGGAACACTCGGTTCATCAGTGCCATGAAAACAGCAGGCGTGTTTGTGAGACCGAACGGCATGACTGTATACTCATATAGACCATACCTGCTTCTGAAGGCTGTCATAGGTATATCTGATGGTCTAACGCGCAACTGATGATAACCGGACCTCAAGTCGATCTTTGAGAACACCCGGGATCCTCGAAGCTAATAAAAGAGGTCATCGATCCTCAGCAAGGGATATCGGTTCTTAACCGTCAACTGGTTCAGCTTCCGATAAATCCACACAAAGCCGAAGGGTACCGTCTGCCTTCTTCGCAAACAGGACAGGCGAACCCCAAGGAGAAGTAATGGGTCGGATGAAACCCTTTGATTGTAACTCCTCCAACTACTTCTTGAGCTTCTTCAACTCAGGTGTGGCCATCCTAGAGGGAGGAATGGACATCGGTGCCACTCTAAGCACGAGCTCAATAGACAAGTCTACCTCACACTCTGGAGGAAAACCTGAAAAGTCCTCTGGAAAGACATCCCTGAAGCGATCCACCACTGGAGGAAAGTCCAACTGTGGATTCCCCTGATCATCCAGATAAAGACTAGCAATCTGGGCCATCACCCCTCCTATCCCAAGATGCTCAAGTCCCGCTCGACTCACCCATACGTCCCATTCACCTCTATGAAGAAAGGATTCACCTTCTGGTGAGATGAAACTGACCCTGTGGAGGTAACAATCTATGACTGCCTATAAGGGAACCGACCAGTCCATCCTGAGAATGACATCATAGCATGTCATCTCAAGGATGTAGAGATCCCATATGGAACGATACCCTGCAACCTCAAGAGGGCACTCTCTACACTAACGTATACTATATGTCCTTGTCCCCAATGGTGTGCCTAGTGTCAACCATTCGGCAGAAGAAAAGATGCAGAGCCCAAGGCTCTCCACGACAGCAACAAAGATTAAGCTATGTGTAGAACCAGTATTGAAAAGACCTAAAGATAAAACTGAGGCTACTATGATCGTTCCTGGAACTGTAGAAGGGCTGGGATCCTGCTCCTGATAAGTCTACTCCACGGTGAAATACTAGCCTGCACTGCGGCCCTGCGCCCCTGACTGACCACTCTGAGCTGAACCTGCCTGCTGGTGCTGAGGTATTGGTGGCTGACTGCCACGACCTCGACCTCCACCTCAGCCCGAACGACCAGAAGAACTCCAATTCCCTAACTGGTGAGAATCTGGTGGTGCTGCTCCTGAACGAGGAGTCATGGAAGAACCCCGGTCACCAGCTTCTGGTGAGAAAACCCAGCAGAAACGCAGAAGGTGACCCATCTTGTCGCAAGATCGGCACTCCACAGGGTCTCTATGGCACTGCAGCCTCATGTTCCCTGACCGGCCACACTAGTAGCATGTCACATGGCTGCCCGACGATGCATCATGCTTCCTCGGTTCACCGTACGTAGACTCTCTACGGCGCTTCTTGCTGTCATCTAGAGGAAAACTAGCTCTGGAAGCAGAACCGCCCTGGCTCGCAGCTCCAGAGTCTCTCAGATTGCGCTCTGCAATCAGCACCTGGTTGACGATGGAAGTGATGGAAGTCAAATGGAAGATATTCACCTACGAGTGGATCTCCCGCCTGAGACCATCCTCAAAATTCCTTGCCAAGAACACCCCGCTCCCATCTCAGAGGGGTGTGAAACGCTGCAGCTCAGTGAAACGAGAGGAATACTCGTTAACATAAAGAGTACCCTGCTCTAATCTCATGAACTCCCAAGATCGATCGGCCCTCAGGGTCTCCGGGTAGAATTAGTCGTAGAACATGCGCTGGAACTTCTCCCAAGCCATAACCTACTGATGACCTGCATGTGAGATCACGTCCCACCACCTCTTGGCGGAGTCTCGGATCATGTAGGTAGTGATCTTGACCTGCCTCTATGGAGGCGTCTCTAGATTCTCGAAGATAGTCAACATGGATTCCAGCCATGACTCTGAAGACTGAGGTCCTCCTTCTCTCGAGAATGAGGGAGGATTTTGTTGCTGAAAAACCTGCGTCAAGTCTTCCATAGTAGAGGCAGGAGGTTGTGCTCCCTGAAAGGTCTGCATCATCCTCATAAAACATTACATGAACTACGAATCAGCTCCTGCAAGTGGTATAACAGCTAGTGCCAAGGCTGGCTCGACTGGGGGATCGGCAGGAAGTCCCTAATCATCCATATCTGACGTCTGATCACTGCCTGGCGACAGACGTACAATCGGAGGACGTCTCGGAGGCATAGCTCTGAAATATCAAAAGTACACCTTAGATCAGAAAAACAAGGACAGAGAACACAAGAGTACAAAATGGGAACAGGGGAAGAAAAACACACATGTTTTCAAAACACGACTACACGGCGTGTATAAAAACTACACGGCGTGTCTTCTTAAGACACTGACATGGGCGAGCACTCCTACCCTACAAGTCGTGTAACACCTCAAACTACACAGCATGTTGACCCAACACATGGCATGTATTTTTACTCTACTCCCATTCCCGAGTCTCTTTACACAGCTAACCCACACGGTCAGACTTAACCTGAGACCACACGAACAAACACGGCGTGTACTAGACAAGGCTCTGGCGGCCCGTTTTGTTAAACACACGACCTTCTACACAACTGAACCTTACATGGAGTGTTCCAAACAAACACAACGTGTACTCAAAGATTTTTCACGACCCGTGTTTTTGGCGACACGGCCAAGTACACGGCTGACCCTTACATGGCGTGTTCCGAACAAACATAGCATGTATAAAAGGAGAGAACATCGTCTCGTGTTGTTCGTGACACGGTCGGGTACTGAGGATAAGGATACACGGCATGTTCATACAACACACGGTGTGTATGAAATGATCTCCCCCGACCCATGTTGTTAGTGACACAGCCGGGTATACGGATCACTACTACATGGCGTGTACCTACCGTACGTGGCGTGTTCCTGAAGTTACATTCAAGACACCGTGTTTCTGCTCCCACGGTCAGTGACAGGGCCTGAAAACTACACGGCGTGTATCCAAAAAGTACTCGCTGTGTATTCTGGGTTTTTCTAGGCAGTAGTCCAGAAACTGCACAGAATCCCAGAAACACTGAAAACAAGGAAAAGAGGTTCCAAATTCCGATCCATGGGGCCCATGATCTCCATGAATCAAAGCTCGGCATCTCTTACAGTCATATACAAGAGAAAACAGGATCATGATCCACCAAGTTCTAATTAATGAGGGCCCATAACACCTCAAGAACCAAAATTTAGCGTTCAATTTAAGAAAAGCACAAAACAAACAGTTCTCTAACATAACAGCAGAGATTCTATCAAGAATCTATCACATCAACATTCATAATCTACACAAAGTCTATCACAACAGCATGAAATCGCTAATGAACCCTAGATGGCATGGCAAGAATGCATTACATGTGATTTCTACAAGTGCCTATATGATGCATGAGATGGAATACCCACATATCATTGGGTTGCGACAGAAATAGAACCACAATCGTCACGAAAATAATAACACAAAGCATGTGAATCACTCTAGGTGAAATTATTTCAACTGTAAAATCTCAAAACCAGAAACTGCAATTAACAAGGTAGTATGGATTTTCCCTGTACACGGGTTAGCTACTCCAGAGCATAGCTTAATACCAAGTACCGAATCCATCCTATCCCTGGATAAAGGCTCAAAAAAGTAAAGCAAGAGAAAAGAACTCCTCTGATACCACTTTGTAATGACCCGAATCTGGAGCCCCTCTACTGGTGCCCCATACCTAGTTTTCCACATGACCTCAAGCACATTTCCCCAAACGCCAGAGGCTGCCGACTAGCAGCGAGGGCCTTGGTAAGTGATTGGGGAAACTATGCCCTCATTTGGTAAGGTATACAAGGTAAGGAAAACAATAATAAATAAAGGAAGCAGTAACAACATACAAAACTGAATCCAACAGCAGAAGAATAAATATATAGAAATGATGATAATGATGCAGCAGGTACAAGTATCTAAAGAAAGCAGAAAACACAAAAACATGCTGAAATACTACTGAACACAAGTACTAAAGCAACAGAAAAAGAAAAACAGATGACCAACTCCTCAGCATCGCATGCCTCGGCTCGGTCCCATGCTCTCCAGCTCCAGTGCAATCAAGAACCTGAAGTAGAAGGGCGCTTTCCCTTATCTATACCTGCAACAACATAGTATACTTGGGCCCAAAGCATGGACAAAACAAGGTGTGAGATACAATACCAATAGGTAATCACCCGAATATTTGTGCCTAACAGTCAACGAATACAAGGCAGGAAAGAGTGCATGAAGAAGTAAACAGAAAAACACACAATAGCTACAATCCACAGTTCTAACATATAAAGTACACAAGTAAACAACCAGCAACAAGAATAAAGCAGGTAACCCTCTGGGTAGCTCTCACAGCCTAACCCCTATGGTTCAACCTACAAGTACTAGAAACCCTCTATGAGGCACACACAGTCTCACCCCTATGGTTCAGAAAAGAATAGACTCTCTGAGGAAGCACTCACCATCAATTCCACCCTATAGTCATATATTGTACTAAATCTCTCTAGGGAAGCAATCAACGTCTCATTCCCCCTGTGGCCCGCGTCGAGGAACTACAGACTCTCTGAGGAAGAACTTATTGTCAATTCCCCCTGTGGTCTTGCATCGTATTAAATGACACTCTGGAGAAGCCCTTACGTTCATTCTCTCTATGGTCTACTACAATAGGTTCTCACAGTCCTGTATGAAAAATAAAACATTCTCAGCATGAATTCATCATCCAAGTGAACCTCAAGAACTACTTGGATATCATTATAAGACACACAACAGCATAATAAAGCAAAATTTCCACTCTCCTACAACTAGCCATGCCAACTGGAAAAACGCCAAAAAGTAAAACAAGCATGGAAAAGCAACCTGAGCACAAAAAAATTACTCTACTCTCAAGCATAAACATCTACTATAGCAATCAAGAAAAGTAGGAAAACAGAAGGGGAAAAACAGACAACCCACAATTTCCTGCCCAAGGGAATTTGTGGAATTTTCACAAAATACTCAAAGACTTTCTACAAAAAGGCACAAACCACCCACCTAGATGCTAGGGGATCGATATACTTGAACCACGACGACTGATTCTCACTAGAATGTCGTAGATCTGAGAAAAAACACAAAATGCTCAACCCAAGACAAAATGAAAATGAGGAGGAACCATGGAACAATGCTAAAGCAGAAGAAAGATCTTACAGAGGTGATCTCAATGCAATCGACGGCAGCTGGAACAGGGATCAGATGGAGGCACGGCGGCTCAGAGAAGATTCGCGGTTGTACGGTCACTCTCGGACTAAAAAGATAGAGAATAAGACATTTTACTCAATTAGGCACAACCCCGGTCCGTTTAATGAAAAAAAGAAAAGTACATGGCGTGTACTTTTAGAGTACATGGCGTGTACTAGGCTTTTCCGTACTCCGTCAAAATCTGCCTCCACATCACCCCTACACACCGTGTGTGTGGCCCGGACATGGCCAGCACATGGCTTTGAGCGGGAAATATTTCACAGCGTGTACTCAGAATGTACACGGCGTGTACCTCAAAAATTTCCAGAAACTTTATTTTTCTCAAAAACTCTAGAAAAAGAAAATGTGTACCTAAAACGAAGATCTGGGTTCTTACAAACCCTATCATACCTATTTTACCCTTATAGAGGTAACAAAAAATTACCAAGGTTACTATTCAAAATAATAAAAAGTAAAAGGGGATTGTTTACGATATTAGATACTCATAATTAAAAATATGGAATTCATTTTTCAAGGTCCAGTTTCTATAATTGGAATAAAGTTATTTTAAAATAAGTTCACAAAATTAAATTAAACTTTCTTTTTATAAAAATAATACTTTAAAGCATAAAAAATGATTTATTCATATCCTGTGATTCAATAAAAAATATATTATATGAACATAAAAATATTTGTATGAATATATAATATCTATATTTCAATAACATCATTCACCATTAGTGATCAATTTAATTAATTAAGATAAAAACATAATACACCCATAAATTGTGTTTTCGGAAATAAATAGCTATTTTCCTTGAAAATGTTTTTTATTTTGATTTATAAAAAATTTATAAATAATTAATTCATTTTAAATATTTATATACCATAAATGATTCATAATTTAGTTAGTCCTATTTATATCCACCAATTTTAATGGCTATGTTAATGTAATCACATTTAAATAATATTTTAATAGTAGATCATATTTTTTAAATTCAGTGTTGTGTGTAACAAAGCCTATCAAAGAAATTGAATTTATTTTAAAATAAATAAGTCCTAAAATATTGGGGGTGTTACTGTTGACACTCCTTTCATTACAGAATCTAAATATTGAAAAAGAGGAATATCCTAGCTCAAAGTGATTCAACCATTGGACAAATATCAAAAAATTGACAAAGGAATAAGAAGAACATTGTGCCAGGGTCGCGCAAGTTCTACAATGGTCGCGCAAGTATACTTGCTCACCGCAATGGTCATGAAAGTACACTTGCGTGCCAAAGTTAGTCGTGCAAGTCACTTTCGCGCCCTAGGTGATAACCGCTCGTGGTCTTCTCCAGCCTATAAATACCCCCGGTGGGCCCCCCATTTCGGGAGGAATGTTTTCCAGAATTCAGATACAGAGCTCTGAACGCCCAAGTCTCTTCTTCAGGTCTTCCAAACACTTGTAAGGTAATTCTTTACCTATAATGGAAGTTCTAAACAAGGGGAGTAAGGTCTAAGTGTTAGAATTTACTAACCCTTGCACACCTAAGGTGTTTTACCTGTAAGGGAAATGAACATACTTGCGTGCCGCCCTACTTCTTCACCAAAACATGCGCGCCTCTCTTCTGGAAGTACATCAGGATAATTCTAAAGGATTTGGTCAAGGATCGCCCAAGTGTTACACTACTGGTTAACAATCACTCAAGTACCCATGTGTCGTGCATGTATACCTGTGCGACCAGGACTTGCGTTCCCACGTAGTACCTGCGTTCCTGCCAGGACTTGCATGCCCCTGCCTTTCTGGGTGCTCTTCTTCCCCATTTAACCCCTCTTATACCATTCCACCTCTCCTATAAAAGATTTAGTCTTCAAGACATCCTTAAAATCCATTTATGGCATGTTTTCTTGGTTAACTTCATCATATGAGAGAAATTCTGTGGAATATCTCTCAAAACCTAGTGATTTACACATCTTTATGTCACTAAAGATTGAGATTCCATTCATTCAACCTCATCCTTTAAAATGAGAGAACCCCTTAAATTGGGCCTCCTTTTCAGCAATAAGCCCCAGTCATAATTCTCAAATCTGGGCATCCTCCTTAGGAGTATGCCCCAAGTCCTCATTAACCTGGGCCTCCTTTTCAGGAGTAAGTCCCAGTCATAATTCCCATTAATTTTGGGCATCCTCATTAGGAGTAAGCCCCAAATCCCTTAATCTGGGCATCCATTTCAGGAGTGAGCCCTAATCTTAAAATTCCCAAATATGGGCATCCTCCTTAAGAGTAAGCCCCAACCATAATTCTCTTAACATGGGATTCCTTTTCAGGAGTAAGACCAGTCTCAAATGTGGGCATCTTTCTCAGGAGTAAGCTCCAAGTCCCATAATTTTTCAAGTCCCTTAACCTGGGCCTCCTTTTCAGGATTAAGCCCCAGTCTTAATTTCTCTTAACCAGTCCTAATTTACTTTTCATTTGGGATTCTTTATTAAGAGTAAAACCCAATCATAAGTCCCCTCCTAACTTGGGGCATCATCCTTAGGAGTAAGCCCCAAGATTAGAGTATCCAAATCTCCATGAAGCACATATACCTTTATAGACCCTGTTCCTAGATTTCTTCCCTGAAGTAAATCTTAATCCTCATCTATTTGGGAATTCATACACACATAATCCCCACATCATTGCATCTTTCATGGCACAATTGTTTGGTTTCACCAATACCTCTTGTTTCTCACACTGATCATGACTCACGTGAGCTTAGAGTGTAAAGGTAATCATTATATCTTTCTTTGAACCATCAATCATGCATAAGCATCATACTTCCTTACTCAAACTACATGGGTTATGATTCCTTTTCCAAAAAACAAAGGATACGTAGGTAGCCCATCTGCGGGTACGATCCCAACTTTGAAATAATCCATGTCCTTCTGAATGAAAATAAAATTCAAGTGCCCCACTGAGTGGCTTTAAAACCAGTATGGTCATCATAATGACCAAGAGACTTTTATGTATTGAAGGATACCATTGAATAAGAATCTCTAAACAAATACAGATGATTCTCTATCGATGAAGAACCTCGAATACATATAAAAGATTTTCTAAATTTCCTACATATAAATCATTGATTTTCAGATCTAAAGGAAAGCTCATTTTATACTTGGTAATGTAATTAGGATTCATGAACATAACTTAAATCTATAAAGAGAGTCCCGGAGTAGACAATAATTCCCCTAAAAAAGGTGTGATGTGTCCAACCTCCCATCCTCTCGACCAATGAAAATTCCTAAGCCTCATCAGTCCACAACTAATGAGAGCCTACCTTTGAAAAATATGTCCAAATGAATATGGAATCATTAGATGTTTCCGATTCTACGAAAAAACCCGTTAGAAACCGATTGGAATGTTTGAATAGTAAATCAACAAGATCATCCCCCATTCCATAGGGAAACAAAAAATGGTGAACTCGACATGAATCCTTAACCAAGTTAAAATAATGTTTTACTTTTTTGTTAGGCCCCTATTTAAAACTCAATGAGAGGGACAACAAAACAATCATTGACATATGTTCTCATCCAAAATATCTAGTGGCTGAATTTAGCTTGATTATGTCTGTTATATAAAAAAGGCACTCTTTTCCAAGATTTTCTACATTCTAAGAAATGGTTGCTCTCATGTTCACAACTATGAAAACCTCTGTAGCAAATGCCACTGCTAAAACTCCTTCTGGATCATTATCCGCTCTGAGGATGACATTACCTACTCAGTGTCTTCAACGTTGGGTATCAAATGCGTTGGTTAAGGAGTACCGTCAAAACGGTACTATTCCAACTTTGGAGGCTGCCCAACAAGCCCTCCAGGTAAACAATTCACCCTGGTCATCCGGACAATGACAACCAGTGATTAAGAAGCAGGCGGTGCTAACCACCATCTCCAACCGTTTCTGTTCGTTATCCTCGGAACGCAATCACCGTTCACTCCCATATTCTGAGGAGGTGAATGAGCAGGCCCCTCAAGGCCTTAATGCAAATGATTATGAGTTCTTACAAAGGGATATAATCAATAATCGCAGCCAGGCTCGTGCGGAAGTGCACCCTCAACAAGATGAGGGTACTGACTCCATGCGTTCGGATCAAGTTCCTCGAACCCAAGCAGGCAAGACGAATCGCCAGAGGTGAAATCCGGTTAACAGTGAGCAGGTTCTCATCTCTGCCATCTCCGGATAAGTCCACCAACCTAACTTGGTGGCAAGCAATGAGCAGGCACACACACCTACTCGTTTTAATTCCGTTGTCCAGAAGACTCGTCTGGCAGCATCATGCCAATCCTGCCAGGAAATTCCGGCTGAGTATTATAGGCAGGAACATATACCTGTTTATACATCATCAGCTAGTCAGCAGGCTCGTCTGACTACATATGATAGAGCTCTTTAACCACATTTGGCGAAGTGAAATCAGCAGGCACATACACCTGCTAGTATTGATCAATCCTACCAACAGTCTCGCTTGGTAGCACACGGAGAAGTCAGTCGGAAATCTCCGGCGACAAACAGGAGGCAGACTCAACTTTCTGCCCCCACACTTGAGTACTGTCAGGATTCACTGACAAGAAAAGGAGGACACGAGAAGGCACATACACCTACTCCAAGCAAGAAATGGACGTATATCCCCATTCCGGTAGCTGAAGTCACCAAACATATTCTATCAATGGTGAAAGAGTAGAAGCAAATCCCTACTCATATTCTGGATGCTTTCCAGGATATTATAATAGCTTCAGCATCATCTTAGGGAAAGACACATAAATCTATCCCTACCAGTGGAGTGACACATCAAAATTTCACTCCGGAAAAGACACACACATCTGTTCTAGTTCAAGAGGGTTGTGGGGCGTACTCCCCCATATCATACGGACAACCAAGTCAGGCACATACACCTGATTTGAGTAGAGATCGTCAGCCTAACATAGACATCTCTCCTAATCAGGCACATACACCTCGTCAGAGCATCCACTTTCGTCAACAAGTGGTTTCCAAGGCAATTAAGAAGGTGTCTAAGAAAAAGACCCACCCAACACAGTCAAGAAATAAAGAGCCAATCTGTAATAAGGCCTTTCTTGATGCTGGAGTTCTTGAAGCCCTCAGACGATTATCTATTGGAATGCAAGATTCTACTCCCTAATTTCCCAATAGTGAGAACATTAATTCTGAAGGTCTTCAACAGACACTTCCTCATGAAGGCTTACTTCATGACAATTTGGTCGATCTCGAAGTTTCATCTTCAGACGAGATCCACAGGAACCCTCTGTGTGGTCAGAAGACCAAGGAGCAAGAGATCTCATCTTTTGTTGTAACCCACCATGGTGGTCCTCCCCATGATGATGAATTTCGCTGCGAAATTCCTCTCCGCAATAGTGATGCACATTGCCCGGAAAATGCTCTAGTGGATAATGTAGTGCCGAGAAAGCCATCTTATCTTGAGGCACTTGCAAATGTGAAACAAGTCATGTATGATGCTTCATCACTAGCAGGTAAAATACTTTCTCAATCGGAAGATAGCCCAGGGTGTAGGTCATTCTCCGAACCACCCCTAAGTCATGCATCTTCTAGTTTATTTGGTGATTTCTCTACCAATTTTGTTAAATCCGATGAAGCAACAAGGAACCACCAACTCTAGTCAAAACAGGTAGAAGACTCTTCATTGAATGATAAAGAGGAAATATTGAACATGAGAAAACATCTGTAAAAAGGTGATGTGCCAGTCATGTTTTGGCCTCTGGCTGAATCTCAGTATGACATTCTAGAGATGTTGACAGAAGATGGAATTCATGATATTCGTCTCAACATATGGAAAACTCTTTGTCATTTGAAAAAAATTATTATCTTATGATGAATATGAAAATAATGTTAAGATTATATAAGGGTTAAACCTCAAATTGTCTTGGCATCTCTATTAGTCTCTCGATATTCGAAGGCTGAAAAGAAGCAGAGAGTCCTTCGGTGTTCATTCCTTAGCGCACTAAGAAGATTGCACCAGTTAATTTCCAATGCCCCATCTGGTATTCATGTCATAGGATGGGGTGTTCCTAGAGCACTACATTTCACTGTTCTCTCCAGTCAGCAAAGCCCGCCAAAAATGGTCTCATGCAATGTTATTGCCCGTGGCCGGCCACAGTCAATGGTTTTTTTTTGTAATCAAAAGCTTGCCCAAGAATATGCCTCAAATAGTTCTTCTCAAAATCAAGAATACAGAGAACAAGTTGTTGAATTACTCATGCATCAAGCAAATGAGAATATTGAACAGGCCTCTCGTATGGAGCAAGCACATCATCGAGTGACAGAAGTGTCAGAAATCATCCAATGGTCTTTCGAGCCGGGTGATAAAATTGGATGTCGATTAATGCATCCAGCTAATTTCCAGACTATGGTCCGAAAGATCAAGAGAGCTTTTAAGAAAGTCTCAGACATAGCATGTCAAGAGCCACCCTGGCTTTCCAGACTGGGGACTCTTTTAAACCAACCCTCGGAATCAACCAATAGGATTCGAGGAGTTGAGTAAAGACAGCAGGAACATCCCCAGTCCACCGGACTGGGGAATTTTTCAAATCAACAATCCCCTCCTCAGAGAAAGTCGGTCTTTTCTCGATTGGGGAAGAAGCCTCAAGAGGAACAAGGAGCCAAATTATCAGGAGATTGTCTCCAAATTATGGTTCACCAAGAAGTTCTTGATGGATCAAACCAACAAAAGGCAATGTCTCGTCGGGGGCATGGCAGAAGACAATATCACAGAAATGCTGATCGAAGGGATGTAATGAATTATGCATCAATTAATGACATCAATGATGTTGTTGTTGATCCACCAGATGAGGCTCACTCAGGGGACTCGGATGAAGAGGTTCCTGCTCAAGAAGTTGTACGTATAGACACAAATGAAGAAGGTGTACGTACACAAAATCAAAGGTTTACCCAAAATCTAGGTGTTCCTTCAAATAACCCACTTCCCCCTCTCCGAAAGGGATTCAACAAGGGGAAGAGAAAGAATCAGGTTACATATCCTTCCTCTGAAGAAGGCCAATCGCTCTCACTAGAGCAAAGATTTGCGCAACAGGAAGAAGAAATGAAAGAATTGAGGAGGTTGAACGCAGAAATACTTCAAGGTAGTCTTCCTCCTAAGCGTGCTGGAGTCAGTCAGCTAAGGGAGTTTGTTGCAGCTACTGAGATGGATTAAGAATATCCTCCTTTATCAGGACACCCTCATAGGTCTAATCCTACGGGTCAAGTGCAATAACAATTGGCGGTGCTACCATCAGTTGCCGCACCAGCTGCCATACCTGTCCAAGCTCTAGTCAGTGCACCTGTTCATGTCCAAGCTCAACCAGATGTTTCTCAAAAGTTAATAACTACTATTGAGTTATTAACAGCTTGGTTGGAAGCTATGGAAGGGAAGCGTGCGCAGGTTCAACCAGAAAAGAAAGATTACCCTGAATGGGTATATTTAATCTCTCCCCCCTCATGTTTTGGGAACCCTGTATTCCCTATTTTCAATGGATCAGGCTACCTTGAACAACATTTGACACATTACGTGTCTTGTTGCGATCCTATGATGGGAAATACAGAGCAGCAAGAAGTAGTGAAACTCAGATGCTTCGTGCGAACCATGCAAGGACCAGCTTTTTTCTGGTATACAGGCTTGAAATTTTGGTCAATTACCGGATGGGAAGATCTCTGTCAACGATTTCTTCTTCAATTCAGCTCAACTTTTCCAAAGACAACATTTTTTAATCTTACAATCTGTAATAAAATGGATAATGAAAGAGTCTCTGATTTCATTACTCGTTGGAAGGTATTAACATATTCCCTAAGCTTAGCACTCCCTCAAGAGGAACCGTTGCCAATCTGTGTGGCAAATCTGTGTGACGAATTACGCACGCCGTTGTTCCCTATGAAATACACAGGAGGGTTTCGAGACCTTACTTCAATCGCTCGATAGATTGAAGATTCTATTATATAGACTAAGGCTAAATCTCATGTAATTCCATCAGCTCCAGGAAGGAGAATGGGTAAAGTAGATACTGCTATAGTTATGCTTAAACAAGCACCTGTACTTGCTTCTACTTCAAAACCTTCATCTTATGGAAGGGCTCCACCTCCTGAGCACCAAAAACAAATTTCATTTCATCAAGACAATCAAAGAGATCAAAGACGAAAAAAATTTGAGGATCTAAATGGAAAAACATACTCTTTCTTAAATTAACAAGTTCCTGGTTACTTCATTTCAGCTCTGGAAAATAATTTGGTTCAGTTGCCAAGGCCCAAAATTCCAAACAAGGAAGGAGATGAAGACTGTCCCAATTATTTCCCCTTTCATCAAATGTTGGGGCATCCCATATAGGAGTGTTTTGTCTTCAAAGACCTCCTTCAAAAGATGGTCGACTTGGGACAAGTCAAATTAAAAGGTTCTTCAACTCAGGTATCATGTGTAACTGCTATAGTTCCAGAGGAGGAAGGCGAGTGGCAAGAAGTTAAGAACAAAAATGAACAAAAATATGATGATTGGATGGTCAGAAAGATGATCAACCAAACTCATGCTATTTTGCGAACACAATTGAAGAAACCAATTGTGCCTTCTTCCATGAATGTCATAGTAAAACCATCTTCATCAGAGGGAAAATCTTCAAAGAAACACAATGATTCAAAGAATGAAAATGAATCAGGAGAAGATGAGTATGTGTCAAAGCCTAAGTTGTCTTTGACTCTGGCAGATTTCATGCCATCTACTTCGAAGCCACGGGCACCGTCCCACCAAACGGCACAGCCTAAACAGGCTAATCTGACAGATTCTTCATCGGATGAAGAGTAGATTTTTGGTTCTGTTAATATGATTCAATTAACAGATCCATATGCCAGTTGCAGTTTCGATTTTGATGAGCCCAAATTACCTATATCAAATAGAGGAATCAGAGGAAGTTATAGAGGCTGAGGATACATGGGAAGACATGGATATCCCAGAAGACACTATTCCAATTCTACCCCTTCTAGAACTGTGTACACAGTAGAAACTCATGGCAGAGCCCTTCAGCGAGCTCAACAAGAACAAGCAAGTTCTTCTACCAATAGAAAATTCAGTCCTGGCACAGTTATTCTGGAAGATCGGTTGAAGGTTCCATATTCTTCCTCTCAGCAAGTGAATGGATCTAATCGGTCTAATCTTCCAAAACCAGGACTATTGCTAACTCCTATCCCAATAGAAGATGCATCAACTTCCAAAGCATCTGCTTCCAAGGCACCTGCTAAACCACATGCTCCTATTGGGAAATGCAGACCTCTGGATCAAAAGTATGATGTATTGAAACACCTAGACCAAGTACCGGCCAAGTTATAAATTTTGGATTCTTTGAATCTGTTAAACGATCTTCGGGAGGCACTCATCGAGGCTTTGTCAAGTCCTCAGAAGTTTGAAACTGAAATTGCTGCAGCTGAAATCTATCACGTAGAGAATAATCCTGTGGAATACCATGCAGTGATATCTTTCACTGATGAAGATGAAGATAATGTCATTCATGGACATATTAGACCTTTGTATTTATCTATCAAGGTCAATGGCATAGACGTCTGAAGGGCATCCATTGATAATGGTTCAGGATTCAACCTCATGCCCATTCGTACACTTCGGTGATTGGGCCTTACGGAATCTGATTTATCTCCTTCTACCATGATTTTACAAGGATATGATAAAAATGAACAAGAACCACTAGGAGAAGTTACACTCAGAACTCAGTTTGGAGATCTTGTATCCAATTAAGATTTCATGGTTGTTGATCAAGACTCAGCCTTCAACATCATGCTTGGAAGACCCTGGCCACATCAACATGTGGCTATCCCTTCATCATACCATCAATGTCTCAAGTATTGTTTTGATGGTCAAGTTGGGAAATTGTATGGTGATAAGGCCTCATTCAATACATGTGAGTCTCAATACATTGAGGCAAAATTCTATCACATGAAGGGAAGGGAGAAATCCACAGAAAATGAGATTACCAAAGTTAATGCTCCATATGGTTTGGAGAAGATTCTAGTAAATCCATTTACACATGTGAGTACAAATTATGTGTTGCCTATCAGTCAAATTGACAGGATAGACCCAAATCCAGATACTCTTACGGAAAGATCCATAATATCAATTATGGAAATCGATCCAGTCAACATGGGAGAAATTGGTGATCCTCCAGGCAATGATGAAAGCTCAAATGGTTACGTCTTCATTTCATTAGCTGAAATCCAACAAGTCTATACTTATCCAATCAGGCCAGAAGAAGTTATAGCAACATCAGAGGTGAACAATGATGTTGATTCTCAATCCATCATCTCCTCTTTATTTCTCAAGGAAGACCCGTCATCATCAATCTGGTCAGAAATGGAAGCTTCTTCTTCAAGATGTTCAAATTTTAACATCTCTTCTGATCATGGAAATTATGCTTTATCATCTACTATGAAAGTAGAAACGGAAGAAATAACAAATGTTGAAGAATAAGAGGAAGATCTCAGAGATTATCCTCTATTATTTGAAGAGGGTATCTCTACCACCATGGATGAACTCAGAGAAATAAATCTGGGTACAAAAGAAGATCCACTCCCCACTTTAATCAGTGCGGCCATGAATCTTAAAGAACAAGAGATGTATATTTATTTTTTAAAGAAAAATCGATACATAGTTTCTTGGAACTATACAGAGATGCCTGGGCTTGATCCTGATGTTGCTACTCATCATTTGGGTTTACCAGAAGAACATTGAGGATTTAAGAAACCTGCAAGAAGAACACACCCAACTTATGCTTCCAAAATTGAAGCTGAAGTGGATAATATTATCAAATCTTACTTCATTAGAGAAGTTAAATATCTCAAGTGGTTGTCTAATATTGTCCCTGTAAAGAAGAAGAATGGAAAAAATAGAGTTTGCATCGATTTCAGAGATCTTAATCGGCATTTTCCTAAGGATGATTTCCCAGTTCCGATTACAGAACTTTTAATTGATGCAACATCTGGCTATGAAACACTTTCCTTTATGGGTGGATATTCCAGATATAATCAAATCTGAATGGCCCCAGAAGACGAGGAATCGACAGCCTTCAGTGCCCCTCAGGGTGTGTTTTTCTACCGGGTAATGCCCTTTGGCTTAAAGAATGCAGGTGCAACATATCAGCATGCCATGCATCGTATCTTCAAACCATTTTTAGGGAAGTTTTTTGAATGATATGTGGACGATTTGGTGGTCAAATCCAGACAACGTTTTAATCACTTGGCTGATTTAGAAGTCATATTCCTCAAGCTTCGACAACATAATTTGAAGATGAACCCCTTAAAATGAGCTTTTGGGGTAACCTCAGGAAAATTACTCGGCTTTTTTATACTCCATCGTGGTATTGAAGTCGATCCTAAGAAGACCAAGTCAATACTTGGTATGTCACCTCGTTGAAATTTGAAATAATTTAGAGGACTTCAAGGACACTTAGCCTATATTCGGCATTTCATCGCCAATTTGGCAGGAAAAAGTTTACCCTTCACCAAATTGATGAAGAAGGGAGTCACTTACCAGTGGACTGAAGAATGTCAAGAAGCATTCGATATTCTCAAGAAATACCTCTTGATTCCACCAGTACTCATGCCACCTATTGAAGGAAGAACACGTATCCTCTACGTGACAGATTTAGAGCAGTCATTGGGTGCCTTTCATGCTCAGAAGAATGATGCTGGGAATGAAAACAGCCTATACTACCTCAGTCGGAGTATGCTTGAAGCAAAAACACGGTATTCAAATATTTAGAAGTGATGCCTGTTATTAATCATTACAGTTCAAAAGTTGAGAAACTACCTACAACATCACGAGGTCCAATTTGTATCTCACAATAACCCACTCAAATTCATCCTTAGTCGTCGAATGCTTACATGACGTCTGGCAAGGTGGGAAGTTATTTTGTAGCAATTTGACATTCAGTATGTGTCTCAAAAGGCAATAAAGGGCCAAGCTCTGGCTGATTTCCTAGTTGAACACCCTTCAGTGGAAGATACATCTTCGGATATTGAACTCCCTGATGAGGAAGTCTTCTCTATTCAAGAAAGTCCTCAGGCATGGGAAATGTACTTTGATGGTTCTTCCAGAAGTCCAACAGGGAGGAAAATGAAAAATCCTAAATTCAACAAAGTTGGCTTAGGAATTGTGCTGATTTCTCCAGAAAAGGCAGTGTTACCTTATTCCTTCTTATTGTGGGAAGGTGGTACCAATAATGATGTAGAATACTAAGCTCTCATCGTAGGATTGGAATTGGTGCTTCAAGCACAAGTGAATCACTTAAAGGTGAAAGGTGATTCAGACCTGGTAATCAAACAAGTCAATGGGGATTATGCCATCAGAAAAGAATAACTAATCCCTTTGTATGATTACTTCAGAGAGTTAATGGAGGAATTCCCTTCGGAACTGACATTTTCTTATGTCTCGCGATCACAAAATGCTCAAGCTGATGCACTGGATAATATAGCCACAGCTCTGACAGATCCAAATCAGGACGAGACAACCATCAGTATTGCCCACTGTCGTGCAATTTCACCTTATGTTCGAATCAGAATAGAGGAAATTAATGAAATTAGTCCCATTCTTGAATCATATGGTCATACTATAGGATGGGTGTCACCTATCTGTAAATACCTTCAAAATGGAATACTTTCACCTGATAGAGCCGAGAAAGAACAAATATGGAGACGTGTGGTCAATTTTACTCTTTATGATAGCCCAGATCACCTAGAGAAAATTCTCTACAAACGTGATTTTGAGGTAATTCTCTTCAGCTACATTGATGGTGAAGAGACAATGGTTGTCATGAAAGAAGTGCATGCAGGAGTCTGTGGTGCCCACCAGTCTGGACATAGACTATCTGATCAGATTCGAAGGCTTGGTTACTTTTAGCCTTCAATGATACAAGATTGTGTTGATTTCACAAAGAAGTTTCAGTCATGAAAAGTACATGAAAACTTCATTCATCAAGCTCCAGAGTTGCTTCAGATAGCTAAATACTCGTGGCCATTTGCCACATGGGGAATGGATGTGGTGGGACCTTACCCTTCAGCTACAGCCAAGCAATTTAAGTATATTCTTACTGCTACTGATTTCTTTTCCAAATGGGCAGAGGCAATACCTATCAAGGAAGTCAGTTATAAATACATTGTTAGCTTCATCAAGTCTAACATCATTACCATATTTGGTGTCCCTCATACCATATTGATGGACAAAGGCACCAACTTCTGTTCATCGAAGGTGAAGAAGTTGTATCAAGAATACAACATCAAATCCAACCATTCATCTCGGTATCATGCAATGGCCAATGGCCAGATATAAGCCTTCAATAATACTCTTTCAAATATACTGCAAAAGATGGTGGATAAAGATAAGAAATCATGTCCTGATAAACTCTTTCATGCTTTATGGGCTTATCGGACTACCACCCGCACTGCAACGCAGTCAACTCCATATTCACTGGTATATGGAACGAAAGCCATATTTCACATTGAATTTCAATTACCCTCGCTCAGAGCAGGCATTTGTGATCAGTCATCTACAGATGAGCAATCTCAAAAGCGATTGAATGAATTGGAATGGTTAGATGAGAAAAGATTGTGCATTTTTCACCACTTGGATGTCTATCAGAATCGAATAGCACGAGATTTCAACAAAAAAGTTTGTCTTCGTTCATTCACTCAGGGAGAACTTGTATTAGTTCTCATAAATCCAATGATACTAGGAAA
Source organism: Viscum album (assembly GCA_963277665.1). NCBI lineage: Eukaryota > Viridiplantae > Streptophyta > Magnoliopsida > Santalales > Viscaceae > Viscum > Viscum album. Next base: position 876,189,814 of record OY728119.1, on the reverse strand, counting down.
GAAACCTCCCAAGCTTGATCCAAAATGGGAAGGACCTTACTCAATACATAGGGTCTACTCTAATGGAGCTTATTCATTAATCTCGATGGATGGAGAAGTCATCACTACTCCAACCAATGCCAGATTTTTGAAGAATTATTTTTTTATAGACACAAAATATATCATCATTTTCCTGGTATGACATTAAACTGCACCACCATCCAACAAGACATTAAACTGCATAACCAATGGTCCATGCATATGACCTTAAACTATTCAAATTTTTTGTCCAACATGATGCTAAACTGTATCAACCCTAATTCGTCCAACATGATGTTAAATTGTGTCCCCTTAATCGTCCTTGCTATATGACATTAAACTATACAGCAACGGTCCATGCATACGACTTTAAACTATTTGCACGTCCCTTACATCCATCATGACGTTAAACTGCACCATCCACGGTCCATGCATATGACCTTAAACTATTCGCACTTTTTCCAACATGATGCTAAACTGTATCGTCCCTTTTTCGTCCAACATGATGTTAAACTGTGAAAAAGTCCCTAATACGTCCAACATGATGTTAAATGGTGTACTATTTTGTCCTCACTACATGACATTAAACTGCACAGTCCCCCTTTCATCCAACAAGACGTTAAACAATATTGTCTCCATCATCCTAACTACATGACACTAAACTGTACAGAAAGTCCTTTATATGTCCTACATGATATTAAAATGTACTTTGTCCCTGCTACATGACACTAAACTGTGCAGCACCAATATTTTTAACTGCAATATTTTAAACTACATAGTCCCTTTATATGTCCTACATTACATTGAACTGTGCATTATTAAGGTTGTTGTTACCTCTTGTTTCTCACACCGAGTATGACTCACGTGAGCTTAGAGAAAATTTCAACCATAACACCCTCTTTGGGCCGCTAACCACATGTAAGTCCCAATACCATTTTTTAGGTCATTGTCCCCAAGAACAACTTGATCATTAATTCATTATTTAAATTGAACTATGCGGACCTTGATCTTTGCCTTCCATGCTGGGTATGTAGGCAACCTTCCAAGGTTCAAGCCCAAAATCAATCTCTTCACATCGGTTCACCTCCATCTCATACGATGTTGATTCGTGAAACCATCCCTAGAATTAATATCTTTACATTGGATCACTTTCTTCCTTGCTATATGACGTTAAACTATACAACACTTTTGTCCAGTATGACAATAAACTACAATATTCTTTGACACCATCACCTGAGAGGGAATCATTATTTAAATTGATTTTAAATCATGTTATATTCCAATGACTACGTGCATACATGGCAATGACCGAACCCTTTATCTTGGTTTAAACCATCATTGCACTAAAGTCCCCTTTCACCCTTCACATGTACGAACCAGATTTGTACATAGGGTATTTCTAGAACTACGTGGGCTTGATTCCAATCCTTATGGGATACGTAGGAACGTTCGTGTGTCCGTCTAATCCAGCCCCAAGTCTTTGGGCCTAACCCCAAATTCCACTTTCAGTCCCTTGGCTGAAAAACCCCCATGAAAACACACACTGTGTATTTATTATAATGGTCCGAGATCTATGACCCTAAACAAAGATCTCCAATCCTTTTGTCCTGCATGATGTTAAACTGTAATTTAAGAACTATGTATGGCTTGATTCCCATCCTTATGGGATATATAGTGAAGTCCAACATTTCAATTCATGACCCAACCACAAAATGATTATGGTTAGCATTGATTTGTGTATCTCTACATAAATTGGGAAATACCCATATTTATGTGTCATAATCCTAACCTTAAATATTTTTAGATGTTCATAACAATGTTCTTGACTTCTAGTCACAAAAATGTCAATCTTCTGAGAGTTCTTTTTCCTGACTATGTAGCATGTTCCCTTAGGTGGTCTTGCATAAGTAGTCTACATAACAGACCTGTCAGTCAAAAAATGCTATTTATTTGACTATGCAGCCAATGCCTTTAGGTGGCCCTTCATAATTCAACCCCCTAATGGGTTTTTCAGATACTGGTAACTTCATTCCTGGGAAGAAAGCATGTTTTGTCCTTATTTGTCTTAAATGACAATATGTAGGGATCCTAAAAAATAGCCATCCTTAACAAATTTGTCCCATATCCTTTTTCATGATCTGAAATTATTCAAGTATATGGTTTATATTCTCCTTACCTACGTTTGGGTCAGACCTTCGTAGGAGTGATATCCATCCAGTTCTTCTATAAGCTTGTTTGGAAATATCTTCTCCATATTCAAGTACCTTTTCCATACAGAAAACTCTATACTTTGGAAAATTTGAATCTCCATAAACTTTTACTGGATTTTTAGCACTAGGAAAGTAAATTTCTGAGAGTTCTTTTGCCTGACTATGCAGCATGTGCCCTTAGGTGGACTTGCATAAGTAGTCTACATAACGGACCTGTCAGCCAAAATATGCTATTTATTTGACTATGCAGCCAATTCCCTTAGGTGACCCTATATAATTCAACCCCCTAACATGTTTTTTAAATATTGGTAACTTCATTCTTGGAAACTACTTCTTCTAAATTCCTTTTAGATCTTTTTTATATCATTCCTCAGATTCAAATATTCTTAAGTCATAGTTTACATATTTTCCCTCATACTTGAGTATGGTAATATGTTTTCAGATAAATTGTCAAATAATTGAGTCAATTCTGATTCATTAGATCAAAGCTATTTCGACCTTAAACATTAGCCTCTTTATGTCCGATGTGCATGACTTTAAACTTCCCACAAAAGAAAAAGGAACTCTGAGTAAAAGTCAAGTTCCAGCTCACTAAACATACATTTTGTATGATTTAGGTAATATTGAGCAATTAAAAGGTTCAAAGTTTGTAGGGTTATTTATAATAAACTTAGTAGAAAACAAACTATGCTTACTAGGCCCATTGGCTTAGGTAAAATTTAAAGTAGGTAGCAGGAAAATATGTTCACAGGTGATTGAAAATGAAAGCATTATTTCCATTTGATGCACAAGAATTAGAGGGACATACACAGATTGGAGCCTCTTCTCTTTTTCAGGAAATTACAAAAGACTGTCAACATAAGTCTTCAATTGATGAACTGCATCCCGAGCTACATCATTAGCTACTTGAAGCTCATGCACTCGACCAACTTCACTCTTTTCATCCTGATGGAGTGCTTTCTTGGCATCTGCAATGGTCTTCATACCATTCGTTTGAACTCCCTCCAGTGAATTATTGAGTTAGTCAAGTTCCCCAGTAACAACATCTAACTATTGCTGAAGGTAAATATTATGGACGAATTTTTCTTTGATCTTATGCTTCAGCTCCTTTATCTTGGTAGCATAGTCAGCCTCAGCTCGGGATACCGCAACCTCAAATTCGCCGATGTTGACTGATAGTTTCACCTTGGTCAGATCTTCACGACAATTTTTCTCCCGCTCCCTCCTGAAGATGACTTGTTTCACCGCGGTATGGATCTCTTAGTATCCAAAACCACCAAGTCCTAACATGATGAATTGGGACGACAACCAGGAAATCATTGATGACAGCTCTTCTAAAGGCACCTTATATATGATTTTCCATATGATGTTCCATGCCTTGAGTCGTGAGAAGCTAAGCACCTTAAGCACCTATGGGTCTGATTCAATATCATCATCACAGGGGGGCATGTAATCTGGGATTAATACACTTAAGGAAGTGCCATGTTTTGCTTCTTACCCCCTGACCCTTCTTACTTCACCTTCTACTGCTGTTTGGGAAGAAGTTGAGACCTCACCTCCAGTTCTAATCATTGAAGTTGATAGCCCTGTTTGATAAATTAAAAGTATGGTTAGTTTCATAGAATAATGGAAATCGGTTGTCTATCTTGAAAACTTAGTACAATCATTACCTAACAGTAGATCAGCAGCATGAGAAGACTCCTCCCCATCTTTCCCAGTTTCAACAGGATCTTTAACATGGATCTCAGGAGGGTTTACTGGGTTTATCTCTACTTGAGATAATGTTTCTGCAATGGTAGGGTTGACATCAATGTCCACACCCTCTTTAGGCATTGGCAGTTCAGCAGCTTCTATGGATGGAACTGTATGTTATTTTCAGTCATGATTAGAAGTGTAAATTATAAAAAAAATTATTGGGCAAAGGAAAACACTCACGCCCAAGGTCTTCTAAATCACATGATAACTTAGCATGATCATAAAATTCTTAGAAATACATGCCACGATTCATCATGTCATCCAATGATATTTTAGAATCCTGGTTAGTCTCACCAGTGGGAGCATTTGATGTATCCTCTTGGCGACCCTCATTCTGCGGCCCTTGACCCTGGACAGCTTCTTCAGGAAGGATGGCAGATTCAGTTGCTACGGCCTCCAATGATTCTGGTGCAGGTTCTTCTCTACTTGTAGAAGTATCAGGAGCAGTACTGGGAATAGATGTTGGCTCTTGTTCAAAAGTAGCGAAGTCAGCATGAATTTGCATTTGTTTCACAGCACCCTCCTTGGTCCTCAAAGGAGGATCAGTCTTTTACCTCAGAGGGGAAATTGAAGAAGCCCCTGCAATCCCAAATAACATGAGAAAACTTTTTCATGGTTTAAGACTCATGATTATTCTAAAGACTTACAACTGCTAATGAAGCGTTTAGCTTTGGTCTTCTTCCTCCGATGCTTTTGATTCCTTGGCTTTTTGGGAGTGTTAGCAGTCTCCATTATAGGTACCTGAATGGGAGAGGGGAAAGCCATGTGCAACTCCTCATCCATGGCCTGCTATCCCAGAGATATCTCGCCCGGTTTACAAGGAGATTCAGCAGAAGCCCCGATGGAAGTACCACCAGGGCTATACTGTGGCGATGGAACCTCAGTAGTTTTGACAAGCTGCAAGATGAAGAAAGCAATTTCCTTGAATAACAAAGCTTCGACAAGAATCAAGTTGAAAAGAAAATAAGGAAAGAAAAATTATATCTTCAAGAGCCACATACTCATGCCACTCCTCATCAGTGGCGATGTGATCCATCATTTCCTTCACCCGCTTGGTGATAGGAATAGAATCTTCGGTAGCATATATGTAGGCCTTCAACTCTTTGACACAGGCTCTTACTTCATTAGGGTTATCCTTGAAATGAATATTTGCAACAGCCTGAAGAGTCCCTATTTCAGGAAGACGTAACCCTTCACATATCTCCAGCCAGATAGTTTCAGTATCGCAGTATACATCCCGCCATGTCTGGATGTCCTCTGGTCGTAGATATGCAGGTGTACTAGAAGGTTGTGAAGAGGGTCATACAACCTTGGATTTTAATTTCTTTCTAGATCCTGCAACTATAAAAAGAGAATGAAAACTTGTTACTCTATAAAGTTATGAGAATTTAAAATGCCTCAATAAAGTAACTCACCAGGAGTTGATGGAGTGGGTCTCTTGATTTTTACAGGAGGATTATATATGGAATGTGGCTGTTTCGACACATGTTGTATCTCCTAAGAATTTTATGAATCAGCCTCGATTGAAGAACACGTTGAACGAGCTTCAGGAGTGGAAGAATCACCTACCACCTAAATTATTTCTTTCTTAATGGTTCTCTTCTTCTTCCCAACCCGATAAATAGGTTTATTCAATATGGCCTCAGGATTCGACGCTACCCAGATTTCAGCATACCATATGGTCAAATTTCTTACCGCTTCAGTATTTGGTAAGTCAAAGACTGCTCCAGTCCTTTCCATAGATGTTAGCAACCATAGTTTCCAAGCAACCATTGGATGATGCTCTGATCTGATGTGCACTGTAAGAGATACAACAGTTGTTTGCAGACACTTGAATTGGTGTGCAAATCGATATGGAGCATAGGCCTCACATATAATTTCCCCATCAATTCTGGTGTCCAGTACACCATCTCTATAGGGCAGTATATAAGACCTCTCTTCCGAGCTAGCTGATCCATCGTCAACAATTCACCCTGTCGGCGGATTTACATAGGGAAAGAAGTGGAATTCCTTATGCATACCTAGCCTTGGCCTAATATCATAAGAATTGAGGGCCAAAGGACAAACTCCAGAGAAGGCCTGAACAGACGTCCTGAAAGAAATTTCAGGAATCCGTATTCCGTTTTGAACAGAATATGTTCGGAAGTGAGTGGTGATCCATCCCCATAAAACATGGAATGGTCCCACTAATCTCAAAGGAGACTCACCCATATAGACATGAAGTAAGCTCCTGTGAATCTTTTCCAAAACTGGGGAAGCCAATCCCACCATCTTGCTTTCAGCCAACTTGGCTGCAATAACGAAGGTCCCTGGCTTGACGCCTCCCTTCGAATCTCTGACTGGTAAAAGATTGACACTCATCCATAAGGATAAAAAGCCTACCATATGGGTCTTCTCCAAGATTTTATGATTCACTTCATACCCCCATTTCTCAAACTCTCCTTCTTCTAAAGTTGGATAGAATGTTCCATGAGCACCCCTCTTTTGAGTTTTGGGGCTGGGGTAGGACGGGTCGGCCTCTTATCCTTGGATTTCTATTTTTTGGATCCCTTCTCCTTTGGCTCCTTCTCTTTCTTCTCGATAATAAATATATTCATCCACTCCTCCGGATGAATATCCCTTCTAGAATAAGTCTTTGAAGTCTTTGAGATTTTGAGCTTATGATAAATCTTCAATAACTCTCGAACCAAATCTGGAGTCTTCTCTGGATCATTCATGGTTGCCTTTGGAGGGACAAATTCGTCATACATATCACCCAGGATTGGAAACCCTGAGATCTTGTAGACATCCCACAAACTAATGCCTACTTCTCCATGGGTCAGATGGAAAGAATTAGTTTTCAGGCTCCAGTAGTTAAGCAATTCCGGTGCAAAATTATCATTCCTATAAACATACGTCTGCCCAACCCAGATGGCTTCATAAATTGTAGCTCCCTTTAGATCCTCGATAAACTCTTCACAAGTTTGTAGAACCCAATAATCCCACATCCAAGTTGGCATCACCCCTCCTCCAGAACAGAATTCCCATTTCTTCTTCCAGCCTTTGGATTGATCCATCTGAGAGTTTTGAAAGACTGAAGGATAACAATATGGTTGCAGCTCAGGTTTGTGAAGTTTTAGATCTGGTGCACAAGAGCTATGATGCATTATATATGCTTTCTTTACTATTCCAGCATTAGAAAATGTTCCTGCGATTAAGACATTCGCTGAAGAAAAGTTGGTATACAACTGAAACCAGGAAGGTGGGAGATAGTTCTTTGCCTCTGGAATATTGACATCTTGCAGATGACCATGACCATACAGAGGCAGATAGATGTTTTGTGGGAAATCATGATGATATTTCTTCAGATGCTTATCCAAGTCCAGAAGAGTGCTTTCACAGATGGAATAGTAATCATGGCCAACAATGTCCATCATCTCATCAATTCTTTTGCTCGCCAGTTCATCAGTCGTTCCGATTCTTTTTGGAGCCATTTGATCTACACAAGAGTTGAATAATTAACTCTTAAAGTATGTTAATTTTTTTCATTAAATTTGTGAAGGATTTGAAGAAATTGGCTAAGTCATTAAGGCGCGCAAGTCCCATAGTTGGCGCGCAAGTCTCCTTCGGTCGCGCAAGTATTGGGCACGCAGGTTTCACCGTGCAAGTCTAAATACCTTAACAGCAGCGCAACAGAAGAAACAAGAAGCACGAAATAACGGAATCACTTGTGCGGATGAGTGAAAGCCGAGAGCCAAGCTGCCTGCCGAGAGAAAGAAATCTGCGAGAGACGAGTTCTTTGTGCGGAATGGAGTCCCCTATTTATAGACGTGGCCAAAACCCTGCACTTCGTACCCTATGTGGCCAAAACCCTACGCGCCCAAAGATCATTTGCGCGCCAGACCCTGCGTGCCCCAATTTCCTTTTGATTCTCGATTTCCTCAGATTTAATTCCTCATTTATTTTAGATCCAACTCTGATGGGGGACTTTTGTTGAAGCCCCTTTCGTCACAAAATCTAAAGATTGGAAAATGGGAATATCTTAGCTCAAAATGATTCAAACTTTAGACAAATATCAAAAAATTGACAAAGGAAGGAATAAGAATAACATTGCGCAAGTGTGGCATAAGTTCTACAATGGTCGCGCAATTCACTTGCACGCCCTAGGTGATAAACACCCGGGGTCTTCTCCAGCCTATAAATACCCCTGGTGGTCCCCCCATTTCAGGAGGAATTTTTTCCAGAATTCCGATACAGAGCTCTGAACACCCAAGTCTCTTCTTCAGGTCTTCCGAACACTTCTAAGGCAATTCTTTACCTAGAATGGAAGGTCTAAACAAGAGGTGTAAGGTCTTATTGTTAGAATTTACTAACACTTGCGTGCCTAAGGTGTTTTACCCTTAAGGGAAATGAACATACTTGTGTGCCGCCCTACTTCTTCACCAAAACTTTCCCGCCTATCTTCTGGAAGTACCTCAGTATAATTATAAAGGATTCGGTCAAGGATCGCCCAAGTGTTACACTACTGGTTAACAATCACGCAAGTACCCATGTGTCGCGTAGGTATACCTGTACGACCAGGACTTGCGCGCCCACACAGTACCTGCGTGCCTTCCAGGACTTGCGCGCCCCTGCCTTTTTGGGTGCTCTTCTTGCCCATTTAACCCCTCTTATACCATTCCACCTCTCTTATTCAATATTCAATCTTCAAGACATCCTTAAAATCCATTTATGGCATGTTTTCTTGATTAACTTCCTTATATGAAAGGAATTATGTGGAATATCTCTCAAAACCTAGTGATTTATACATCTTTATGTCACTGAAAGATTGAGATTTCATTCATTCAACCTCATCCTTTAAAATGAGAGAACCCCTTAAATTGGGCCTCCTTTTCAGGAATAAGCCCCAGTCATAATTCTCAAATCTGGACATCCTATTTAGTAGTAATCCCCAAGTCCTCATTAACCTGGGCCTCTTTTTCAAGAGTAAGTCCCAGCCATAATTCCCATTAATTTTGGGCATCCTCCTTAGGAGTAAGCCCCAAATCCCCAAATCTGGGAATCCTTTTCAGGAGTAAGCCCCAATATTAAAATTCCCAAATATGGGCATCCTCCTTAGGAGTAAGCCCCAACCATAATTATCTTAACATGGGCTTCCTTTTCTGGAGTAATCCCCAGTCTCAAATATGGGCATCTTTCTCAGGAGTGAGCTCTAAGTCCCTTAATTTTTCAAGTCTCTTAACCTGGGCCTCCTTTTCAAGAGTACTCCCCAGTCTTAATTTCTCTTAACCAGTCCTAATTTACTTTTGATTCGGGCTTCTTTCTCAACAGTGAAACCCAATCATAAGTCTCCTCTTAACTTAGGGCATCTTCCTTAGGAGTAAGCCCCAAGATTAGAGTATCCAAATCTACATGAAGCACATATACCTTTATGGACCCTGTTCCTAAATTTCTTTCCCCAAGTAAATCTTAATCCTCATCTATTTGGGCAGTCATACACACATAATCCCCACATCATTGCATCTTTCATGGAAAAATTGTCTGGTTTCACCAACACCTCTTGTTTCTCACACTAAGCATGACTCACGTGAGCTTAGAGTGTAAAAGTAACCATGAAATATTTCTATGATCCATCAATCATGCATAAGCATCATACTCCCTTACTCGAACTAAGTGGGTTCTGATTCCTTTTCCAAAAAACAAAGGATACGTAGGTAGCCCATCTGCGAGTACGATCCCAACTTTGAAATTATCCATGTCCTTCTGAATGAAAATAAACTTCAAGTGCCCACTAAGTGGCTTTAAAACCAGTATGTTCATCATAATGACCAAGAGACTTTTATGTATTGAAGGATACCATTGGCTAAGAATCTCTAAACAAATACAGATGATTCTCTATCGATGAAGAACCTCGAATACATATAAAATATTCTCTGAATTTCCTAAATATAAATCATTGATTGTCAGATCTAAAGGAAATATAATTTTATACCTGGTAATGTAATAAGGATTCACGAACATAACTTAAATATATAAAGAGAGTCCCGGAGTAGACAATAATTCCCCTCAAAAAGGTGTGATGAGTCCGACCTCCCATTCACTCGACCAATGCAAATTCCTAAGCCTCGTCAGTCCACAACTAATGAGCGCATACCTTTGGAAAGTAGGTCCAAATGAATATGGAATCATTGGATTTTTACAGTTATATGAACAAACCTGTTAGAAACCGATTGGAATGTTTGAACCTTAAATCATCGAGATCATCCCCCATTCCAGAGGGAAACAATTACATAGATAGAATTCTTTGTAATTGTTTCCCCTGAAGTATTTCTATAATGATCCTTTTATTCTTAGTATGATCATCCTTTGATTTTGAATATTTAGTGAGGTCTTCGATGAAGACAACCTTGATTTGGTCCAATAAAGGATGGAAGAAAAAGTTCATAATTCCTACCATCACATATGAGGTATTTTTTATAGTAAAAGGTAAAACATTTAAATGTTCAAAAATAGTAAAATTCTATTTTCATGATATATTACTCGCAAACCCAATGTTTTTTATATTTGAACCCAAGATTAATCTTCTGAAGACAAGTTGGTCCCTTCAACTAGTCAAAGAATCACTAATACTTTAAATATGGTACTATTTCATGAATATCACTCAATTAAATAGAATATAGTCAATACCGATCTGAAATCTCTCATTTTTGTTGTAGGAAAACAACATTAGTGTTGCCTATAGAGACACATTAGGTTTGATGAAAAAAAATTCATATGGTTCTTCAACTGCACTTTTCACCCCTAGTGCTCAGTAAGGGACATTCAAAATGATGTAAAAGATGTTATAGTTTCCCATGGTTTAGATAAAATCATAAGTCTATATATTTATGATGTGAAGATCCAAGCATTTTATTATGAAAAAAAATCAATGTAATCCTCTACCGCATAGATCAGGTCATCCTTGAAATCCAAAACAAATAGATCCAAAATCTCTTGAATAAGGGAGACTAGTTAAAAATTACATTATACCATCTTTTATTATCATAAATGAAGTCCCATATAAAACAAAAATTTAAATATCAATCAATCAACTCAGAAACTCATCACCCTATGATGGTAGACATATACCTAGGCATGTACCATATATAATTAGTATACACCATGGATGATGTCAAAAAACATTAAAAATCCATTTTGTGGTCCCCTGAAAAGCTATATCATCTAGGAATAATCTCTAATTACTATTAAATGTGATTGATAATGTGATTACCTCTTATAGGAGCCATTATTTTCTTGGGTTAGTCTAGGGGCTCACTGAAAACTCTATCTCTCAAACTATGGATGCAACAAAAAGTAATTACATTGACCTGTATCTATGAGTTCAATTACCAATGTATACTATACATTGAGTTTACCTCATATAATATTGGGAATTACTTAGTTTTAATTTATAATCGCCTATATTTGGTAGCATCCTTGACTTCCTACCCTCTAAGATCGGCTTGGATCGCCTTATTGTGGCCACAGTGGAAGAAGATCAATGTGCCTTCATCCTCTAGATTCTATCAGTTTTCTATATTATCTTATTCAAAATCAACCTCCATGAGGATCACCTTAACCACTTTTAGGTGTTCTTTATTCACATTTCTACCACTAACATGGATGTCTATTAAGTGAATGACTACCCTCTACTGCACAATGGGTCCCACATTCAAACATTAGAATACCTCATCCCTTTTAGTCACAACAACAGATATCCCATGGATATATAGACCCTCTATTAAACTCCTATACTATTTATCATTGGATATGAGACTATAAATGTGAATACCTATTTTTTTGTGACATTTCGACTTTCCATAGATTATCCATAGTTATTTTGGATGTCCATTTCCAGTACCTTCTACCTATCTTCCCTCTATCAATAAGATCTCCATCACCAAGTCCATATCCAAAACCATAAATTAGGTTGGGATGTTGAGGGGAACAATGCCTAATGGTATACATAGTAATAACTTAAAGATCCATTCATAGAAGAATCCATCAAAATTCATGTCGAGGGAGTAACTGTTTAGATCATATAATCATTACAAGTACTCAACAACAAGAATATATCCATGTTGTTCCTCTAATATATCCTAGATACAAATGGGCCTCAATTATTTCATGAATTACTTCTCAAGGAAAATATTATTGAACTATATCTGAAGGATCAATAACTCATTATGGGTCTAGATGATCATGTTCCACTAGTAACCCACCATCCCATTGAAAATGATGGATGCTAGCACTACCATATGATCAGTGGGTGTCTGGAAAAGGTGAAAAAGTCAAATCGTCATCCAAAGTCAATCATTATCCACCTTATGGTCATGATCACTTTAAAACATTAGTGTTATATATCACTAGAAATTATAAAATTCACTTAGACTACATGTATCCTCATCTTTACCAATTGGAATAATAGACTGCACCATAGGTAGAATAATGTATAACTTCACCATGGGAGGTGGGGTTTCACATTGAAAAATGGCCGAAGGTTTGAATCCCACACACCCTTTAGAAAATCCTAATGAACTAAATATTAAATGAAAGCCACCATACTCAAATGGATGATGAGGAGATGATCAATCATTGACATGATCATGTAATGATTTGGACTCGGGATCCTATCTATCAGTCTCTGTGGTGGTTTCAAAAAATTTAAAAAGATGGAACACAATCATAAATCATATATAGGGATTAAAATTGGAAATAGAATAGATATTAATTAATCATTACTATCTGATTAATTTACGAATTATTGTTCCCTACAATTAGTGTCTTGGTGTATTGAGTTAATAAGAAGGTTATTAAAATCTTGATGAATAGATACATTTGCTGCTAAACCAATAATGTGTTCCCTATACTATACCTAAACTCATGAACCCATAACACTATTTCCCTAAATTTATGAACTAATAATCACTATAAATCTAAATCTCCACTTCATACCTATGAAAAAACGAAATTTTTTACCACTCTTACCTGACCCGACCAACCGAGACACCTCCTAGGTAGTTGTAAGATGAGAATGTCATTCCCAATACTATCTATAATATCCCAACATTTGTGGACTAGAACTAAATATAAATAAATAAAATGATGGTAGGAATTTTCATAATTCACTAGTGAACAATAAACACCTTTATATATGTCACAATAATGAAGAATAAATATATAAAACAAACATAAAAATATATAATGTAAGAAAGAATAGTAAGATCCAAAAAAATGGAACATAAACCACAATTAAAAGGGGAACTTCATATCAAATAAATGAAAAGGAAAAAATTAAACCTAAAAATATAAATTATAGATAACTAGAGATATCATCACAATTCATTTTCTCTAAAAATGAACATTGTTGGCTACTACTAACTCCATGTACCACTAGGAATAATCAAATTTTTCAACTAAGGTCACCTCAAGAATGTAATCATCTGTATAAGACATGAAATGTGTGGGTGAAGAAACCCATAAAAGGGTGAGAATATAAAAACCTACTATGATACCCCAAAACACCAAAGGAATCATCAGAAAATCTAGTTATCTCAAAACCCCCAAATCAAAATGGAAGGATAATACAACAAAATTTAACACACATACACTTTAAGGAAGAGAACTACAAAATAGGAGAGATAAAGAGTCCCACTATGTAACTGCTCAGATATAGGATAACTACTAAGAAACCTCAATAATTAGATATACCCAAACCTAGAATCACACTTCACCTCTCCAAAAATATAGCAAGGCCCCACACCTTATTGAAGGACAAGTATCATCCAAGGGAGTTCCATACCTTTTGGGGGACTTGTGTCCTATTAGAGATCCTAGATGAAATAGTACAGAATCTATTAATGGAGGTCCCTCACCAGTAGTATGTAGGGTAGTATCATACCCTATTTAAGATGTGGGGGACCCATTCACTACCATAAACATGATTCCATAGGAGTGTTGACTCTTTCAATTCGTTGAATTCCATTTTTAATTCCCACCATTATTCTTACAGATATAAAGATACTACAAACCATATATCAACACTCTCCTTACTTTTGACAAAGAGTAGAAGTGTACTATAGTGTTTTATATGAAAACAAATGTCCATGATAGACTAATCCTACACCTTAATCCAAGTATCAAGCCTGGAGATACAAAATACCATTAAGGTAGGGAAATCCTGTGACATGTACCCTAGGGGAATAAGAGATGTTTCCTCTCCGTGGTTGCCTATTCATTTATTTTATATTAAAATTTTGTGAAAAGGTTTAACTATAAGGTGGATGTGATAGGGTTCATTACATGTGAGACTATCAAGGGTAATTTATGTGTACCAGCAGAGTTCCTGTCATGTAAGGGTCGATATACACAGTGTATAGTCCGGACCTACATGTCGTGTTTGTCCAAATTAGAACACGAGAATGTAATATCTATAAATTCCTTCTAGTTATCCTATGTAAACACAAAATGTGTATCCAGGTTACATTTTATGAGGCCATTAACTTAATTATAACCCAAACCATTGCAACTAGTGAGGTACATGGCATTTTTTCATATGAACAAAACAGTGTGTAGTTGTTTTCTTTTCCCAGATTCTTTGTTATACATCAAACTTAATCACCATCACTATTATCGAACTCGATCAAGTTTAATTACTCTTAAAAAATATCATCCTTGTATTTTAATACTCCAATAGTTATTTTTTAACTATACTTTTCTTCAAATATGGTTCATGATCACTTCACCAAAACTCCCATCGATTCCAAACATCACTATACATTGGTCCCCCATCATTTATATATCACACCAACCCAATAACCACTATAAACCATAATAAAATCATCACACCTTGATCCTTCATACTATGTAAAAACCCATTAATCAAAATTACTTAGATATCAATCACTCATTTATCCAAGCATGAATAATTGAACTGTACTAATGGATACAATGACCGGTGGGGAAATCCAGAAGAATATAGGGGGAAAATAAATAATAATCCATATTATATTAATTAGTTCCCAAAAAAGGTATGAAATCCTATATCAGGCACTAATCCACTAATAGAGAAGAGTAAGTTGAAAGTAGAGCACACTTATAAATATTAGGCTAAAAAATAATTTGATAATATATAGGTCCATGAAATTGATAAATAAAATAAATGATAGTTAATAAATTGTCAAAATTATGTATAATGGAGTGATGGAGAAGTAAAAATATGTATTTAACCAATTGTGAAATCACTGATGAATAATTCCTCTACACTGGGTGTCTTGGGTGATTCTCAAGAAGATTGTTTTTCTCTACATTTCATGGACCCTCCAGATATCTTCCTATCACTCCGTTTATTGAGATCAGGTTTTTGGATATTAAACCGGGAAATATAGCTTAGAGTGAAATTTAAATTGGTGATTAGGTATAGAATTTATGATTAATTAATTAATTCACTAGAATTAATTAACAAAATCACCCATGATAGATCAACACCGGGGCCACAAATATGAATGAGGATTATACTTATTATAGGGTAAGACTCTCACTCTAATTGAAAAAAAAGTATTATATTTCTCATATTTGATTTATTTTAAGGGGGGAAATATTATTCCCACAAACACACATGTGTAAACTAAATATAATCTATTATTTTTAAATCCTAGATACTCAAAAAACAAAAAATTGTTTTTTTTGGGAAACCTCAAAAATATTATTTAAAATGTCCTAAAGGTTCAAAAATCAAAAAAAAAGGTTACTACATGATCAGGAAAAGAATGGTTAAAGGAATTTTTACCCTCAACTAGAAAAAATATTTATTGAAATTGCTTCAGAAGATTGACATTGATGATAAAACCAAAGTACTCAGTCCCCCATTAACACCACATTTTAAACATATTATATCTTAAGACAAATAAAGCGAGAGAATTGATTGATCGTATTACATATGAATGTGAAGTAGAATACTTAATGTATTCAATGGTATTTACAATACCTAATAATTCTCACATAGTGAGCATGGTAAGTTAGTAAATGTATGAACTTGGTTATGATCTTTTTAGAGATTCTTGATGGATTCTATGGTATATCAAAATTAATGTGGATGATATTTTTTAGTTTATGGGAGATACAAATATTGTGAGATTTTTGGTTGGATATATAGATTCTGACTATATAGGTGACCCAGTCATGTGATTTTTCCACTTGTAGTTATGTTTTTACTATGACATTGAGAACCATTATGTTGAATATCTACTCTAAAATCAAGAGTGTATTTTTCAAATACATATGTAGAGTTTACAATAATTTAATAAGATTTAAAGGAAGGTATTTGTTTATATGGATATATTAGGGACTTAAGGCTCATCCTGAAAAAAATTGATGTTTTTTATATCTATATTTTTTAATTTTATTTTAAAGAACTGGGTTCTTCAGATTCAAACCTATAAAATGGATGTTTACTTCCATTTTATATAATAGATTATGAATTAAATGAGTATCAATTTGGTTCTACGAACTATTGAAGCCTGTGATGGGTGGTTCCCAATTTTTTATTTTATTATGATAGATGATTAATCCAATATTTACACAAGGATAAATTTCGTGATCAACATAATTGAATTAAATATATCTGAAAAAGAGATAGAAATATGGAACCAATAACAGGATCATCACACATTATTTATTTTTAATTTAATTAAATAATGAATTACCTTGCATGAAATATTTTTGTTATGGATCTGACAAAAGATCTATGTTGAACCGCATTATGTTGTAGGAATTAATATAAAATTCACTCTATCTGTGACCCACAAGTGTTCCAAATATCTACAAACATCATCATATGAGTCGTCGGGTACTAGCAAAAAATATCCTTTCTCTTGTGTCATTTTCATTTTATCTCCAAAAGAATCGCTTACAAAGCATTTTCCTTTATCCCTCTTTACTCGAGAGTATGAGATAAAATAAGATCACTCTTAGTTTTAGGGATCATTCTTGGAGGGGGGCATCTCTAGGAATTATGATGATTCTCTCTAGTTTTCATTATGCACAACACAAAATTAATCGATTTTCTTGTAAAATAATTTAATTGGTTTTATATCAAGCTAGGTTTAGAAATAAATAATTTTAAAAGTGACCTTTAATATTTATTTAACCCCATGGGGAACCCACATGTAAAATAATAATAATATTTTTATTTTATTGACATTACCTCTACATGTGAATTACATGAATTATTATCTAATCATATAATATTCAATATATATTATTTCTCAATAGACCTAAAAACTCAGTCTAAAATTCCTCCACAATATGGATCAGGGACTCAGATAATTCCTGTTTATTTAATAAATAAGCATCCCTTCATTATTCTCCAATAAATATATAAAAATTATATTAAATAAATAGAAAATATATATTTATTAATTATTCTACACACATAATATTCTCCCAAATAACTGGTGAGAAAAAAAAATATGAGATCAGGAAAAAATTAATAATTATTAAACCATGTGCAGGAATAATATTTATTCAAATTGTTAAATAATAAATAATAATATATTATTTAATTGAGATTCTATATACACATAGTGTGTGACCCACTAGGATTATTTCTCAGGGGCATTTGGAAAAGTAACTTAATGTCCAAGTTTAGCATCTTGCAATATTCCATGGAACCCATAGAGAATGAATTTAATTCCATAACAACATCATACATCATATGGATGTTTAATGATTAATTTAATATTTAAATTTTGATATCTCTAATCAAGTAGGTTGAATTCTAGTACCATCAACCTTGATGTTCGGTTTCTCTTTCTTTGACGTTCTAGAAATAGAACTTCTCCATAGAACACCAAGGCCATGGATTTATTTAGCCTATATAATTTTCATCAAAGGGAATGAGATATCAACTTCCATTAATGAACATAAGGAAATATTCATTTTTTTCATTATTCATTAATGTAATATTAATTTTCATGCACCCAACATATGCTATCTCACCACAAACATATGTCATAATTATTTTAATAAATACATAAAAGTAAGTTATTTATAATACTCATAAATAAAAATATTAATTTATAAATAACAATACACATGTATAGAGATAGTAAAATCCAATGACACATATAAATATCAATTTTCTACTATAAAGTGTGGTTCTAATAACATTCTTCACTCAATATTACCAAGGTCATACACTATGAAAACATACATAAATTTCCTACGATTCTCCACCCCTGATAGCTTATATAATTTGATTCCTTAAATTGATATCTTCCAGCTATAGAAGATATATTTATGAATAGTTTCATAACACTTTTGGGTTCTTATCATAATAAGGAACTTCTATGACCTTTTATTGAGAGAACTACTATTTATAAACTCACATATTATGTTACATATAATAATAATCATGATGTGATGAGATGTTTTGTATTATTACAAACTTGGAATACATGTTATCCTAAAGTACACAGAAGCTAGTTCCAGGGAACCAACTCCAACAAACTGCCACTTTCACTATAGCTGGCTAAAAACCTTTAATCATTTATCTCTCACATGATACTCATTCTTCTACTAAGATATGACTTTATCCAAGGGGCCCACCACATTTTCTTCCCTGGGAACTATGCTTAATGAAAATTAACCCCTTTTCTAAAAATCCCTCAAGAGGTGATACTTCTCGAGTATATGATTTATCTGTTGGTGTGACCGTTGATTTTTCAATGAACCTCCACTATAGTATAATTATAATATAATGTGATAGGTTTCATACTACTAGTTACCACATCAAGATCCAAAAAATATTTCTATATAAAAACATCTTCCTTGGATGCATCAGAAGCTGCTATATACTCAGACTCCATTATAGAATTAGCGACAACCAGATACTATGAACACTTCCAGCTCACAGTTCCTCCATTGAGATAGAAAAAAAATCATTAAAATGACTTTAAATCATTCAGATCTATTTAAGATATGGCACCAGTATAACCTATGATGACTAGGTCCTCATCTCCTCCACACATCTAGAACATATCCTTAGTTCTTCATAGGTACATAAGGGGATCCTTAAAAGTATGTCAATATTGTTTTCTTAGATCATCTTGATATCAACATACCATGATCAGTTAATATACAACATCATACCGAGAACAAAACATGGAATACATTATTGATACTATATATAAATCATATTATATCTTTATCATTCTCTCTTCTCCTATTGTGTCTGGGGACTCATTTTCTTAAAAAGATGTAAAACATGTGATAGTGGAATAAATACCCCTTGGATTGTTCCATACTAATTATCTTTAGTATCGGTTTAATATATATACTTTTACTTAGTCCAAGAAGCATCTTGGATCTATCATGAATGATATTGATACCTAGAATATAGGTTTCTTCAACTAGTTTATTCACGGAGAAACATTTGTTTAACTATTCCTTAACTGACTATAGGATGGTATGTTATTTTCAATATGTATTATGTCATCCACGTTTAATACTATGATAATGAATACATTTCCATTAAACCTATAGTAATCAAAAAAATCTCACATTAATTATTAATGAAACTATATTCTTTTATGGCTTCATCTAATTGAATTTTCCATGACCTAGTTTCTTACTTCAGTCCATAAATAGATCTTTATAATTCATAAATATTTCATAAATCACCTAAAGTCACAAACCCTTCTGGTTGTGTCATATAGACATCTTCATAAAGGTTCCCATTAAAGAATGAATTTTTCACATCCATCTTCCAGATATTATAATCCTAGAAATATGTTATATCAAGTAGTATTATGATGTAATTAAACATGGAAACTAGTGTAAACGTTTCATCATAGTCAATTACCAAACCTAATTTGACTCCATTAGCCAATAGAATTTCTTTATAGGTATTTTATTTACCTTTCATGTCCATTTTTCTCTTAAATACCAATTATTACTCTAAAGGATTTACATCAAATGTCATATAAACCAAAACACAAATGTGGTTCCAATACATTGAATCCATTTTAGGATTCACAACTTCATTCCAACATCCATATACTAAGATCTCTACATCCACTTTGTTAAAGAGATGTTCATCATTTTTAACCAATAATGAGTCGCCATCTTCAGTGATCAAAAACCATATATCTCTT
The DNA here is from genome assembly GCA_963277665.1 of Viscum album. Classification (NCBI taxonomy): domain Eukaryota; kingdom Viridiplantae; phylum Streptophyta; class Magnoliopsida; order Santalales; family Viscaceae; genus Viscum; species Viscum album. The sequence continues at coordinate 876,169,659 of OY728119.1, read as the reverse complement.
CTTCTCTTTCCTCTATTGTGATCCTACATAGTACTTATATTTTAGGAACTACTTCTTCCATGGGGAACTATGGACTCTGTTCCTATACCAACTCTTTTATATCTTGAGCATCAACTTCATCAAAATCAATCTTACTCCAAATATCCTTTTGAAAAATTTCTCCCTCTTAAGAATGATGTATTTTCTAGAGACCGACACTTTTGTATGAGATTTTGTATAGGTAGCTTCTCTTTGTTTCCATTGGAAACCCTATAAAAATACACTTTATTCCCTAAGGTTCTTGTTTGTTTCTTGAGAAGGACTTTACAAATATCTCTCAACCCCATACACATGTATGCTACAAAATTAGCTTCTTTACACTCTATAAATCAAAAAGAAATTCATTTTTCACCTTATATGGTACGCAGTTTAATGTGTATGTCACTATTTGTAATTCATACCCCCAAAAGGTTAATAGAATATATACATGAATAATTATCAAACATACCATCTCTAACAAGGTACAGTCTCTCCTTTCACTATAATTGTTCAACAGTGGTGTGTAAGGTGGAGTAATTTGAGATAGAATCCCAAACTACTATATAAAGTTGATAAAATCATAGATAAGATATTCACCACTTAGGTTTGATTGAAGTTTATTTATCTTCTTTCCTTTTTGATTATATTCTTCACTCTTCAATTCTATGAATTTATCAAAGGACTCATACTTAAACCTCATCAAGTATTAATAACCACATATATTGAAGTCATCAATAAAATTTATGAAGTAATAACACCTACCTCTAGATTTTACTAGAAATGGTCCTCACAAATCAGTGTGTACCAATACAAGAATATTTTTAATCCATTTAACCATGTACACTAAATGAAGGATTGGTCATTTTTCATTGTTAACGAGTATGAAATCATTCAAGTGATTTTAGCTCAAACAATTATAAATAATCATCTTGATAGAACTTTGTGAAATGATTATAGTTTATACCTCTAAGATGGTGATTCCATATTTGGGTTTTATATTATCCATTTCAACATGACTCATTATCAATTTCAAACAGTTGTTTTTAAATGTTAAATACATAAAGAAATTTATATAAATATGCCCCACCATAACATATGTTGTCTTAATAAAAATAAATTACTTTTATTTTCAAACTTGAAAATAAACCCATTTACATCTATACATGATACAAAAATTTTGTTCTTAGTAACTATTGGTACATAATTAAAATATACTAAAATAAAAATCATTTTTCTTGTAAATAAAAGGTGGTAGTCACCATGGCTAGAGTATCTAGCCTCAATCCATTATTAGCCATCAAATCCACCTATACTCTAGCAATATTTTGGAATCTACTTGGTTCCTACATTTGGATATATATGTGAGCACCAAAAGCCTTATGTAAAACCCAATGTGTATATATTGAATGATTACACTCAATAATTAATTCAAATTTAGCTACCTCTTGCTTATATATGCAATTCATCTTCCAATGACCTAGCTTTCCACATAAAAATCATAATGCATCTATTTCATTACCCTAACTCTACATCTTCCTCTTCTTAGAAGGATGGTTCTCATAAGATTTGGACTTGTTATGAGTAATTTCCCTCTTCTCCTTGTTCTTTATTTTATAATTAACCATAAGGACCATTGGTTTGTCACTCCCCTTTTCATAATCCACATAGATAATTAGAGTAAGAAGTTCTAAAATGATCCTCCCATAATTTCTCATAATTTAATTAATAATAGAACAATACATTATCATGGGTGGTGATGAAAGTATGAGAAATGTATGCAAATCATCTAGGAATTTATTCCCTAAGATGTGTAGGAATTCAATGTATCCCGTAAAAATAACTATATTAGGATCATCTGGAATAGACTATCTATGCTTAATTACAATGAAAGAATTAGAGATCTCATATCTCTCTTATATTGAATTATCTTGATAGATGCCCCGAAGGTGATACATCATTCCATATGCATCCATGTCCTCTTATTTCATAAGAAGACCATTGGTCATGGATGATAGCATGGAACACTAAACATCTATAGAATCATTAAAAAATCACAGTGAGACAACTCTTTATCAAATTCCTTATTTCCAGGCACTATAGGAATTCATTCCCCCAACACATACAATTTCTTTTAATTGTAAAGGATAATGCACAAGCAACTTCTCCACTCTTAGTGATTTTTCCCGGTGATAATGTTATATATATCATGAAGGGATCATAGTGATATTATTGAATTCATTTTATTACCATTTCTACAAATAAGATGAGAAAATATTTTGTACTTTTTCTTATAAAAATTTAACAGATTAAAAAGTATTATATTTATTAATGTCCTTCTATTTTAACAAAACCAAATATTCCTCACCATTAAAATTGGAATATCATGTTCCTTAGATATTAAAGTGAGAAACATAAATATTCTCATTACCCCATATTTGGTTGGTCAAGAAACTTGAATGGTTTTATGTAGTAATCCCAAATACCAACTACATTAACAGATAGTTTTTTTATCTGTTGAGTGGACCCCCAGTCCTAAAATACATAAATTGTATTTCCTCAACTCTTGCATCTCAGTTACACAAATTATTTCTTTAGCAGTTAGACTTTAATGTGAATGACGGTATGTCAACACAAAAATATGAGTTAGAAATCACAAATAATTGAAAGTAACCCAACTATGTATTTTCATTCACTTTGAAATATGGTTTGATTTTAACTATAGTAATGGATGGTTAAACCGAAATCATATATATTATTGAGGATTTTATCCTTTTATGAATGAATTTCCAATTATTATCTTTATTACATTATTTTTAATATTAATGGGACTTAAATTTGTGATTAACCATGTCTTAGATAACACTTAGGCATAAGACAATTAATTTTCATTCTGTCTTTAAAGATTTTTAATTCATTAATTCATGTGATCATGAAAAAACATCCATAATGAAATAACTAGGAAACTTGATAGAAATAGAATAAAAAAATGGTATTACCATGATATATTAAATTATCGTTAGTTTATCTAGCATATGATAAACTTACCATCAACCTAGTGGGAAAACTCCTTGAACCATTGAAGGTTTTTGTTTCATCTTTCCATATATCCACCTATGTATGTCTATTGGATTAGTTTTCCCTCGACTCCAAACTTGGACCACCTCCACTAAGTTGAGAGATCCATCCATTACTTATGCTTTTACTCACATGCAAGCGAGGATAATGGGTTTACATTAACGAAAGAATAGACACACATTCCCTTTCATAATAAGAGGAGAGATGGAACACATTCGAATAATTTAATTTAATAATAAATTAAAAAGGAAACCAATCACATAAAAAGGAATGTCCTAAGATTTGATCATCTATATACATGAAACTCATGAAGAATTCAATATAAATATAATTAAATTATTAATAATTCTTATTTAATAAAAATTGTACTCAAATAAATTAATTTTATTCTTTATTTAATGAATTAATTTATCTTAATTCTCCTATGAGTTTATATGATATCCTCTCAATTATAATTTTGACCAAATTAAATAAATTTATTTAAAAATAAATTTGTTCATAAATGTATCTTGGAGGAAACATGGTGAATAACTATAATAATATACCCAAAAATGTATTATACGCGTATACTATTAAATTTTGTTACATATGGCATACATGAATTAGAATGTACTTTCGTGACGTGTACTATCAATAAAATGATTTCAAAAATTACATGATTTCTCTATCATGTGATATGATTCAATTCATAGAGAGTAATTACTATAATATGAGTAAAAAAATATATGAGGATATAAAAATTACACATAAGTTAATTAAACACACACACACACACACATATATATATATATATTAAAAACCAATTGCATGGTGTGTTCTATTAACTTAATGACCACATGTAAGAACATGACAGTAAGGTTTACATAGTTTAATAAATTAATCTTAATTAATTTTAATTTAGTATAATTACATGACATGTAAAAATGAGATACACGACACGTATGTTTGTCATCGTCTATCTGAGGAACACATCTAGGGACTCGACATATAAACTATGCCTTGGAAAATTGGAGTACATGATGTGTATAAGGGCTACACAGTGTGTGGTCTCTGAGTTACACAGTCACCAGTTATGTAGTATGTGTATACTGATACATGGCCCATCTATGGCTACAGTTCTACACATCGTGTACGTGGGATACAGATCATGCACTCCTGCTGACTGCGCTCAAGGCTAGTCATGTCAACACATGGTGTAAAATGAAATTCACTTCATGTATTCAATGTACAGAGTTTGACATAATTATGAATTAATTTTCGGTTCATTGAACATTAGTACATGGTGTGTAACTCTAGTTATATGGTGTTTACTCTTGTGTTATCCATATAAAATCCTCTACACATCTAGATGAGTTTTTTTATTATATTTAGTTCATAAAATTAATAACTTTATTAAATATATGAGAATAAAAATTGGAAGAATCATATCTTTAAACCCAGTTTAAAGAATGGATAAATCTTGATTTAAAAACTAAATGATAAGTAAGAAATTAAATCAATTATCTTTAAATAATTATAAATAAAAATGTGACCACTTTGATACCACTTGTAGGTATCAAGCACAGTAGAATCATGTGATGGGTATTGTTGAAATTTTCTTTTTTTCCTGGTCAATGATCAATCTAAGATTTACACAATGATAATCATCGTGATCAACCAAATTGAATAAAAAAACTAGAAAAGGGATATAACACCAAAATCAAGAATAGGATTCTCACATATTTTTTATAATTAATTTAATTAATTAATGAATTACCTTGCTTGAATACTTTATTCATTTATTGATCTGAAAACATATGTTCATTTCACTATCATTTCATTATAGGAATCAAGAGAATATTTCCTCTAGCGGCGATCCACTCAGGTTCCAAAAATATTCCAAACATTGTCGTAGGAATATCTAGGTGCTCACATGATAGATCATATCACTTGATTTTTTCACCTATGATTTCCATTAGAATCAATTCCAAAGTGTACTCCTTGATTTCTCTAGACTTTAGAGTAGAATATGGAAGAATATCGGTCTCCATTCTTGGGAGTGTTCTTAGAGAGGGACCTCAATGAGGCTGGAGAGGATTCTCCATAGCTGTAGTTGTGAAAAAAATGAATTGTATCTCTTGGAAAATAATATAATTCGGTATATATAACACTGGGGTTAGAAATAAATATTTTTAAAAGATCCCTTTAATATTTATTTTTTCCCATGTGGAATCACAAGTATAATATAATAAAGATATTATTATTTTAATGACATTCACTTAACTTAAAAATACAATTAAATGTTATTTAATAAAATAATTGAATAAATATTATTTCCCACAAGACCTAAAAACTAGGTCCTCCATTCCTCAACAATATTAATTAGGATTTCAATAATTTCTTTTTATTTAATAAATAAATAGCACTTCCTTATTCACCAATAAATAAGTAATCATTATGTTCACTAAATCATAAATAAATATTTATAAATATTCTGCTGACATAATATTCTCTCAAACAATATGTGAGAGAATATAGGAGATCATAAAAACATAAATAATTATTAAACTACATAAGAGAATAATATTTATTCAACCTTTTAAATAATATGTAATATTATTTTATTTTATTAAGTATTTGGATACACTTATTGTGTGACCCTCTATGCCTATTTCTCTATGGAATTAGGGGAAGTAGCCTAAAGTCCAATGATAGTATCTATCAATATTCTAAAGAACCCATAGAGAAATAAGTTAGTTTTGAAACTGCATAATACCCTATATGGATACTTAGAGTGTAATATAATCCCTTTATCTCGATATATCTAATTAAGCAAATTACTTGTCGGTGCTATCAACCTATGTGATCGATGTATCTTTAATTTACATTATGGAAATAGATATTTCCCATAGAATACCTAGGAAATAGATTTATTTTGGATATATCATTCCCATAATAGGTGTTGATATATAAACATCCATTAAAGAACCTAATGGTAAATATCTTTCTCACATTATTCTTCAATGAAATATTACTCATGATGCTACCAATGTATCCTACCTCACTAAGAACATATGTCTTCACAGTTTCTTCAATACATTAAAGTATGTGGCTTATAATACTCATTAATAATAATCATAGAACCTAAGGATCAGTACACATTTATATAGATAGGAACATCCAATGACAAATATAAATGTGGATTTCCTACTGACAGGTCTCATTATCATAATATCTAAAGTGGATATTAAAAAGGTCCTACTCCATGAGAAGGTGGCTCAATGTCCTATAAGTATCCAACCATAATATCATATACCATATGTGTCCCAAAAATTATAACAGTGAGATATAGAACATATATTGAAGAATAGTTTCATAGAACTTATGGGTCTTCATCATAGTGGGGAACAACAATGAACTATTAATGATACAACTACTCTTCTAACATTATTACATACGGTGTTATGTATAAGGATAATCATGAAGCGATAAGAAATTTTATTAATATTCAAAAATATAAATAAAATTTATCATAAACTACATTTATGTTGGTTATAGGGAACCAAATCCAACATATCTCACATCAGAAGATCGTCAATGTTGAAAAACCAATAGACATTCTGAAAAAACAAGGTTACAACAATTAAGTTCCAACATTTTTTGGAGTTGATAAAAATAACTTTTACTTGAGAAACTTATGGGTATCAATATGTTGGTGGGAATAATTTTTTTGTAGTACCACTTGGTGATTATCATTAAGGTGGAGATTCATGAAAGTTGATGAAAATTCTCACCAACCCCATATATTGGGTATTTCCTGAAGAAACGAGCAGGGGTTTGGTACTTCTATGAGAATCCGGTATGGATTATTTCTTCCAAGATAATTTTTAAATAGGATTATTGACCACATGTTAAAAAATATTACTAGGATTTTTTTAATTTCTTCCTCTTTGAAAACCCTATAAATATTAGAGTGGAAGATCTAGATTTTGTAATCAGTTATATTCCCATTTTTATAGTGAATCAACTTCTTCTTTCCCTACTGATTTAGGTCATCTAAATGAATATTATTGTGAATGTGATTTTTATAGAAGATAGAAACCACACAAAAATCCATACATTTCCTTTTCTTAGGTAGGAGAGTTATAGAATACTTTTCTTCTTGGTCAGTGTGATTAGTTTTTGGATATTTATGATTTTGAGGAGGATAAAGATCTTTATTCATGACTTCATTGTAAAGTACTACCACATCATACTCAATAAGAGTGGTAGGATCATATCAAGTTTCTAAATTAGATATGAATTCTTATAAAACATATGCAATATATTTTGTAATAGGGATACATTAATCTAATTATTTTAAAAAAATATTCCATTTTATTTAACATGATATAAAAATACTTGATTCTTTATATATCATTAATCTAGTTTGTATTAAAATTTTAAGGATGTAGTTTGATTTATAGATGATTTTAAGGAAGAATAAAAATAATATTGGAAATTATTATCCCATTGATAAGAATCCTAAACTTTAACTTTTGGGAGGTTATGGATTAATTGAATTTGGGATAATGAAGTCTCACATATTTATGAGAAATTATTGGATTTATAGATCATGTACCACAACCATTTTAATTTCCCCTTGATGAGAAACTTAGAATATCTACACCCACTTATAGACAAGTTTTATTTTTGGATTAATGGAATGAAACTTCTAACATTTGATAACTATTCTAAAATTCCACTTCATAGATTTATTATTTTTAACAAGATTAAATTGGTAAAAAAATTGAAACAACCAAGATTTCACCACATTGAGGTACACATTAATGGATAATAACATCTCTTTGGGTATTCTAAATCACATAACTCATCCTATAATGTTTTAAAATAACATATAATTGGTTCTTAGAAACATGAAGGAGGTGGAGAACTCTCAAAATAGTTTATTTTTATCATTTATTGGATTTTCATAGAGAAGGTTGATATTATCCCACTTTGATATTCTTATTAAAATCTTAAGTGTTTAAGGGGATGTATTTTAATGGTTCTTATAGATTAGTCAACTATAGTTGAGTTAATTGTGTTAGAAAAATTAGTTCATAGAAATGATTTATGAAGAATAATAGTAAAGGGAACAAGTGAGGCGAAATTCTATTAAAAGCATATTATGTGAGAACATAATATAAGAAGAATAGTGTTATATATAGATATGGGATCTCTCTCTATGATATAGATTCAAAAAAATATGGAATAATCGAATTGATTTTGATGTTCAAAAAATTTAACACATAATGAAATTCTATCATTTCAAATTAAATAATATCTCCTAATCATAAAAAAAATTATTCACAACCTAAGAAAAAATCCATTACTCTTACATGGGTAAGATCATATAGACAGTTCAAAAAATAAATAAAGAAATAATAATTAAATATTTATAACCTATTATACTTAGATAAATAAAATATATAACAAGGTTTTCCTACAACATTCAAAAATATTTTTTTTTAATTTTTATATATAATTTCCATGATAAAGGACATGTCATTCCTCTATTATCTCATAGGAGATATTTATTTTGGTAGTTGATATATTTTTATTTATTTTTAAAATATCCTAAGAGAATGATGTATTTTATAAAATAATATATTCCCAATATTTCTTGAGGTGTTATTGTTTAATTTTATATATTATCATAATATTTAGTAATAATAATTAAATTTCATCATCCAAAACTTTTATTTGAAAAATTAAAACCTCTATGAGTTCAATGTATTTCTGAAAATAGTGGTGAGAATATTTATGTGGAAACTTTTTAGTGTGTTTTTACATGTATTCTCTAATCAATTTTTAATGATTTTTTGTTAAAATTAAATTTATATTTTTGATTCTTGATATTTGAATACTCTATGTGGAATTTTATATTCATTGAATAACTAGTGATAAATACATACTTTTAATGTTTCAATGATTAAATGTTTTGAATTTTAATTCTCAAATACCCAATGAACATTATTTTGGATGTTGATATTTTTAATTGAAATATTATTATGGAAAGTTTATTTTAAATTTAACTAAATATTTGAAATGGTTCCTATAGTTACATTTACAAGTGGGTGATTTTAATATTATTTGAATATTATACACCATAAAAATATATTTTTATAAATTACATGGATTTAAAGATGAAAAAGTTTTTTTTCAAGAAATATAATATGGAAAAATTTCATAATATTTATATAATAGTTAATATTATACTATATATGAAAACTTAGTATAGGAAGGGAAAAATTAGAAATAATTATTCAGTGAACCATAAGAAATTTTCTATTCAACAATGATATGCGTGTGATTAAAATTTAAAAGGCCATGTACGATTGAGAAGTTTCCAATATTTTGTGAGACATTAAAATAAATTCATGAATTTCATTTAATTACAATAATTTTAAATAGTTACATAATATTACCTACAACTAGATCACTTTGTATAAGTTTAATTACAAAAATTAATTACCCACATGAATAAATTGGTATCTTGTGCATGAGTAATCAAATTTATAGACTACCTTTGTACGAATAATTTTTTTGGCCATCATAAAGAAAACTTGATCTATTAGGATACATAGTAAATTATTGATGAATTAATATGGAAGATGGACATTGTACTTATAAGATATAGGTATTCTAGAATGAAACATTATGAAACTATGGAATCATAAAGAATAAGAGTGTAAGATAAATTTGGGTTCTAGAGTAGTTCAACAAAGTTGTTGTAGTTGAACTATCTTACTAAATAAATCAATCTCAGTATTATCAAAAAATAATGAATGGAAATTATATAGGACTTTTTATGATTCAATAGATGATATAGAATTTTTTATACCAATATTGGTATGTGGCTAGGGTATGAACTCCAACACCATATAAGTCTTCAACAACGGATGCTACACATTCTACATATGCAATACCAATTCCATTGGAAATAGTGGAAATGAGTCAATGGGTTTTTGTGTGTTGGTAGGGATCGGTGGGATTTTTTTAAAACATGATATATTACACCATTCCTATTTCAATAATGATAGGGGTATCCATTCAATTATTATTTGATTTATATAGATCCATTTTATTTGATGATATAGTCTTGAGACCTCCATGGCTACGAGAGAAACTGTGGAGTGGGAGTAGGATATTTTGTTACCATTACTTTTAGGGAAATTAATTATAATTTTGTTTCGTATTATTTGTGAAAATTTAATCAAAAAATTGGTATTAGTGTCATTTGTGTCAAAATAGTGGTAAATAAAATAAATTTTATTGTAGAAAAAATCATGTGGCCAATATTCATGATTTGAAGGAAGAATTTTAAATCTTGTATTGAGATGATTCCAAAATTGTAAAGGATATAAAAAAATAGTAACAATAAGAGATTCTCAAAGGTGATAAAATTTTGAGTTAAACGTGGGGTGATATAACTCCCCTTTTCTAGAGAATAATACATTATTCTGATGCTAGTGAAATTCAGATGAGTTTTCACGAAACTTCTTTATCATGCCATGTTACCACCACATCATCAAAAAATATTATCCATTGATAAAATTATTATCATAAATGGATCAATTAAATCCTATTTTCAATTATCCCATAGTTAATTCAATTATTTTCAACCATTTTGGAAATAATAGTTCTCTATATTTTTTTAAATTCTTCTTATATTTTTACTGAATTGAAACCCAATAGAGGGACCATCCATGAGAGGGATAATCATGATAAATTACTAAAAATAATACATTTGGAAGTCTAAAAAGTAAGATCATATTAATGAAGTGTATCTATTTTATACCATAAAAAGTAATGAATTTAACCAAAATTCCATGAAGGAAGATGAGTGAAATAAATTGAACAAGATGTGGATCAGTAAAATCCGCCAATAGATCAATATTAATATCGATCAATATGTTCCTTATTATATTAGAGGGTATAAAATATTGACGATTTTTATGAATAATTACTAGTAAAATTCCCTTAAAAAGATTATATTATCAAAGAGGTTCATGAATATTGAACTCTAGAGTGGAAGATCTATAGATGAACACACTAGAGAGTTCCAAAGCCTGGTGAATTAATTGATTATTATAAATAAGAATCTAATTGATGAATATTTGGATGACCACATAATATAAATACTTCTATATAGTAGGGATAAAATAGTGGTCTTCCTAAGTATTTAAACACCTTGAGTAAAAAATTCCACAATGATGGTAAATGATTCTTTTTTTTAATAAGGATGGACAAAAAAGCACACAAGTTAAAACCATACACAATCTCTCATCCTAGATAAGTGAGGGAAGAATATAGGTTGTGGTATATGTATATAAATTAGAGGATGAAGTATTAATAGAAGAAACTCCATATATTTTAATAGGCCAATATAAAAATTATGTCGTTGCGGCACGAAAGGACACACGAGGAAGAACAATTTAAAATTACTATAACTGAAGGGATAATGTAGTAACCAACAAATATGGAATTAATATTTTTATGTGGATGTTACTATATATGTTCTTTCTTGGTAAAAATATAAAGTTGATACATTAATTCACACATCATTCCATGTCATGGAATGGGTGGTCAATATTATAGTGTGAGATCATGTTACTCTAAATGTTGAGTATTTCATGACTTATCAATTACATGATTTTTGTGGAGTCAATATAAAAAATAATAGTTCAATTGATATTGTTTGAATTAGTGATTTACAAGTCAAGATGAATACTGGATACAAAATCTCCCTAAAAGATTCTCGAGACATTCTATTCCTTTAACTCAACTTGCTATCATGGATAGCCATTTATAACACCTATAAAATACCGAAAGAAGAACATAATCTAGAGAGAGAAACCATAAAATGAGAATACTAGAGAATATGAGATAGAACTAAATTTATAGATTTAAAACCTATAGATTTAGGAATGACATACACATAGTGAATCTATCATAATGAAATACTCTATAAGAACATACAATGGAATGAGATAATACTATACATGGAGAATCCATGAAAAGATTAGAACACCTATATATGGAAGAAGAGACTAATGAAAATAAGCATATGGTTGTTTTGGATGAATAATATACCCAAAGAACATAATATGTATGAAAGATCCATCAGAATCAAGAAATACAACGAGATTATCAAAATTAATCCTAAAGGTAATTACATCAAAAGGACATAAATGAATTTAATGATATAGAAGATCTTCAAGTGGAATTAATACTGAAGGTAAAACCATAAGAAGAAAAATATTAATATTTAATAAATATAGGATGATTTTAAGGACAAATAAAAATTAAGTATTGATAGAGTTCAAAAAATTCATCCTATAGGAATATAAGGAGACATTCACCTTACATTTAGAGTTTCTGGAATAAATATGACTGATTGGATGAAAATTATTTTTTATTTTATTATTGAATAACTTTTAATGGAAGAGTGAGAACCACCAAGTCCAAAAAAACAACCAGAAGAACAACATAAAGAAACCAAACAACACATGTCCTACCTCACCCTAGCAGCTACCTCGAGATTAGGCCCCCACCAAGCATGAGTACTCGGCAACCAGTCCCGTGCATGGATGCATGGGCACGAAACCAATGTCTAGGCCATACCCTCTCAGTCTCCCACTATAAGTGTCACGCAGAAGTGGTGGCCTTATGCTCTAAACCTCATTTGAAGCATATCCATGTAACAAGCAGCAAACAAAACACCAAAACATCCACAGTAACACAATCTGAGAGTAAGCCTCATCACAAGAACAAGGAAGGTGAGAGTGAAAAACCAATAATTAAATATATAAAGTTAAAGTAGCATCATTGAAGAAAAGTATAATTCTTCCAGCATCCATATCGCTGAACAACTTCCAGGAAATAGTTGTTACCTAAGTGTGCGACTCATCACCTAAAAGAACCTTCAATGTATACGTCAGTTTATCCCAGACCTCTATATATTCTTCAAGACCGATCAACCCCTTATTGAAACCCCCTTCCAGTCTCGTGTCCTATTTTTAAAACACAGAATATTGATCCTCACTTAGATTCATTCCAATTTCACGACCCATCATCTGGGCCGCTTCCTCTTCCGAGGAATTAAGAAACACCACCTACTCTGTCACCTCATCCTCTGAACACAGAAGCAGATCTGAGGTAAGATCAGGTTGGCCAAGTGGGTCTTGGCACCTAGCCTCACTTTCCACCTTCTCTTCCATTTTCTTTTTTGCTGACCGAGTCTTCAAGGGGGCGGTAGGGAAGAGTAGTCCCTCTTACCCTTCCTCCCTCTGTTACCTCTATTACTCCTTGGGCAGGTTTTCCCTGCGGAATTACTCCTACTACCTTTTATGGTCCCCTCCATACACTCCCCAAAAGTACCAAGGCCATAAAAACTATTCTTCACTAGAATAGCATATTGGTTCCCTGAAAGAAAGCTCCCTTCATTACTAGCTGGATTGCGGACCTCCTCATCCAGTGAAGGCCCCTGCTTATCCTTGTGTAGGTCCTCACTGTCTCTAACCATCTCCCCACAAAATGATCTGCTAGTGTCCTCCTCAGCACCTGCCACTTGGGCCTCACCCTATGTTTTACTACCATCACTATGAGCAGCATTATATTGGGAGAATTCCCCATCACTTGGCTGCATGACCTCCATTTCACCTCACACTCCCCTCCGAGAGCCACCACTATCTGCTCCAAAAGTCTCAGCATGACAGTTCACTACACCGCCTACCTTATACTCCATTGTGTCCTTTTCCCCCACCACTTGGGTCAAAACTTGCACCACTGTCTGTGGTAGTGAACCTCCCACAGGTTTAGATGGTCCTCCCAATTCATCCGGGATCTTCCTAGCATTCCTCCTCAATTCTGACCCATTGGTAACTTTGACTAACCTATTGAAATATTCTTTCAGTTGTTCCATCTCTACCAGTTACTGAGAGTGTAAATACCTACCACTACCTCCATCGATTTTCATCTATGACGGGCCAGTTTCAACACTAGCTACAGGAGCATTACCTTTCACACTAGCATCCTTCTTAGCTATAGACTGGATTCCCAAACAATGGACTTCCTACAGTGGAAGACTTTACGACAGACCTCCAAAGCATGACACAAACGACCACATGAGGAGCAGAAGTCTGTCCAACTCTCGTATACGACCCGTTGTTTGCACCTATACTCCTCGCTAATAGTAATCTAGAAATAATAAAAAGGATTTCAATATGCATCTAATTCCATGTATACCCTCGGACTGAATGCGTGACAAATAGCTTCGGTGCGGCTATCTGAACACAAATATATACCTACAAGATTACCTATCATTCGAATAACAGAAGCATTCTGAAACGGCAACAGGATATTGGGAAAACTAACCCAAACCAAAGTAAATGGGGAATCTCGATTCATATGGAATTCAAAAGACCATTGAAAGAGGAAGAACCTGGACCCATTGACGTTACGCGGAGTGCTCGACCATGCCTTGATGAGGTCTGCTTCCGATTCAAATCGAATCATGATGTGGTGGATGTCAAGCAAGCCGATAATCTCCCTTTCTTGGAGATCCCATGATCTGAAGATAAAACTATAGAACACAACAACTGAAGGTCTTATCAACTTGAATCACACAACCAAAGTGAGGTTTAGGAGGGCATAGGTTTCGGATAATTCAGAGGTCAAAAGTTGAAGATTAGGGAGGCTATCAATGAGATCCGGAACTTTAGGGCTTAAAGAAGCTTTCCAAAATGGGGGAAGAAAACCAGAGTTGGGAAATGGACGAAATTCTGTCCATGTTCTCCCAATGGGCAACGAAGCTCCCTCCCCCACCGAGGGAGGAGGGGCCAGTGTGGGGACCACCATCATCACCAAAAGAAGGAGAGCATCCTAGGTTTGGGTTTCGTCGCCTTGATAGTTTCTGGAATAAATATGAAAAATGAATAAAGTGAAGCACCACCAAATAGAGATTCCAAAAGGGGGTTTTATAAATTTAAAAAAATATTAGCATTCCAATAGATTTATAATAATATTATAAGAATTATTAACTAAGAAACTAAATCCATTGATGGTTTTATAAGAACAAGCTAGTCAATGCTATGTTTTTATTCATTAGAGGAATATCACATTGGCATAATTCCAAAAGTGATCCAAGTAGAGTTGAAGAGTATTAAAAATATAATGATATAAATATTTATACCATATGAATATAAATTAATGGATTTCCTAATTATTTTTATGGTCTCAAAAGATGAAAATTTGAAAGGATAATTTATAATCTCATTGGAAGGAGAAGTTTATGTCGATTTAAAGAAAGAGTTTCAAGCACAAGTTTGAATGACTAGAAGGGGAATTGGATGGATTCAACTAAGAGAACATAAAGCATACTAAATGATTTTTGAAGTATTAAATGCTACAAAATAATGAGTTGAATTAGAGGAATAATTAGAAGTAGAATATTCACTTTATCATAAGAACACATTCTAGAAGATTCTAGAATGAATTTACAATGTTTTAAAGTCATAAACTATCACAATTCCATGTTTTTAGTTAAAGTTCAGTATCATGATATATAGTTAATTATTATAGATATTATTTGAGGAAGTGTAAGTAAAATTTTGATAACATCATAATATATTGAAGGTGGTCAACTCATGAGTTGATCTAGTGGGAAGTCTAAACATGAAGCTTGCATGTTACCTACATTTATTGATGAAAGCTTGCGTATATAAAGGGGGAAAATGCCTGAATTTATGTATAACAAAGTAGAATAAGTGTTAGATATATTACATATAATGGACAGTAAATAGAGAACCAATAAATTCTATTAAAAGATCACATGTGAGAAAGTTGAGAATACCAGAATATGAAGTTCTAAAGTATATAGTGAGTTTATAGAAACCAGGTTTCCAGATGGAGGAGTTCAGACCAACATTAAGGTATAAACTGTACAAGTTCCAAAAATTTAATATCAAGGCATTGAGGGATCCTAAAGAATATTAGTTTGGATGGTTACATTGATAATTTGGGAAAATAATTCTTCAAAAATTTGAAGGATATGCCCAACATGATTACTAAATATTGAGGAAGATTATAAGTTAGTTGAATAACAAGACAAATGGAATTTCATGGAGAGTACCCAAATATTGTTGGTTTTGGTATAAAATTTCAAATGAAGAAGGATATTGTGTCTATTTTTAATAACCTATTACTGAATATACTTTGGGAAAGGTGTCTATAAGTGGTCAAAATTAGTATGTGTGATGCACACCGAGGGTTAATGGTGATTCATTCCCACACCAATTGAAATCTATGATGGATATTATATAGTAAAATCCACATTGTGGTATATAATCGACATTTAAAGGAGTAGTATTTTATGCTAAACCATGTAAAAATCTTTATTTGTTAATTACATTATATTATTTTTATAGGATAAGGGAAAATTTGTGAGGGTGAATTTCTAAAGATCCATTAGTCTTTAACAAAAATAGTTGTGTGATGAATTAAAATTAAAGGATGAATTTAAGTTGAACTTAAAGTATAAAAATTTAGTCACAATTGATATATCCACATATCAGGGTAACTACATGATCCTCTAGTAATATCAATTGGTGTTAAATATCAGGTTACCTATGTTACGATATATAAGTTTTTATTCCCATTTCTGTTCAACATTTTAACACAAAGGTGAACACTCTAGAATTTAAAGAAAGTATTTATCTATAAGATAAGAATGTTAATTTTGTGATATCAAAAAAAATTATCTCTGGTTATAGAAACATAGAGGTCTCAACCAAAAATTTGATGAACTATAATAAGATTGAATATTATAAGAAAAATTGTTTTCTTCTTAAAACAAATAGAAGGAAAATCCACCTTTATAGGAAGTTAAATCATGTGGTAAGAGTTTATATAAATATGGAAAAATTAATCCTCTAAAAGAATCATGATAATGTTGTAATGATTATGATATAGTGTAAAAAATTAATATTTTCACTCTAAAATCATCTCATACAAGAAAAATATATCTATTGAAGTTAATAAAAATTTACTTGCATATATTAAAAGACCATAAGTGGAAATATCATAGTCGAAATTAGAATTTGATAAGATGGATAACACATTAGGAAATAAGTTATTGGAGTATAAAACTATTATTAAACTTAATAAAGGAAAGAAATCAAAGGTATTATATTATGAAGAAATGTTTACCATTTAATAAGAAGCATTGAAAAAGAGATTTTGTTAGAATTTAGTTGTAAAGGTAGTTATTAAGGAAGTATTATATGAATTAAATGAAATAGTAGAAGTAAATAAATCAAAAATGGAAGCATATAAAAAAAGAATAAAATATTTTTAAAACTCTCAATAAAATTAAAGGAAGATACATGAAGAAATATTTTAAATGTTGAAATCTAAAATTGAAGAGAAAGTAATGTTTTTTTGAAGGTCAGAAGAATAAATTAAATCTAAAGAATATTAAGATGAAAATAAAATTGAAATACTTGGAAGCAGCTAAAATTTAAACATCACATGAATGAACTAAAATATCAACTGCCATAGTTTCAATGGAATGTATTACTTCTAGAGACACTCGATCCAATGGTAGGAAGAAAAAATCCTTAAAATTTCCACCTTCTGATAAGTTGAAGAAAAAGTCAAACCTTCATTCGGTTGAATGTGTATGCAGTATCTCCCATAACATAAATAGTATAAGTTATAGTTTTGGATAAATAGGGGTGAAGAAAGATATAGATAAAACCAACTCTTCTATGAATGTGAATATAATAAAATAATAAGTAAGTTGTTTACTTAAAATTTTTAGAATAAGAATGTTAATTTCTAGGAGATAAAAGTTTCAGAAGAATTATTCACATGAAAAAAATCAACTCAATGGAATAATCCAAGGCTTATTGTCAACTATTGGTGTTATGGAGATTTTAAAAACATGGATATTGATTATTATCAAAATATTTCAAGGATTTATGGACACTATTAAGGTGTAGAAAAGTTAAATTAAAGGGAAAATATTATATGTATACCCAACCTTCACAAAAGAATAAAAATATGTTGAGATATAACATATTTTAATGCCTAGAAAAGTTTTATGGAAGTTCTGAAAGAAGTGGCCAAGGTGAGCATTGATTTACTTCTACCTATAATAAATGAAGAGAAACTAATGGTAGAAGGAAAAAAGACAAAGGAGAATAAATAAAAGATAAACTATAATTCTAACTTGAGTTGTAAACAAACATAAGCTACAAAAAATGTTACACTCTAGAAGAAACATTCAAAAGTTTTACTAGAATATGTGAAGGTTGTAAATAATATTAGATAATAATTATATGAAACAAGTTGTGTTGTAAATAAATATTATCACAAGATTAAAGCTGAATATATTTTGAAGGTTTTCATTATTGTATGGGAAAAGAAGTTTGAGAAATAAAAGAATTTGAAATCAGAAGAGGATATAAAAATTTAATGTTCTATACTATCTTTAGGTTAGAAAAAACAACTAAAAAATTTAAGAAGAAAAAGTAAGAAGAATAAATCCATTACACCCAATAATATTAATTACTAGAAAGATAAATGTGAAGTTATCAAGAAAAATGATGTTAGAAAGGGGGTTTTGGGTTGAGAAGACATTTTGAGCGCTATTTCTCAATCTGATAAGCTAATAAAAATAGGATTTATTCCCTCATATGTTTTAGATATTCTACATATAAAATGTAACTAATAATGATTTAATTTTGGTGGATCCCTAAATTAAAACTGAAGACAGTTATTTCAAATCTTTAAATGGTTAAGTAAAAGTAATATTCTTAAAGTTTAAAGGTGTTCCAAAACAAGACACTAAATATTTTATGGATTAATGGTTAATATTATTAGAGGATGGAACTAGTGATGGTTTTGAAAAAGTTTTAGATATGGAAACATCTATATAATCAAAGATACAATCATATTTTAGGGACATTTTCTATACCTTCCAATCTCCATATGAATTCTAAATGATAAATTAAAAAAGGGGAAATTGATTTTTTTGATGATAAGTAAAAATTATTTTTCAAATGGGTAAAGCCACATTTTTAATCATGAAAAAATTTGATAAGTTTTTTTAAATGGATAAAAGAATATAAATTTGAGTGAAAATCTATTGACCTTACCCATAAAAGATGATTTTATAAAGTTGGCATCACTCTGTATTTTTGTAAACAAATTTAATTTCGGGATTAATCACTCTTATTTTTTTACACTGAGCATGGATAATATAGAATTGGATTGTTTTTATTAGTGAATCATTTCCTTATGAAAATTTATGTTCTCCATTTATCAAGGAATTAATGTTTAATGAAATAAAAATAGAGAAGAATAAAATATTAGAAGAAAGTTCCTTACTCTCACCCGAAGATATTAATAAGGATGATTCTAAATTTTGTTTATTTGGGGGTATAAAAAATTAGCCCCTCTCATAAGGATATTAGAATAAAAAAATAAATCGAACATTCAATTTTTTTATCAATAAGGGTGAGAGAAGGATCATCGACATTAAAAAAATTGATATTTACAAAAAAATAAAAATGGTCAGATTATAGTACCAATTAAATGATGATGATGGTATATTGTATTTGTTTTAAATAGGTTTTGAAAAATTAAATCTGTAAATTGGAGGGGAAGAAGTCTTATATGACTATTTTAGAAGAATAAAAAGGTTCCTTTCTGTACATTGGAAGAAATTCACTAAAAGAAATTATTTCGGAAGGTGAATCCATTGGAAGACATGAAAACATATAGATGGAAGAAGATATGTAGGTAATGTTTCCTATGGATGTTTCAGAAGAAATTTACACCCAAAATATGTACTCATTGTGGAAGATATATTGAAATTATTTACTCTAAGAGATGATTGGATTGTAATATTGAATGTCAGCCCATTGATAGAACAATAGTGATGATGATGATTTAGAAGATCTACTAAAGAAAGTAAGTCTGAAGGTAAAACCATCATAATAACAATAATAAAGTTTATGAAATCCAGGATGATCATAAGAGAAAAGAATAGTGATGTATTGATAAATTTCATGTGATTCATCCCTGAGGAATGTAAGTTATCCTTCACCATATGTTGATATATGATTCAATAAATTTGGAAAAGGTGGGAAGTGTACAACCATAAGAAGGGTATTCCTGATGGATATTTAGGAAAAGGTTTTTATAAATTTCACTAAAGAAATTTTATAATAGGTGACACATAATGTGTAAAAATATTTAAATTACAAGATAAGAAATCTAATCCACTAAAGGTTTCAAAAGAACAAGCCATTTGATTCTACGTTGTTCATTCATCGAAGGATATCAATTTGGAATAATTCAAAAAGTAATCCAAGATGAGTGGAAGAGTAATAAGATTAGGAAGAAATAAAAATAAATCCTAAGTTAATTCCAAAAAAAATTATTTATTATAAAACTTTTTTGGGGTCGATATATAAAAATTAGATAGGAGAATGTTTTATTTGAGCATACAGATAAGGTTGATTTGATCCAAATATAAAGTTGAAAGCCCAAGTTCAAATTACATGAAGGTCCATAAGATATATTACACCTGGAGAACATGAATCAAACTTAAAATTGATTGATGTATTAATGACTATAGAAGAATGAGTTGAATAAAACTAAGAACTTGAAGAATAATATTGACTTAATTAAAAGAACAATTTCCAATAGATTCCTAATGTAATATAAAATTTTTTAAATCCATAAATTGTGATGATGTTGAGATGTTCATTCAATGTTCGACATTCATGAGAGAAATTTCATGATTTTAGTTATTATTTTAGAAATAGTATAATATTTTTCATGCTATTTTGTTTAGGAAATCAAATATTAATATATTCTTCAGATATTGAAGGTGTTTATTTTAAGAGTTGAGTTAGAGTGAAGTTAAAACGTGAATCTAATGTGTTTCCAATGTTTAATAAATAATTATTTCATATATAAATGAGGGAAATTCTTCTAAGTTTATGTTTTTAAAAGTTAAATAATTTAGAGATTCAACAATATAAAGGAGAATAACAAGCTGACCCATCACTTATATAAGAATATTATAAGGTTTTATATATAGAATACTGAAACATGAAGCTCTGAAGTACAAAGTGAGTTTCTTGAAACTATAAGTCCCGAAGATAAGAGGTGTGTAAAGTGACAACATATGAAATTTATAGATATTAAAGATTAAAAATTTTAAATTTAGTGAAGAAAATTCTTCTAAATGTTGATATTGATTGTTTCAGAATAACCTTCCTATAGAAGAAAAAGGATAGGGATGACTTGCATATTGAATATTGAGGAATTTTATAAGGATATCTATGAACTAACCATTATGAGGTTTAATGATATTAATTGAAGAATGGTGGTCCTAGTATAAACACTTCCAAGGAATAAGTATCTTTTGGATGGGGTGTACAACTAGATATCGATGAGGCTCCATGAATGGGGTGTATAAAAAATGGCAAGGATTAGGATTTTTTGTCGGACCATGCCAAAATAATTCGGTGTTTTTTAGTTTACATTATCTCCATAACAAAATGGAAATGTGGTGAGGGATAATTTCTAAATATCCATACATCCTAAATGATATTAGGGGGTTTATCAACATAGAATAAAGGATTAATTTAAGTTGAACTTAACTGGTAAACATTTATCCACACTTGGCTCACCCCATCTTAGAGTGACTACATAATCCCATGGGAATCTCATTTTACATAATATAAATTAAACTATAATTTTTTTATAATTCATAAAGTTGCAAATATTTAAAATAAAATTCCATTTAAAAAATATTATGAATGATTTCATGTTGAATTGAATATAAATATTTTTTATTCAATGTAATGGAATGTATATAATGTTAACTAATCTACAAAAGGGTATACTTAACATTTATGAATTGTTCATGATTAGTTATCTCATGTTTAAATATTTTAATTCTACATTTATTTGAATTTAATTACCTATATTAGTCATAATTATAAACTTTATATATGATTAATGATATATTATTTAGTTTTAAAGTTGTAAGGATTATAATTAGATCCTCACATTAAATGATAAGTATGAAAATTAATTTTGTTTATCACCAACCATGACCTGGTTTTTAATTGACATTGTGAACCTAAATTTAGTTGTCTAATATAGTTTGTGCATATAATTTTTTAGATTTTTTATGAATTGGAATCTATTTTTAGTAAATTATCCTCGAGTAATGGGACTTGGGGACGAAATACCAACCAGTAGGTTGGCTTAGGTCTTTTACTAATAGGTGAATCTGGTTAGCTATTTCTCACTCTAGGAACACTCAAGTAGATATTACCAATTTTATATAAATCCATTCCTTTACCTAAATTATTTGTGTAACTTATTCATATGATTCATTTGGATATTTGTAGATATAAATGATTTCTATTTTTTGGGTGAATAACACAAAAATGTGGGTTGTGTAAATAGGTATGCATCGATATGGTTTGAACATATAGGTTTATTGGAGGGAATAAGATTAAAAAGTAAATTCATAGAAGTGTGTATATATGAAGAGGGAAAACATAAGATAATATAGTGGGAATAAGTCCTATTAATATACTATGGGTGATATTCCTTCCAAAGAGTCACTTTTTAAGGCCCTGATCATCCAACTGGGTAGGTCATTCCATAGATAGGTGCCTATGGATTATATTATGTAAGGAAAGGGATAGGTTACATAATAATGTCCATGGTTAGTTCATTCCATAGTTGGGTTCCCCTAGATTTCCTTTTTAGCCTATTGTTGGAATTTTGTTTCTATTACACTAATTGAGAGTTCAAAACAAGATTATGTTTCCAGGGGAATGGGTTATGTTTTCCTTATGATGTAATGTACAAAGTGTGTTACATTCGACTATCCAAGAGTAATATATGAAATTATTGGGATGATTCCCTACCTAAATAAATAAGTGTTTAGAGAAACACCATAGATAATTTATCTTTTGTGAAATATGGATCATGTCCCACTAATTGGTATAATGTTTTTTAAAAGTTTTCATCATTTTAGTGGGATCCCATTTAATAAAAATTATTATTAATTTTTTATAAAACCTGATTCTCTTTTGATAAAAACATATGTTTTAGATTAATAACATCATAATCATTACACTAAAATTTGATATTATAACTAATAAGTAGAAGTGGAATGTAAGATACTCTTCATATTAGTGTTTTCTTGAAAGTTCTCAGGTTATAGAAATACTTTATGTGTTATAGAAATACCTATTTTTGAGTAACTGGGTGTTGAAATTGTTCAATAACTAAACTTATATTCTTAAAAAACATAGAATGATTCACTTAAGGTTTTAGAATAATTATATAATAAATAGATAATGAAATATTACTATCCACACGTGTACTAAATATGATTGGTTACAACAATAATTTAAGGAATTGAGTCACATATAATAAATATGATGTGGTATGCCAAATGATTTATGGAATTGTTTTCTCCTGTAATCAATCCATTTGGGTACATTAATAATTTGAGTAATTTTAGTCCCATATATTAATTATGATTGGGTACATCAAGAATCAATGAACCTCTGATCCTACATAGCTTCATATCACAAAATAAGTAATCTTATCCTAATACCAACACACCTTGTATGCCCAAAACCACCTCAAAATATCCTAATATGGTATTTTATTAGAAACAATATTACATCAAATATTTCCCTATGTCACCATGATTTTCCCTGATCTTCTAAAAAATGGTGTTACCACCTCTATAGACCTTTTTACATGAGGTTCATATAACTATGATCGGTGAGATTCTACCCACCATAGTAATATTGTTAACTTCTCCGAACTAAACCAAACACACAAACTCCATAACCATGATCCATATATTACCTCACATAATGACCATGTGTGTCTAATATTCTCATACCTAGGAGCCTGTAAAAACATCAATTATTCTTGTCCCCAGAGTACAGGGGTGGTAATACTTTAGATTCTAATAGTTCAATATACACCATATTAATTCCATTATCCTATTTATTGAGCACCAAACCCAAATGGATCTCATAACTACACATCCTTGAAAACACACCTCTCAAGGAAAACATCCCTAGACTCTCACACATGTGAGTATTACACCTATGTACAATATAAGTATCAAGTATTTTGTTATCATTTATATGAAAAATTCTCAAAATAACTACTCATATCCTATTTAGGAACCCATAAATAAAATAGACGTTATGCATAGATACCATGACCTACCCTCTTCTACAAATAATTTTCCTAAAATACAATTCCAACAACCACCGCTATCCCCTAAAGGAAGAGTGATCCATATATAACCCTCTTACATGTTCTATATCAAGACCCTATATAGTCTCACATAAACCTAATGATTTTACACTTCCATAAAACCCAATCATATAAATGGACTCTTTCTATCATGAGTAAATTCTCATTGATCCTAGGATCGTGGGACCAACCCACTAACAAATATCCTCATACATATCAAAATCCCCTAACATTCCAACAAATCTCACTCATACCAAGGCTATCCTCAGGATCACACACCACATTGGCATTGTCTAATACTCACAAGTGTCTACCCACACTCCCACTTTTCTATTGAAATAATAACAAGAAACTACAAAGTTATACATCCAACTAATCCTATATAACTCCTCGATTCCAGTAACCTAGAGCTAGTACTTATTACTTTGGAAAAATATATATGGGATTACACTACCTAATATTTATTATATTATTATTATTAGGAAACTATATTCATATACAAATTCAATATTACATTGGAAATTAAAAAAAAAATTAATGGAAAACATTCTTAAATCCTTGAAAATTATTCAAAGATTCATTCTTCATATCCTGGGGAAAGGAAAATAAATAAATGGTAAGGTCAAATGCTCAGTAAGGGTTACATATAATAAACTCCATCATGGTTAAATAAGGAATAATCAATAAGGAATAGTAGATAATCAAATCACATACCATTAAATCAATAAAATTATTTCAATGAACATCCATGGGTAATACCAATATTGAAATCACATGCAGGATGTAAACTAAAATCCTAATAATGGAACTTTTTAAAACTATACATTAATGAACTTTACATAAAGGCCTAAACCAATTTACCATGAGTATTAATTTCAAGTCTTCTCAACTAAGACATCATTATTAATAAATTGGTTTGTGTAAACCGAATTCCAATTTTGTATGGTTTACCTGCTATTTTTCCTCAAGAGGCCTATTGATGCATCAAAGAGATATTTATAACTAGACGTACCGATTATTTTCACATCATATTCATTTCATATATTTTTAATAGTCAATAAAATTCATTGTTATAATTAAATTATATTCAATAAATATCAATATTCAATCAAGAATACAAAACATCGGTATTCCCCTAAAAAATTAAATATCTTAATTTATAAGATTCCATCAATTAATACCGTATATAGAAATTGAATATGGTTGAAACATCATCAAATTAATAAAAATATTCTGAATTCATCCACGATATTATAATTACATCGATATTATAATTACATATATTAAGGTAAAAATAATATCTAATGAATAATGGATAATGAAACATAACATATTAATAATAAATTGAATGATCTTAAAATAAGTTATAATCTGTTACCATTAGAGATGATAGAAGATCATGAATTAATCATAAATTTAGATCTTTTTGTTAAAACTTGTCCTTTATAAATTAAAATATAATAAATATATTATAAATAACTTCCATTAAACTTCATGTTATAATCAAGTTATAAATTCACTTTTTAAAATTCATTTCATTACTTTTAGAAAATGAAACTACTTTATTTTGATATCATTTTTAATAAAAATTCCTAAAATATTAAGAATATAATTTTATGTGAAAATAATTTTGGAAACTTGTCAATGAATATTCAAAGACAAGAGTAGTCCTAATGGTATTAAAATCCGTTTGTGCAGTTCCCAAAATATAAAGATTCTATCCACACGATGCTAAAAAGTACATAGTTTAAAAAATAAAAAAAAATGTTTCTATTAAAAAAGTTAATTGAAATTTAAATAATGGTGAGATTGAATTTAATAAATATTTGTATAATATTTAAAAAAAATTGAATTTTTTTAAAGAAAATATAAACGTGGATAAAAAATATTTTGAATTAAAACCTAAAAAATATTGTCTATAAGAATGTACCATAGATGTAACAAACCTACTAATTCATGATCCTGCATGAGAAGAAATGAAAAAAAACAAGAAAAACCAAAACAAAAATAGAGGATAATAAAATATATAGGTTTTAAGATAATATAATTATTTAGTTTTTCCAAAGTTAATATGAAGAAAAATAGTCCTGAAATAATATGAGATTGTAATAAATATCCCATATGAATTAAATAAATTTTAAATCAAAATCCATTAATAGAGAAAAAATAAATTGAAACATAAAATAATTTTAATAGGGAAAATTTTAAGATATAATATTCCAAATGGAAAGTATATAAATAATATAAAATAAATTATGCATATAATATAAAATAAGTCCCATTGAAGTGAACCTGAAATGAAAAACCATTGCCTTGGGTTAATGCATAGTCATATTTGATTGATCCTCCTTTATAAGGAGTTGAAATTTATTAAATAATTTATTAAAAACCATTTTCATGTGTATTAAATTTTTGGGTCCCTTTTACAATAATTTTAATTCAATTCACAGAATAGTTATTTTTTATATCAACCACTTAATGTTGTTCGGTCAACTAATCTAAAATTACATTGGTATACTAACCCTGGTTAAAGGATATATGAAAAGGTTTAATATTATAAAAAATGTTAATAATTTAATTAGTATGATTTTTAATCATTATATAAAATTTTATAATTATCAATTCGTGGTGAACGTATAAAAACAAATCACATCACTTTGTTGAGGTGGCAGTCCACATGTACATACGAGAAACATTATCATTTTATAACTAATGGAATCATATTAAGGTACATAACATATTATACTTAAGGAATAATAATTATGTCATAAATATAATATATATTCATTAATTAAACCTTTATATCCATCCATATTACATGGTGATGAAAACATTACACCGCTACGTGGAGACGGTAGGCCATATGTATGCATGAGAAATGTTTTTTTTCTTTCATGGGATGGAATGGATGTGAATAATGTTTTTAATTGTAGAATCATATTATTAAATAAGATTTATTATACTTATTTCATTACATGATCATGGTTATATAATATTTTGAAGCTGTATAAGATGAAACAAATTGAAGAAACACTTAGTTAAGAGTTATACGTATTATTTGGAAAACCACCTTCAGTTTACACCTTATACCATTAGGTTTTTCCTTTGTTGAGACTAGAGAATCTAGGTCATTAGAAGTAAGGCTTTATAGGTATTTAGGCATGTATTTTTTAATTAGTATAGGTAAAGTGGAGTAAAGAAATGAGAATTAATGTTGCGCCTATATAAGTGGGGGAAATGACACACTAGGAATTACTCCAAATATTTAAATATAATTTATATCATAATACACCCAAGTCATGATGAATGGAAATAATTTATAATTTATGACATTATATTTTCAAAATATGTTCATAAAATAATATTTAAACAATTCAATTCTATATTTTAATCCTTATATTTTTGTTAAACCCCATTATTAACTCATTTTTAATCATAAATATGGTAGCAAATTGCTTTAAAATTTATGGCTCATAAATTTACTTCTATGATGAAAAGTATCCCAGAAATGGTACATAGTGGAAATTTAATTCCATTTTCCATCCATCTTTTCCTATTTTTTTTTAATAATTTACTGTTAAAAAATCATTTACGTTGATTTTTCTACTATTTTCACAAGCACTGTACAAACGTTGAATAAGTGTTTAAAGTGATTATATCATCACTGAAAATTAAAAATGAATTAATATCATATAAATTTTATATCCAGATTAAAAATATCCCTATATAATTAATCTTAACATACTTTTTCTCTTAATTAAATTATGATAGACATATTTAAAGAAAGAGAGTGATATTTTGTTTTTATTTTTTAATTAAAATAATATAAATGCAATTAAAAAAGAAAAATGGAATTAGAAAGATATATATTTTATTTTAGGATATATGTGGTCTAAATAATCACATAAAATGAAATAAAATAAAGTTTTTGGTTGACATTTATACCTTATCCCATAGTTTTAATCTTAATTAATCTCTTTCACCCATTACTGAGGTGATAAACTTTTACTATGGTTACAATTCAATATGAAACTAATAAAAGGGAAATATTTAATTGATTTGAAACTCTTAAATAAAAATATATAGAAAAAATTTCATGATTCAATTTACATAAGTGACAAAAATAAATTTTAATATAAATTTGTAAAATGCAATGAAATACTATTTTTTTTAAACTTTGTTTTTAAGCATAAAAATGGACTTATACCAAAGTAAAACATAATGTCTATTCATATGTAATAATATAGATTATGTATAATAAAATTTACATTATTTAAATTTAATAAAAAAATTAAATATAATAATTCTTTTAAAATAGTTTATTAAAAAAAATTAATTACCATTTCTAAAAAAATAGTAATTTTACTATTCACCCAAAAATCAATATTTTCAGAAAAATATCAAGAATTAATTATAATTATATTATTAAATGATTATTTAAAAAATTAGTTTCATTTTTCAGATATAATTTATATTGGTTGATATAATTATTTATAATATTCATGCACCAAATTCTATAAAAATCATTTTTGAAGAAAATAAATTTTTAGGCATAAAATGACATTATTGAAAAGTATATACTTATTTAGTATGAATTATTAAAAAAAATAAATTATATAAAAAATTAATACATATTTATCATTATTTAGTTATTAATTTTCATTCTTATCCACCCAACAGCTACGTTATAACAACTATATTTATATAATATTGTTAGGTTGTTTACTTATGCTCAGGGATGCTTGTACTACATACTATCAAATGTTGTTCTATATTTAAAATAAATTATAAAATAAAATCATAGGTTAATAAATAATCCCATCCTCAAAAAAATTATGTCCTCACTATTTTAAATCTTCTTTTCTAAATTGAATATAACATAGTAAAAAAACAAGATATTGATTTTATCATGGGCATCAATTTCGAAGTTATGATCAAAAAACATATTATGCATGTATCTGTATAATAAGTGTACTTATAAATGTGTTTCCAAAAACATAACATGGTATTTGAGTGTTACATTCCATGTATGACTCAAAATATTTATATCCAGTTTTCTTGAGTTTTAGAAATCTTTTTACCATTGGGATAGAAAATATGGTAAAATTTACTTACATGATTTTTTCCATTCTATAATCATAATCTCATCATTTTATTCACATCATAGTAATCATTAATTGTTTTCCATGCCCGAAGGACTGAAATAATGTTGTAATCAACTATAAGATAGAAATTTATTTGTCCTACATAAAACCAAAATGGTTAGCACAATATAAAATAACAACCAATACGAATAAAATTTTGTAATAAT